>CM070875.1:189332785-189910285 GCA_036365515.1 Torymus aiolomorphi | reverse complement strand
CGTAGTTTGTGCGTTTCGATATGCAGCATTACAGTGCACAGTACAAATTGAAATACTCTGGGAGTTTAGTTAAACACGACACAGTACGATTTCCCTCCAAATGAATCATCAATAAGTTTAGCTATTTTCCCGAAGTTGATACAAGCTAAACAAACTCTTCTAAAAAATTTAACATTTGCTTTGAAGTGTTGGAAATAGACATTAACCGATAAGATGGAATTATTCTATTTTTTTTTTCACAAGAAGGCTTTTCTGCTGACCATTGAGAGATACTGAACAAACAAAAAACAAAAACAAATTTTTCACAATTCATTGAATCTTTTGTTAATGTTGCTTTTAGTTTATCACGACGGTATTCATTTTGAATAATAAAATAAACTTTACTGGTGTTATTATATGAAAAATAATTACATTCTACTCCATCATTACAGATTATTCATGATTTTTAAGCTGTTTCAGTAGTTATACTAACATAAAAATCTGACTTTCAAAGTAAAGTCAGCAAGAAACTAAGAAAACTGTATATTTTTCATTCAGGAATAATTTTCGTGTGCACGAAGCCATAAATCTCGACAATTTTCTCCCCGCTAAAAGTAAAAATTCTAATTACAAAATATTCAAATTACATGCAAATTCACGCGCGTACAGAAAGCTGGACCATAGGCGAATACAAAAATGATAAGGGTGAGAGCGCGCGCGCGCGTAGTATACTGAAAGAAGAGGAGCGAAGCATACTACACCGCCAAAGAAACTGTGCGCAAACCAAGACCGCAATTGAAAAAAGAAGAAGGAGAAGCAACGAGCAAAGCCGCGCGCGCGCGAGCGAGGGCGAGACAGAAAGCTTGCGCGTGCAGGATAAAGAAAGATAAAAATGAGTGGAAAAATGAGATATAAGGATATAGAAAGGAAGGTGAGTATACACATGGCGTAGGCTCCTAAAGATTGCAGAGGCAATTTTCTCGACAACGCCGGAGCACTTTGTTTCACGCATGGCAGCGGCGTGCGTGTGTGTGTGTGCGGCGGTGCAGGCTTTGTGCATTCGTGCGTAGAGGGACACAGGCTCTCGTGAAATCGCTGCCTTCGCTTTCTTACAACGCCTTAGCCGACCATCTACATACTACGCGCCTTCTTTCTTGTACCCATAGTTTATTCGTCGCTCTAGTACTCACTTTCTCCATTTCTTACTTACCATTTCTTCTTCGTCGATTTCTTTTTCATTCTACAATTCTTCTTTACGCGATCTTATTTTCTTATTCCTAAAAATATTTTTCTAGTATTGAGGCGCAGAAACTAATGAAGATAAGCTGATGATTGGATCTTTAAATATCAAACATACATATCGTTCATGCGCGTGAGTTATAATACACGTAAGATCGTCACATATAAATTACCTGTATTTCTCCAAATCCTATTAATTGATTTAAAGACTTAAACTATTATAAAGCTTATTCTTGGAGAGAATATTATATATAATTTTACAAATATAAAGAAAGAACGCGATTTATTTTAAAATCACCAACTCCAGACTTTCAACAATTTCAGTTTTTTCAGAGTAGAAATATGCATTACGCTCACGTAGTGAATGATGCGAGCTTCGGTAATTCTTCTCTAACCGAGAGCAGTGTATATCCGCGTCTCCTTTGCTAAGAAGGGAATTCACGTCATGGCAAGTATACGTATCTTGGTTGTGCCTCTCTCCAACCCATTCTCTCCTTCTATCTCTTTTCAACTCCGAAGTTGAAACAGAAAACGTGCGTTAGATTGAATTTGAAAAGGCCCGTCGTGTCTTTTTGTGAATTTATCTCGAAAGAGACGCCGTTTATGTTAGACTTTAGGATAATGAAATAGAGTTTTGGCAGTTATAAATAATGTTTGAGCTTCTACTTCTCATTACCTCTTGGGTATTATGACTGTAAGAAATTCCTTTTGAAAAACGTTGTTATTACAATTTTCATGACATTTTGATGAATCCTTTAATTTATTTAATGAGAATGTTCATTTAGATTATTCATAAATCAGACACAACTATGGTTATCTAAAACGGCTAAAAAAATGTTTTACGGATGATTTCTAATAATGTCCGTTTCCACTCTTCTATTTTACCACTTAAACTAAACAAAATATGCACATAACACTTTATTTGCATCACTTCTATAGCACAAAATATTAGTTTTAAAGAGAGGGAAATCAACAGAAAAAGTTTACATAGAGGTATTTAAAGAAAAGCCTTTTTGATTGAGCCTTTCTTCGAATATTAACAAAACGCGTTAGTGAAAATTTGTCAGTATATAAAGTAAGTACTTTTGAAATGGCTTTATTACAGAACTACGTTACCCATATAGATTTGACTTGGCTAATAAATCCGTACCAAGAAAGCTGGAATTAGACCTACTTCCCTAACAGCGTCTTCCATGGTAATAATGGCATGGCCCAGTCAGAAATGTGGAATGCTCACGCAAAACAAGTACGTGTATTACGCGCAGTTACTTCTCTAGGAGTGCAAGAGTTTGAGTTTGAATTTGAAGTGGCAACAAGGGCAGTAAGACGCGCAGTCTTTGTTTAATCAGTGAATTGACGAAGCGCGCCGTACGCTAAGTTGAAAGCAGCAATACGGGAAATCGGCGAGGCGTGTATGATAGAGCACAACTGGGGTGACTACATGAGAAGAGTTATCAAAGGGTACGAATTGCGTACTAATTCAGTAACAATACTCAATGAAGCCACGCATTGTTCGAGTTTAGACTAGTTTACGAAAGATGAACCTAGCTGGTGATGCAATAAAGTTTTTTTATACCACTCTAACCTCAAAATCACAACTTTGATATGATTTTTTGGCGCTCGTGGTATAAAATACCGTTCGTAACTAGTGGGTAAGTCGATTATTTAGGTGGTGTGCCTTTTTCGCACTCCCTTCGCTCGTGCAAAAAGTCACACCAGCTAAATAATCGACTTCCCCACCCATGTCGAAATGTACTATTGTGAAATAATAGGAAAAGCAGTCTCAAAATACACTATTCAACAACAGATGTCACGTTTCGATGTATTATAGCATACTCAACTACTAAAAATCTTTCAAATGACGTACACTCTGGAAATATAATTCGATGTCACATTTATTTTAAAAATAGAAACTTTGAAAAATTAAATAAGAAAAATGTAAGTACATGAGAAAAATTGAAATGATACTATTTTATGTAAGTTTTAATAAGCTTTAATACTGCAAAAATAATAATCTTCTCTTAAAAGAATGATGACGGAAAAGTGAAACTGAAAAAAAACCGCTGCCAATTCATTGGCCCGTGGCTTCCACAAACTTAATTTGCTTATTCCTTTAATTAAGTTTCAATAACAAAATTTATAATTTTTGCAACAATTTATAACATAATTATAATTAAATTCATTTATGAAGATTAAAAAGTATTAATTTTTTAATTATGTATAAAATATGAATAAAATAATAGGTATGATTTTTTTTTAAATTATGTGTGAAAAATAAATAAAATAATTGATTGTAATATTATCGTCAAAACCTTTTAAAATTCCTAAATAACCTTTACTTCAAATTATATTTTCTTTGTGAAATTTCACACATAGAATACTTGTCTCTAGTAGTATGCCTGTCCATATTTGTGTGCTCTTTTTTGAATTTCCGACGTAAGAAAAAGGTTCTAACCTTAAAAATAATAAATGGCTATTACAGAACAAAAGCAGATACACAACACGCGTGCATAGCGCATAGCGTATGTCATTTCCATTTTCTAGTATACATAAATGCGTTCCCGAATAATTACGATTTTAAAAGAGGGCTAAAATAGTTTTAACCTCAAATATCTCTGAAATTCATAAACGAATTCTTTTACCCTAAGAACTCTTCTAATAAATAATATACAAACTCTACATCTCCATCAAATATCAAAGAAATTAAAACAATTTTAATGTAGTTACATTGTGCGACAACAAAGAAAGTCATCTTCAAAAATACTAAAATTTTACATATAGAACATCTCAAAAAATAACCATATAATCTGAATGAAATTTTACACAGGTATTGCCTACATCGCATACAAAATAGTCTATAAATTTCAAGCTGATACATGAAGTCGTCATTGAGAAATTACGATTTTGAAAAAAGCCGTAAAAAATGTTAACCTTAAATATCTCTAAAAATCATGAGATAATTCTTTTACCTGAAGGACTTATACGATAATATATAAACTCTACATCCCCACAAAATTTCAACATGATTAAACCAATTTTTGTTTTCTCTAGTTATCATGCGACAAAGAAAATGACTTTGTAAAATACGAAAATTTTCAAAATCAAATATCGTAAAAAGTAATCGTACGATCTAGACGAAAATTCGTACACATATTATCTATATCACATACAAAATTGTCTATAAATTTGGAGTTGATACATGGAGCTGTTTTTGAGAAATTACGATTTGAAAGAAAGGTTAAAAGTAGGTAAACAGTAGCGGTTCTGGCGCACTTCCTGGAATTCCAGGTGCGCCAGAACCGCTACTGTGTTTTCTGGAACATGCGTGTTCCAGAATTGCACGAGGTGCGTAAACCCAAGTGGGCCAGAACCCCCCACAGGGTTTCTAGAGTTGTAGGAGGCTAGTTAACCCAAGTGGGCCAGAACCCCCAGAGGGTTTCAGGAGTTGTAGGAGGCTAGTTAACCCAAGTGGCCCAGCACCCCCACAGGGTTTCTAGAGTTGTAGGAGGTTAGATAACCCATCGACCATCCTGCGGCCCGCGGCCAGCTGTGGCGCTGCGAGCGGCCTAGGGTTGGCGGCCTACGGTTGGGGGCCTGCGGTTGGCAGCCTGCGGTTGTCAGCCTGCGGTTGGCGGACAGCTGCGGCGCTGCGAGCGGTCAGCTGTCAGCTACCGCCATGCGCGCCCTCTATAGCTAATTTGTAGATTAGGTTCCGTATAAGTATTACTTCTAAGAATAATATTACTAACTTAATAATGTAAATATTCAAATATCTTGAATGCTTTTATATTTGAAAAAAAATTAGCTGACTCTAGGACTCGAACTAAAGATCTTGCTGTTGTTGTCCCAGAGCTCTAACCACTAGGCTACGGTCTAGTTAGAAATACTGCGCTATTAATGGTAAGCCTTGCTTCCATACACTGCAAGCGTTGTGTAGAAAGCCTCATACATATGGCGCTGGAAACGTCATGACTGTTGTCGCTCTCATAAGGGTCGGTCTTGACTTTCGGGTCTCCCCCTTAAAGTATTGGCGGTAACCGTTCGCGCGCGAACGTCATTCTCGTCCTGACACACGAGAGAGAGAGCTCGTTTTTTTGACAAGGAGGTTAAATTCAACAAAGTTTAAGATGGCTGAGAATAATGCGTAAGTATTACCTTTCTTTTAAATAATACCTTTTTACATACTAATAAAAGATATTAATCTTATTGTATGTTTTTTTTTTTTTTTTGGTTTCAGTCTTCTTCTCCCAGTCGGTCCACGATCGCACAAAATCAAATATCTGATTCATCAGGGGATTGTAGAATATGGCACGATTGACAATTATTTATCAACTATGATAAATTGTTATTATACGGACGATGACACCAACAAATTTCTCAATGCTGGGAGAACCCTATGTAGAGGGAGAAGAAAGTTTATTGTTGAACTAGTCGAAGAGCGGGACCATTCAAATAAAATCAAATTTTATGAAATGTTACGGAAACTGATATGGGTAGATGTAGGAGCGGTTGATATAATTTTAAAAAGCGTTTTAAATTTTTTAAATGATGATATTCCATCATCCCAAGTTACACTCTCAGCATTGGTAGTAGCACTTCTCTCACCATCATCAGTAGTTGCAGTGGGTTGATGTAATTCTCCACCTCTCTTATGACAAACTTTGAGCATCCTCTGAATGCTGAGTATTTGGCCGTAGGACGTCTGGCATTTTCTCTTCTCATATGGTGTCAAAGATGGCGAATTCATCAATGTTTCTATCCTTACCAGAGTGTGTGAAATACAATCGAGGAATCGTTGTATGTCAACACTGTCTGTTGTTCCATTTCTGGCACTCTCCAATTCCTTCCATAGCGTTTGCACAGTCAATCCAAGATGTGGATCCATTTTGAGGTTATATTATACACTCACTGTCTTTCAATGTATACACTCACGAAGTTTTTTTCACTTTTAACACTGCTGCACGAAGTTTTTTTTTTTACTTTTAACACTGCTGCACTGAGTTTTTTCACTGTTTAACACTACTGCTGCTGTTGCACTGGAGCTGTTGTTGCCTCTAGGACTTTCTAAACGGAATGATTTCACGAGCGACTTCGCTCGCTTATATTCAGTTTCCCCACCCGAGCCGCCACCGCTCGCGACCCGCCGCCGCCGCTCGAGAGCTGTGATTGTTTCTCGCGAGCCGCCACCGCCGCTCGAGAGCTGTGATTGGTCCTCCCACCGCTCGCGAGCCGCCGCCGCCGCTCGAGAGCTGTGATTGGTCCCCCCACCGTTCGCGAGCCGCCACCGCTCGCGAGCTGTGATTGGTTGCCCGAGCTGACGTCACCGCTCGCGAGCCGCCGCAACGAGCGGTGATTAGTTCAACAATCTGCCACTGGTGGCGTTGTTGTCGTGTAATGTATAAAAGGAAGTATTGTAGGTAATGATTTCATTCCGATTCATGATGGAGTACATAGTAGATGTGCAAGGCTTCAAAGGCTGTAATGAGAAAGAGTTTATTTTTAAGGAGGTTGCCATAATCTCCCTCGAAGAAGATACTACTCCATCTGTATTTCTTTTCCAACCTCCTCTTAGCTGGAGCTATCTGTCAGCAAAGCAAAAGAGTGAGAACAGATGGTTGGAGAATAACTACCTGGGGATGATGTGGTGTTCAGGAGAAATTCCTTATGAACAAGTATCTGACATTCTCAACAACGTTCTCACCAATGCTGTAAAATCTACGTAAAGGGAGTTCAGAAGAGAGAGTGGCTCAGGAATATATTTCCTAATAAGTAAGTATGCACATTATAACTTACTAAATTTATTTCTCAGTTTAGTAATTAATTTCTTTTTCTAGAATAATTAAGAACATTGAGGATTTGGGATGTCCATCATTGAAGAAACTTCCCAAGGAATTCATTCCATGCTCGCATCATGTTTTACGTGGATATTCAATGTGTGCAGTTCAGAATGTTTATATTTTAAAGACATGGATGTTGGAAGAAAGAAGAACATACATATTGCCAAATTTCCACGGATTAGATGAAGTTGACTCTCAAGTACAAGATAAATTATTGTCAATGTTTAGTTAATTCATGAGCTCTGATTGGTTGAAGAGGAAGTGGTGGGGAGTGGTAGTATAAAAGCAAGTTTCACTCTCATCAAAAAATCATTTTAACATTCATCATTCAAGTGTTAAGATCAAACGTGTCCAAGATGACACCAGAAGAAATTGATCAGTGTGAAAATCTGAACCATGTCAACCCACCAACGATGAATTTAATTAATATTATTAGATTAATGAATGAGAAATTCAATATGAACAGCTTATCTGAAGATGAGCTTCATAGATTAATTGAAGAAGCTCTACAAGATGCTTATAAAAAGGATGGATGGTGCCAATGTATTTTAATCCCTCGCAGAATAAAAAGAGTGGGTGGATGAGGAAGAAGGAAAATCCTTCCAAACCTCCTATGAAAGCAAGGAAAACAGAAGATTCTATGGAGGAAGTGATGGTTTTTTCAAGAGAACATACACGTCCCAACAAGATTCCAACATTCTAATTAACAATTTAAAAAGATGTATATAATGTTCTATTTTGTAAGCTAAACGTTCTTATTGTATATAGTATTTAATAAATAATAGAGTTCTATAATGTAATAATTATGTTCTTATTCACACCCAATCATTTCCTCTAATATTTTATCATCCTTAAAAATAAGTACTTTATAAGATAATAATGCTCCAAGTTAGTTTATAAGATTGAATTTGATTTCATATTAATAAAGAGATTAAGTTATACGGATATGATCTAGCAAAAGGTTTTATCAAAATCATCTAGGAGTCTATGTATGAAAATTGAGAAATCTAAAAGGTTAGCTTTTGAGCCTTAATCTTCCTAAACAATGCTTAGTAGAATTAGAACTAGCTTTAAAACAGTTAAATAAAGGTTGTAAAACATTAAAATATTCATATAAATGGATAAGATGAACTTTAGTATACATAAATCTCATTTTTTCACATGTTCGGAGTCGTTGCCATTTTACATAAAGTCTCATAACTCTGGCTGTAATCAAGATAACGAGCTGAAATTTGGTTTCATGGTGTATCTTCCATTAATAAAGAGATTCAGTTATACGGATATGATCTAGCAAAAGGTTTTAATAAAATCATCAAGAAGCCTATGTATGAAAATTGAGAAATCTAAAAGGTTAGCTTTTGAGCCTTAATCTTCCTAAAGAATGCTTTATAGAATTAAAACTAGCTTTAGAATAATAAAACAAAGGATGTAGGAAAGGATTGGATGTGTATTTGAATAAAAACATTAGAATCAATATAAAAAATATAAAAAAAATTTATTGAATAAAAAACTAAAAATTAAAACTAAACATCATTTAAAAAATTTAAAAGGCTTTTTAAAATTATATCAACCGCTCCTACATCTACCCATATCAGCTTCCGTAACATTTCATAAAATTTGATTTTATTTGAATGGTCCCACTCTTCGACTAGTTCAACAATAAACTTTCTTCTCCCTCTACATAGGATTCTCCCAGCATTGAGAAATTTGTTGGTGTCATCGTCCGTAAAATAACAATTTATCATAGTTGATAAATAATTGTCAATCGTGCCATATTCTACAATCCCCTGATGAATCAGATATTTGATTTTGTGGGATCGTGGATCGACTGGGAGAAGAAGACTGAAAAAAAAAGAAAAAAAACATACAATAAGATTAATATCTTTTATTAGTATGTAAAAAGGTATTATTTAAAAGAAAGGTAATACTTACGCATTATTCTCAGCCATCTTAAACTTTGTTGAATTTAACCTCCTTCTCAAAAAAAATGAGCTCTCTCTCTCTCGTGTGTCAGGACGAGAATGACGTTCGCGCGCGAACGGTTACCGCCAATACTTTAAGGGGGAGACTCCAAAGTCAAAACCGACCCTTATGAGAGCGACAACAGTCAGGACGTTTCCAGCGCCACTATGTATGAGGCTTTCTACACAACGCTTGCAGTGTATGGAAGCAAGGCTTACCATTAATAGCGCAGTATTTCTAACTAGACCGTAGCCTAGTGGTTAGAGCTCTGGGACAACAACAGCAAGATCTTTAGTTCGAGTCCTAGAGTCAGCTAATTTTTTTTTCAAATATAAAAGTATTCAAGATATTTGAATATTTACATTATTAAGTTAGTAATATTATTCTTAGAAGTAATACTTATACAGAACCTAACCTACAAATTAGCTATAGAGGGCGCGCATGGCGGCAGCTGACAGCTGACCGCTCGCAGCGCCGCAGCTGGCCGCCAACCGCAGGCTGCCAACCGCAGGCCGCTCGGAGCGCCACAGCTGGCCGCGGGCCGCAGAATGCTCGATGGGTTATCTAACCTCCTACAACTCTAGAAACCCTGTGGGGGTGCTGGGCCACTTGGGTTAACTAGCCTCCTACAACTCCTGAAACCCTGTGGGGGTTCTGGCCCACTTGGGTTAACTAGCCTCCTACAACTCTCGAAACCCTGTGAGGGGTTCTGGCCCACTTGGGTTAACGCACCTCGTGCAATTCTGGAACACGCATGTTCCAGAACCGCTACTGTTTACCTACTGTTAAAAAATTTTAACCTCAAATATTTCTGAAGTTTCTGGACTAATCATTTTGTCCAAAGAACTCGACCGAGAGCTATCCAAAATCTACCTCTACAAGGAATTTCGAAGCGATTAAGTCAATTTTACTCCCGCAATCGTTGAACATATAAAACTCACTTTTTTTTATATTTCAATTTTTCTTAAAAACTAGTCGACAAAATGGATTCAAATTTTCAGATTATAGCTATTTAT
The DNA here is from genome assembly GCA_036365515.1 of Torymus aiolomorphi. Classification (NCBI taxonomy): domain Eukaryota; kingdom Metazoa; phylum Arthropoda; class Insecta; order Hymenoptera; family Torymidae; genus Torymus; species Torymus aiolomorphi. The sequence goes on along the minus strand of CM070875.1, from coordinate 189,900,252 downwards.
ATTCTGCATTATCATGATTTTTTTCAAAAAAATTGACCGTTTAGTTCAGGAGTTATAAGCTTAAAAAAAACAGGTTTTTGTTAATAACAAAAGAACCGTGAGAGCTAGAGAAATTTTTTTTAGAAAATATAGGTATTTTAATGCTCTTTCGAATGCTATCCATTCGATTCAAATATCTGGATTTTGTCATTCAAAATAAGCAAAAATCAATTCTGAGAAAATCGAAAATTCGAAATAAAACAAAAACGCATCGGCGAATCAAGAAACGAATTTTGATCCGCCATCACACAAAAAAACAAAAGCTATGATCCAGGCGTACACACACACACACACACACACACACACACACCTATACAGACATTTTTCAAAAATCATGTATTTTGATTCCTAAAAACTCAAAAAATTACTATCACAAACACACACACACACACACACACACACTCACACACACACACACACACACATAAAGACATTTTCCAAAAATCATGTATTTTGATTCCTAAAAACTCAAAAAATTACTATCACAAAGCTTCTAGGAGGAAGTAAAAGTGTTTGTAATTGACTTATTCGTATATTCTCGAATGCCTGATGAGTTCTACGACTAAAAAAGACGTATGATAAAATGTCTAACCTAAAAACCTCAAAAACTTTGTATGTAAAACGGTATTATTAAAATTAATTATAATATAATTGAAATATATGAAGTAAGTAAGTAATTGCAAAAGTTGCGTAATTCAAATACAAGAATTGATATAAGTATTAATTAAAATATAAGAACTTGAAATTTATCATTTAGAAAATTTAAAGTTTGAAATTGGATATATGCAGCAGATAAAAATTATGCGCGTGATCTTGCTAGTATAGTTAGAACTATCATAAAATTTACCATGTAAACACTGCTCCCTGATTGTAATAGCGACACGGCGTTTTGCAATATGGATTTTCTGTCTGTAAAACATGTATGTATTAATCTATAGTATGGAGATTTATGACTCAATTTTACAGTATAGTTTATGTACCAATTATATTACATATGTCATCGATGAATACGTCTAAACAATAATCTATTTTACATAATCGTTTCACAGTTGATTGCATTAGAATACGACATTATAATAAATAAATTTCGAAAAAGGAATACCGCAAGACTGCGTTTTTGTTCTCATTCGATAACATGAGTAAAAATCAATCAATCGTCCTGAAATTTGGCACAAAGATAGCTTTTTATATCTTCGAACTGAGTTCGTTGTCTAAAGAAATCCAATCGTCACGTCCAAAGATATTTGAGGTAAAATTTTTTTTTTTTTTTCTATAAGAATTTTTTAAGAGAATATTTTATTTATCGACTGAAAATATTAACCACTTATTACACTTGTCGAGTACAATATTGTGTTAAAATTTCAAGAGATTCATTCTTTCCGAGAAAAAAGTGCGTTTTCGTTGTTACACGATAACAGGAGTAAAAATCAATCAATCCTCCTGAAATTTGGCACAGAGATAACTTTTTTATATATTCGAACCAAGTTCATTGTCCAAAGAAGTCCAATCGTGACGACAAAAGATATTTGAGATTGAAAATTGTTTTGGATATCATTTTCTAAGAGAATATTTTATTAAGTAAATTTTAACCATTTATTACACTTATTGTTTGGCAAATAAATCTTTTTATATATTTCGTTTATATATATATATATATATATATATATATATATATATATATATATATATATATATATATATATATATATATATATATATATATATATATATATATATATACACACACACACACACACACACACACACACACACACACACACACACACACACACACACACACACACACACACACACACACACACACACACACACACACACACACACACACACACACAACACACACACACACACACACACACACATACATATATACATATCACACACACGCACACACACACACGCACACACACGGAAAACGGATGACTCCCTGCGACCATTTATTACACTTATTGTTTGGCAAATAAATCTTTTTATATATTTCGTTTATATATACACACACACACACACACACACACACACACACACGCGCACACACACGGAAAACGGATGACCCCCTGCGACCGGTTATGACCTAAAAGTACAAGAACGACATATATATACACGGTGACCCATTTTAATCGCTACACCCGGATTTTTCGGATCCTAAGACAGATAGGAAAAAATGATTCAGACAAAAGTTGTAGGGGACGAAGGGGGCCAAACGATGGTCCTAATAGCTTTGACCTTGAACTTGACCTTCAAGGTTATTTCAAGGTCAAGTGGTTTTTTTTAATAGGAACACCTATTTTTGACCCCGGATTCGGAAAGAGCGGGAAATTTTACGTTTAAAATCATATTGAGACATTTTTTTTCAAGGTCATTTCAAGGTCATTTCAAGGCCAAATGAAGGTCGAACTCCGAAAAATCCATTTTAAGTCGTTTTTTCCATGAGTCACAGGCTTAAGTGGTTCAAACTGATCGTAGGTTTAATAGGGAAACCCACACACCCAAAACTTTCACATCCTAGTAAACAAATATCAAACTTGCACATCCGAACCCCATGCTCTTCATAGCCTCACATGCTAAACTGTTACACCAGACATCCCCCAGTCCCACACATCTCTACCCCATGTCTGATGTTTGTTTAACGGAAACTTCAAGATCATTAAAGCTTCTGTTGTAAATGTGTCAACCTTACGTTTAGCGCTACCCAGAAACAACGACGTGGACGTAGTAAGGATTGTTTCCTTTGGGGTGCTTGATTAAAGTGAGTCCCCTTGCCTCTCACTGTTCAGGGTGCTTGATTTAAGTGAGTCCCTTCGCCTCTCACTGATCGGGGTGCTTGATTAAAGTGAGTCCCCTTGCCTCTCACTGTTCAGGGTGCTTGATTTAAGTGAGTCCCTTCGCCTCTCACTGATCGGGGTGCTTGATTAAAGTGAGTCCCCTTGCCTCTCACTGTTCAGGGTGCTTGATTTAAGTGAGTCCCTTCGCCTCTCACTGATCGGGGTGCTTGATTAAAGTGAGTCCCCTTGCCTCTCACTGTTCAGGGTGCTTGATTTAAGTGAGTCCCTTCGCCTCTCATAGTCAAACGCCTTTGGAAGTGGCGAACGGTGTTTAGCAAAGTTTGCCTTGGAATGGCAGCGCATGCTCGACGAATTCTGTCCATCATGTCTACTCTTGTGGTGGGCCTTTCCTCAAAAACGGCATTTTTTAAATACCCCCATAAGTAAAAATCTGGTGATGTAAGATCTGGTGAGCAAGCAGGCCATTCAACCGGACCACCTCGACCAATACATCTGTTACCATACTGCTCATTCAAAAAAGTCCTGACAATTCGAGCGAAATGTGGTGTTGCGCCGTCCTGCTCGAGCCACATTCTTCGTCGCGTTTCTAAGTCAACATCTTCCATCAATACAGGTAGTTCATCTCTTATTAGCGTTAAGTACGTGTGTTGATTAACATTTTCTTCGAAAAAATAAGGGCCAATCACACATCCATTAATAATCCCACACCATACCATAATACTCCATCGTCTTTGATGGTTTACAGTTTTACACAAAATTATGAGTAAATTAAAGATATGAGCTGTAAAAAAATGTCATTGTTTAAAAAGAAAAGTCATAACTTTCAAAAGAATAAAGATACAACATTTCTTTTTTGTACAAAAATCTTGACGGAACAGAAATTATTTGTAAATGTGCCTTTAATGATTACATTATCAATATTAGTATTTCTCAAGTTTGAACGGCAATAATTCACAATATTTAAAATAAAAGCAAGTTTTAGTATTATGTGCAGTTCAAATTAGAAATAATTTAATGATTATTACTTTATTATAAAACTTACAATTACAAAAGTGTGACAATCGGAGTACTTTTGGCAAATACACTTAGTCAGATAAAGTTACCATAATTTAGGAACATTTTTCTTTTTTGGTCGCGACCGTATACGGGCAAATATTATAATTATTAATATTTTGTATACCATTTCACTATTCAAATTTAATAGTAATTAATAGCTGGCTCTGAAATGGCTGATTATCCGCCCAACGAGATCGTTGACATGATGTTGGCTTTAGGAGAAAGCCGAAGTAATTATCGTGCTGCGGCAAGAATTTATGCTGAACGCTATCCAGACAGACGACACCCTGACGCTATGGCTATCAGACGTTTAACTCAAAGAGCTCGTGGTGGACACATGGTTCGTCAACGTAGGCGCCATCAATATGATGAAAATGATAATCGGGCTGTGACTATTCTGGCAATAATTCATCTTGACCCACAGATAAGCGCTCGTTGAATCGAAAGGGAAATCGGTCTTCCAAAAAGTACATTTTTAAGAATTATGAAGGTGCTTAGATATCATGCGTATCATATTACTCTGGTCCAAGAGCTACAGTTTGCTCATTTTCAACAGCGTATTGTGTTTTGCCAATGGGCTTTACAAATGATAGAAAATGATCCAGACTTTTTTAATTTTGTTCTTTTTTCTGATGAGGCAAAATTTCAAAGTGATGGGGAATTGAATAGACATAATTGTCATTACTGGTCTGATGTTAATCCTCATTGGGTCAGAACTGTAAACCATCAAAGACGATGGAGTATTATGGTATGGTGTGGGATTATTAATGGATGTGTGATTGGCCCTTATTTTTCGAAGAAAATGTTAATCAACACACGTACTTAACGCTAATAAGAGATGAACTACCTGTATTGATGGAAGATGTTGACTTAGAAACGCGACGAAGAATGTGGCTCCAGCAGGACGGCGCAACACCACATTTCGCTCGAATTGTCAGGACTTTTTGAATGAGCAGTATGGTAACAGATGGATTGGTCGAGGTGGTCCGGTTGAATGGCCTGCTTGCTCACCAGATCTTACATCACCAGATTTTTACTTATGGGGGTATTTAAAAAATGCCGTTTTTGAGGAAAGGCCCACCACAAGAGTAGACATGATGGACAGAATTCGTCGAGGATGCGCTGCCATTCCAAGGCAAACTTTGCTAAACACCGTTCGCCACTTCCAAAGGCGTTTGACTATGTGCCTGGAAGCAAATGGTCGTAATTTCGAACATTTTCTTCGAGGTTAGATAAACACATAAGTGAGAGGCGAAGGGACTCACTTAAATCAAGCACCCTGAACAGTGAGAGGCAAGGGGACTCACTTTAATCAAGCACCCCGATCAGTGACAGGCGAAGGGACTCACTTAAATCAAGCACCCTGAACAGTGAGAGGCAAGGGGACTCACTTTAATCAAGCACCCCGATCAGTGAGAGGCGAAGGGACTCACTTAAATCAAGCACCCTGAACAGTGAGAGGCAAGGGGACTCACTTTAATCAAGCACCCCAAAGGAAACAATCCTTACTACGTCCACGTCGTTGTTTCTGGGTAGCGCTAAACGTAAGGTTGACACATTTACAACAGAAGCTTTAATGATCTTGAAGTTTCCGTTAAACAAACATCAGACATGGGGTAGAGATGTGTGGGACTGGGGGATGTCTGGTGTAACAGTTTAGCATGTGAGGCTATGAAGAGCATGGGGTTCGGATGTGCAAGTTTGATATTTGTTTACTAGGATGTGAAAGTTTTGGGTGTGTGGGTTTCCCTATTAAACCTACGATCAGTTTGAACCACTTAAGCCTGTGACTCATGGAAAAAACGACTTAAAATGGATTTTTCGGAGTTCGACCTTCATTTGGCCTTGAAATGACCTTGAAATGACCTTGAAAAAAAATGTCTCAATATGATTTTGAACGTAAAATTTCCCGCTCTTTCCGAATCCGGGGTCAAAAATAGGTGTTCCTATTAAAAAAAACCACTTGACCTTGAAATAACCTTGAAGGTCAAGTTCAAGGTCAAAGCTGTTAGGACCATCGTTTGGCCCCCTTCGTCCCCTACAACTTTTGTCTGAATCATTTTTTCCTATCTGTCTTAGGATCCGAAAAATCCGGGTGTAGCGATTAAAATGGGTCACCGTGTGTGTATATATATATATATATAAGTCATATTGCTATGTACTTTCACATTACTCGACGAATCACTGTGCGATAACTTAGGTAATTCGTTTCGCATTTTTTAAAATTTTTTCACCCTTTGTAAGTTAAGACTAGTGTGAGCTCGTTCTGTTAATTATATTATTATTTTTTAATAAAGCCTGAAGAGGTCGACAAACCCGTCGACGAAACGTTGCAACTACTTAACATCGTAGTCTATTTTCTTTCCTGCTCCCAACGGATCTGGCCAGAATTGATCAAAACAATTTTTACATGAAACTATGGATTAGTTTGTCCCCATATTGGGAAATATAGCATTTATCTTTTCTTCATGACATCGATTAACCGCAAGAATTAGAACTGGACTTAATAAGGTAAATGATTTATGGATTTATGTACCTCTACATTCATTAAATAGATAAATAATTACAAAAATAAGTTGCTCTCTTTGTGAATATGAAACAACAAACATTACGGATAACATAATTATCACATTAGCGATACCACAATTAAATCAATCACAGTCCCTACAAGATATAATTAATTATAATTTAAATAACTGGACAACATTAGATTATGAATGTAATAAATGCAAAGGAAAACTACAACAAAAAACAAAAAATTAATGTAAAAGTTGAAGAAAAAAAATTTTAATTTTACAATTACTGTTATTTACAATGAATGAATCAAACGATATAGTAAAACTGAGTAACTGTAAAATAACAAATATTCCTAACACGTATGTAAATATTGACAACAAAATATATAAAGTTTCGAATGCAATATTCCATCATGGCAATAGCATTGATGAAGTACATTATACAAATATGTTACGAAAAAATAATACATGGATAAGAGTAGATGATTTGAACGTAAAAAAACAAATTTGGCCCAAATACAGTAAAAATATATATGTTATTTTTCTAGAAGAAACACGATAATCTATAATTGAGTTACTGAATTCACCTACCGAATCGCCCCGACCTGAAGTAATGCGAAAGCGGTTCCAGGTCGAGGCTGAATTAGGGATAGGTTTTGGGTGTTTAGGGGGTACGAATCCCTCACACCACGAAGTCCGATACTTCATGATGGTCTTAGTAGGCCTCCCTTCTTGCTAAACCTCCAAAGAAAGAACGGGCGCCTAAGAAGATTCACCTAGTACCTCGGAAAAAAAAGAAAATTAAATATTATATTATACAAATGGGGATAACATTAAATTCAAGGTTTTATTTATTTTTTTGTATTGATTTTATGCGTTTTTGAACCTAAAAAGCAAGGCTAAATTCATTTTCGTGATTTTACATAATTTTAGAGCAGAGGGAGAGAGTGAATTTCTTTACACGATAGGTAAAAAAAGTCACTTTTTAGAACATATTTTTATGTAGGAAAACGCAGAAAATCATTCATGTGTTACAAAAATTAATTTAATCTCTAAATTAAAAAAGATTTATATTTTATTTTTAAAAAACGCGCAGTGATATCTACAGCTAGGTGGTGTGGAATGAGGAAACGTTACTGAGTAGGCATTCGATGATTTTTTTTTAATTTTTAAAAAAACAACCAACAAAATGAATTAAAATGTTTAAAAATTATATCTATTATAATCTATTATAATTCTGAATTATGCATTATGAATGCATTATATTCTGCATTATTATAATTTATTTGTGAGTTATGAACTTTTTTAAAAAAACACGTTTTTGTTAATAACAAAAGAACAATGATAGCTATAAATTGTTTTTTTCTTAAAAAGTATGAATTATGAAATATAAAAAAAACACGTTTTTGTCAATAACAAAACAACCGTGATAGCTATTTATTTTATTATAAAATATAGATATTTTACTTCTATTTCAAATGATAACTTAATTTATCAGTTCAAAATTTATATAAATTTGATATAAATAAATAATAAATAAATAAATAAATTTAAAAATTAACAATTTTTAATATTCATAAATGAATTTAATTATAATTATGCAATAAATTTTTTAAAAAATTATAAATTTTGTTATTAAAAATTAATTAAAGGAATCAACAAATTACGGTTGAGGAAGCTACGGGCCAATGAATTGGCAGCGATTTTTTTTCAGCGTCACAAAGCTTCCTCTTGGAGGAAGCAATATAACCATTTAATTCTAGTATGAGTATATACAAATTACATGATTTTCTATTTAATAACTTAAATTACGTTTCTTTGTTACAGGTTATCCAAAAGGTGGAAATATTTACGCCAAGATGTAAAATAGTTCAAAAGATGAGTTGTAGAATGTCTATACAAAAAACTATACAAAAAAACTCGAGTAATTTAAGCTATAAATTAATAAATACAGTTTCGTAAAAGTACGAAATAAAATATTACATCATTAAAAGTACATGTGAAGCATATTTTCTTTCAAAGTTAAATAGTTGTAGATTACATTTCTGCAATAAAAAAAATTCGATTTTTTGGTTATTTTCAAGTGGTCTCTACGATTAAGCGGACGTCGGAGTCAATGTATTATCGTCGTCTGGGAGGTAAAAGGTTACAACTCGGCTCGACGCACGCGCACACACTCACACACAGACACACACATACGGATATTTTTTAAAAATAGTATATTTTGACTCCAAATGACTCAAAACATCTTTCTAACATGTTATCTTGAAAACTCTTTTTTTCAGTGTCACAAAGCTTCCTCTATGAGTGTCAAAAAATACATTGTCTATCTCTATCATTTTAAATAAATAAATTACATTACAACTATGGTTTTTGCTTCCTCAAAGAGGAAGCTTTGTAAAGGTGAAAAAAAAATTTCGGACAAAAAAGTATTAAAATAGTACATTACGATACGGGTGTGGAATGTGATTGTTTGCCGCATGAGACGTTTTTCGCACGAGCGAAGCGAGTGCAAGAAGTCGAATGCGGTAAAAATCACCTTACGCACCAGTGTCGTACAGTATTTTATGCCACGAGAGCCGAATAATTATATTAAAGTTATGATTTTGAGATTTGAGTGATATTAACATGTTTTAAGAATAGTGGCATAAAAATTTTTTGATTTTGAGAAAGTTGTTTTTCCTGTCTGTGTGTGTGCGTGTGCGTGTGTGTGGGTGTGTGTGGCTGTGCGTGTGTGTGTGTGTGTGTATATGAGTCTGTGTACAGAAGATATCTCGCGATTGAATCGGTCGATTTCGACAGGACAAAGCTTATTCTCTTCGATTTGGATGCCGCTTTAAAACCCACAAACGATTTTGAAAATTTATCGAATTTCTTTTGTTTTATGATCAAAAAATGATTTTGAAATTTCAATTTTTCTCATTTTTTTATATGATAGAGTAAATTTTTTTCAATTTTTTGAATTGCATTTGAAAGGGAATTAAATTAACTATATTTTCGTTTCTTTCAAATTTAAATATCTATCGTCCTTCATTTGTTATGAAGGTAAATGTGTCATTTTCTTCTATAATTTTTATCTCAGAAACTATTCCATATTTTTACACGAAATTTGTACCCATTATTAAGTATAAAAGGTACTTCTACCTCTAAAAATTTCAAGAGGTTTTATCGATTTGCTAATAAGAAAATGAATGTAAAAATGTTCATAATATTCAAAGATATTTGAGGTTAAATTTTTTTTTTGTAAATTTTTCAAATAGCATTTTCTTGAAAACGATTCGACAAATCAAATTGAAATTTATATATATAGGCTGTCTAGCTCACACTGTGAAGAACATATGTACAAAATTCCATTAAGATTGCTGGATTATTTTTGGAGATATTCGACAGGAAAATTTTTGAAGAAAAAAATGTGTTTTCGTTGTCGCACGGTAACAGGAGTAAAAATAATAAATCTTTATGAAATTTCGCATATAAATATCAGTGGCAGCTAATAAAGGATTTAAAAAATAAGAAAAAATGTGTATTTTTTGTATTAATGAAGTTTTAAATTATTGAAACATCTAGAATGAATATACACCCTAATGGATATGGAAAATATATATAAATATAAGTAAGTGTATATTTCTGTAAAAAAACGTGTATAAATGTAAATAAGTGTATATTTCTGTAAAAAAACGTATATAAATATAAATAAGTGTACATAAATGTTGTAATTAGAACACGCATTACATTCATTTACATTTATATACATTTTTTTACAGAAATTTATACGAATTTGTACGAATTCTACATTTATATACAAAAAATTAGAACACCAATTTTCTACTTCTAATATTTATTACGCCACAAAAATTAAAAATAAAAGCATTTTCTTTAATGAGAAAAAATACTGTTTTTTAGTTCCTTCTGTGCAAATTTATAATAATTGATAAGATTATAAAAAATTATAAACATGAAAATTTCAACAAATTTAGAATTTAGAATTTTTTTTTAAAGAATTTAATAAGTTAAAATTTTAAAATTTATTAATTGATTACAATATAATTTTTAATTAATAGTTTATATACTAGAATAAAAAAATTAAGTTTGAGGAAGCTAAGTGTCAATGAATTGGCAGCGGTTTTCTTTTTAAATTTTAGGTAACTTTTTCATTTAGCACTGCTTTGATTAGTGAGTCGCGGAAGGACCTCCTTAATACATTATAAAATTTCTTTTAGCAATACGGTTATTTAATTTTTATTAAATTAATAAATTTTAATTTCATTCATAATAATTTTGATATGAAATTTTGATATTAATTTAATATTTATTAAATTAATTGCTATGTTAATTATTGTATATTTTGATCATCTTTTTTCTTCAATTATTTTGCAGTTGGTAATAAATTACCTTCACTCTTAGAGATCGTGTGTCATCACAGATACTTGTGTTGACAAAAACCGCCATACTGTCACTCTTATGTAGACACAACCTTATAACTGAGCGTGTGGAAGTCGACGTTAGATGCCTCTTTAGCGTACGTAGCTGCAGTACCAGTTTATTTTCACGTATTAGTGCGTAAAGTAGAAAGTTTACGTACTCGTGCGTAAGGTTAAACCCTTCACTTACTAGTGAAAAAGGGGGTAGTTAAATATCATAACAAAAGAACACATTAGAACTTTTTGATACTACGCTCCAATTTTGAGAACTAGAAAGTGCTCGTAAAACCCTCGACGGAATTGACTTTTCAAACGAGGCATTCTCCTTGTAAGCATACTCCAGCATTATAAGAATTAGCACATTCTCCTTGTAAGCATACTTCAGCATTATAAGAATTAATACATTCTTCTCGCTTTGCTCGGGCGACAAATAGCACTCGTGCGTAAATCGCCTACTTCGCGCACTTGTACCGTACACTATTTTTTGTAACTCACAATCAGTGTGCGTAATTTTCTACTTTTATGCCTGTTTATATATAGTGTGCGTAATGCCCAATTTGCGCGTTTTGCGGCCCAGTGTGCGAAGTGATTACTACATAATGCGCAAATCGGGCACTTCACACACTATATAAACAGGCATGAGAAGTAGAATTTCGCACACGGAGTTGAAAAACATAATTTTTAATCTCTTTCTCTCTCTCAAATTCCAAATGCATTACAATATAAATATGTAACATGACTTATTACATCTAATTTTGGTTTCATAATAACTCCTCTCAAAAGAATGATTCAATGAAAGACAAACAAACGACAACTTCTCACGGGTAGACATTCACAAAGATAGAGAAAGGGCGCGGACGAGAACAGTCGAGGCGGTTCTCAAAAACACCACGGCCACAGCGTCAGGGAGATTTGTTCACGGGGTTGTGTCTAGTGCTCTCTCGCTCACGCGTGCGTCGTTCGTGCTGACACGGCTTGCCTAGTGGGACCTTTTGAGCTCGAAATACAGCTTGGCTGTGTGAAGACGCCGAGCGCTGATGCCATGTGGGCTGCATTGCAGGAGCTTGGGGGTGGCGCGTACGTCAAGTGCCTTAGGAGAACTGTGACTCGTCGTAACGAGGAAGTGAATGGCAAGAGAGGTAGAAGCTTTACGGCGTATATACGAAAATCCCATTACTCGATGGCTCGCCTGCACCTCCGAGACGGCTTACCGATGGACAAGTAGTTTGCTACCCAAAAATGAATTGACTTTAGTACTAGATACTTTTGATGTTCATAATGTAAGAAAAATGCATTTATTTTATATGAATATTTAGTAAAAGATTAATAATTTTCAATTCACTCAAAAGTCATGTGAGTAGTAAACTTTTGGAATTTACATAACCACCAAAGATAAAGTAAAAATCTTATTTATAGCACAGTGTGACTCGCTACGCTCGTGCACTAACCTCACGGTGCAAAAAAGGACTGCTTAGCGCACGGATAGGCGTGACAGCGGGCTTAGGTTAGGCTATGCTATAAAATATTTTATACCACTCTAACCTCAAAATCACAACTTTGATATGATTTTTCGGCGCTCGTGGTATAAAATACCGTTCGAAACTAGTGCGTAAGTCGATTATTTAGGTGGTGTGACTTTTTCGCACTCGCTTCGCTCGTGCAAAAAGTCACACCAGCCAAATAATCGACTTCCCCACCCGTGTCGAAATGTACTAGTACGATACTAGAGTCTTAAGTAGCCCATTACACGGCGTGATAGGACCCTCGCTACGCTCGGGCCCTAACTTCACGCCGTGAAATAATGGGCTACTTAAGGCACATGTATCGTAATGTACTAATATATTATAGCGTTGAAGTTAATTTGTTTAAAAGATGCTTGTTTACGTTATTACATTTTATATTGAAAAGCTCAAATTTCTGGCATTCGACAAGTAACAACATAATTCTTTAAGACTTGTTTATATAGAATTATCTTTTAGGTATTTTTCCATCTAAAATATAAATTTAAAATCGCAAAACCAATATATTTTCATTTAATTGAAGAAAAAGTTTGTAATCAAAGAGTTACATTTAAGGCAAAACTAACTTTAATTTGATTCAATTTCCAGTAAAAATCGGAACGTAACTGAACGGGATACGCGACGAAATACTCTCTGCACATAAAAAATTCGCTATCCTCATGGCAAAACGAATTAAGCTTGATGTAACGATTAAAACACTGAAAGAATAATGAGAGAGAGAGAGAGAGAGAGAGAGAGAGAGAGAGAGAGAGAGAGAGAGAGAGAGAGAGAGAGAGCTAGTGAGAGCGAAAGAGACCGAGAGGGGGAGGGGGTAAAGGAAGACTGAAACAGACCCCGTGTATATAAAATAACCCGCACGTTCGTTTGCGCGCATTCCACTATACGCTGGGCAGTTCGATTCAGCTAACGGGAGGTAGCAGTAGGGCGGAGTAACCATCCGAGACCGTTTGTGCACTAATCGTGTCGATTTTGAGGACGAAAAGAGGCGGTTCAACCTATGTCGGGGGACGAAAAATTTCCCTACACAGGCTCGCGCCCCATGCACGTCTATACACGTAAACACGCAGAACGGCCTGCAAACGGGTTATTTGTTCAATTGACCGTACGTGCGCACTCGCCGAGCCCGCATGCAGCAGCGGCGTAAGCCACTCGGAAATCGCGCGAGCGCGATTCGCGTAGAAATCGATAGGATGACATTCCAAACAACGCTTACAGAATCAAAGTGATACACGAGTCTCAAACGATTCCGCGCACTGCCCGTTTATCCCCTTTTTTCGGTTTTTCTTTTTCATTGGACCAGCTCTTCGTTTCCCTTGTATATCTGATAACAGAGCGTAAATCGAGCTTATCGTGGGTTCGCGTGTAAGTGGACGAGTACGCGAACGTTTAAGGCTTTTGGGGCCACGAGAGCGGTTATTGAAATTTTTCTATGAACTCTGGCGCAAGTTTATTTTGCAGAATGCATTGAGGCCGTGAAAAATGTTGTGGAAATAAATCACAAACATTTATCATGAAAATAGATGATGTTGTATAGAAAATTTAGTAGACACTCTAAAAGATTTTAAAAACTTGATTTACATCAATTTCTTACAAAATATGAACAATAAAAAGATATTAAGAATTACAATAATAGCTTGTTTAATTTTAATTTTTATATTAAATGACAATTAATAATCCAAGATATTATTCAAAACCTTGAGAATACAAAAGCTTGTCTTCTAACCAGCCAAAATAAGAAACGTCAGTTAGACAGCTATGCAACTTGCAGGGTGTAACGCAAAATCGCAATTCCTGTCGTAACAATGAGAGCGACGTAGACGTATCCACGTCGTTGTGATTAAAATTGCATTCGCAACGGTGGCAGCTCGTACCGAGTGATAAAGCCGCGCACTGATTCTCATCATAGCCGAACCGCATATGAACCGTGCCGTACTGTACATGTGTGTACGCGCCATGGGTGAGCCTGCGTCGGGGAAACGTTATTTCCCTGGAATCTGCTAACAGGGAAACGGAACTTTTGACTTATTCAAGCTAACGTAACAAGTCCGCTCAGGCGTCCCAATATCCGATTCAACAATTTTTTATGAAGTTTGCAGCGAAATACATTCTATCATCATGCGCGGGAATAACATTGTATATATTTATTATTTTGTGAGTCATTTCAAATTGATTAATTTACATAAATAATTGACAACGAATTCAAATATTAAGAATGAATTGAAAAATAATGTTTTGCGTTATCTGATTTGAAATGCCATTGATGTTATAATTATATTGTTATTATTAATATAATATAAAATATGACGATACTTACTTTTAGAGCGCAACCTTAGTGCTTATCGGAATCATTAGAGATATCTTAAGATAAAATTTACTTTCAACACTGTTATTAGTAATTACTCTTTTCCAGCGATATGCCAAAGTTATATGATGTTTGTAGACGTATTATAAAAGAAATGTACCTTGTACAATGCAAAGTTGCAAATTAAACCTGTTGGTACTGTAAGTTTTAAAAAGTGTTATTATGGTTTCTTAGAAACGTTTTGCTTTTTATCGGATTTCAGAAAAGTATGCTATGAAATAATTTGCATACACGAAGAAAATAAACAATTTTTTCTGAATTCATTGTCTTTACCTAATTTATTGGGTTTAATTCTGCATACATTTATAATCTCAGCTTTTAAAGCTTGTTCATGATTATTTTACAAACTGAACTACCTTTTTTAATAATCAAAACGAAAGAATCATAAAAAAGTCATCAAAAGTTAACGTGTTTTCCGCCTGTTTCATTAAAAATTATGTGAAATATACTTTCTATTGTGTAAAGTACAGTTCTTTTCTACATCTTTTGAGTCGTGTTGTTAGAATTTTCGAAATCTAAAATAAATTAATGTGGGATAAACTTTCTCATCGCAATACGTCTTTAGCTCGATCACCATCTCTAATTTCAATCCTCTTAAGCCTAAAATAGTCGAGCCATGAACGCGCGCATCCCAGCCCACGTTGATCACAATATCATCAGCATACCGATAACTAGGGCTGCACAGCGCACCCGAACGTGGCACATACATCAGAATGTGCGTCGACGCACGGAATATGCATGCCCACGCAGCGACGACGCAGCGTAGCGCCAATCCATTGAACGTGCGTTTCGAGCAGAAGAAGAAAATTCACTAGGAGTATGCATCACAATACTCGCGCCGTGTATCCGTCAGAATTACTGACACGTATTATTCGGGCATGGGCTAATTAATACAGTAGCGGAGCAAGAGCCGTGTGCGAAGACTAGGGAATTGTTTCGTGATTGTTCGTTGTAGCGCGAGATGCTGTATTTCGTTTCCAGAATTTTTAGGGTCGTTTTCGTATATTAAATACAAGCTTTCGTTGGTAAAAATATTTATGGTTGTTGGTTCGTTTCATCTTGTCATGACTTTGAAAAAGCTATCAGTGGAAACAAAACGAAAGGCCTGAAAGATCTTTGACTATCATCTGTCGATTCGATAAACTGACGTACTTCAATCAAAATTATTTTTGAATAAAGGACATAAATGTAAAAATTGTTCTGGCGTACATGATAAAAAACCGCTGCCAGTTTAGTCGTACTCTCAATTGTACCCTTGATTAATGAAATCCACCTACGTAAGTCTCATATCCAATGACACTCCCTCACACGTAATAGTTTATAATGTTATTTTTCTCATAATTTATTTTTTTATCTTAAAAATATTATTCTTCAATTAAAATAATTTTAAACCTTTTGAAATTAATAGAATAAAAATGTGAAAAATATATTATTAACGTAAATATTAATGACACTTGAAAAAGAAACACTAGTCGTACTTGCAAACAACACACATTTTTAATTTTTATAAAATTTTGTAAGAAGAAGCTCAATAATGTGGTCATACGAACATGAGATTTCACTACTAAAATAATACATGCACTATGTGTATCGTTGAAATATTCTGAGTTTTGTTAATAAGAAAAGATAAATTAATCTGGGCATTAACTCATATATTTGATAAATTTTCTATACTGTAAACAATCATTTAGATTTCACTACTATACAATTCTAAAGTTGCAATAAGTATTTTATGCATCATGAAAGTTTTGAATGTGGTCAGATTCTAGTAGAAAGTAGACAGTGATTTTCTTCCGAAGTTTGATAAGATGCTTAATAATTTTGATCAAACATAAGTAGCTGCAGACACTTGTGTAGTCAAAGCTACATTATGTAAAGATGCTATGCTCATACTTTGTAAAGTTTTCAAGGAAGAAAGTGGCCCATTTTCGCACCAAGAACTTGTTTTTTTACAACGTGTCAATACTTCGCAAATTCTTTACAAATTCCTAATTTTGACGGAGCGTGTAATGGTCTTAAGAAGTCATATGAACTTTTTATAAAATTGGAAAGCTTAAATGTATGAATTTCGATGCCATTAAGAAAATGAAAATAGTTACTTTAGTGTCAAATAGACATCTGATCGATCTTTTCTCTAAAAAATGTTGTAAACAAGTGATACATCAAAGTTTACGCATATATGGATATGAAGTATAATTTAAAATTCTTATTTTTTCATTACTTAAATTGAATATATAAGAATATAGATATAATGTGGAGACCCACATTCGTAAATTTTCTTCCTTTTTGCAAATGTCTATGGAATATATAGCTTAATAATTAACTTAGCTTTGTTTTTAATTTCTATGTGCAATCGATAAAACACATTAGTTTGAATACGAAAGTATAACTGGAGTCGCTGTAGGATGAAAAAATTTTACTGTATAGTTTTGGATTTATTTTTCAAGTTTTTATTTTCTTAGTATATTTTAGTTTTTTAATCTTACTTCAAAGTTTTCGGTAAGCAAAAATATAAAGTATCATAGAAAGGAGAACTCCAGCAAATGCATAGTAACTAAGAAGTGCAGAAAACAAAAGTAAGTGAAGTAGAATACTCAAAATTTTAACCTACATTTAGCAGTAAAAATTGTTCCCTTTTAAATTAAGAATCTAAAATTTAAAGAAAAACATGTACTTTTTTGGAAATTTACTTAGTAAACTATATACAAGTAAACATTTCTCTAAACCCTTAATTTTTCATTATTCTTCATATTTATATCAGTTTTTCGAGGTCCGACAACACAAATTGCAAACTGTGCACAACTCTTTATATCAATTACCACAAAAAAGATCCATATCGTACACCCAACGAGATCTTGTACAACTGACAAACTGAAACCTAATTTAAAAGCAATCGTGTATTTAGACAACAGCACCGCGTCACCCCTCCACGACACAACATAGAGCGGCCACGCGCAGCCACTATACACGACGGCATATAGATATGGGAGGAGCAGGGAGGGTTGCGCTCGGGCTGCTCTCTCTCGCTATCCTCGGACCTTTCCGTTGCTAAATGCGAAATGTATTGCAACGCGTACGTCAAGCGTTCAACGAGCGACAGCGCGCCACCGGCGCGCGAGCACTCCAATTAAGGCTAATGATTTTACGCGCCGTGTTCCTTCGAGCTACCGAACCCCTCCTCCTCCTCCTTTGCTTGTGCACGCCCCGTTGGCCGCGCATTGCTGCACGTGTGCAGCACCACACGCGCGTATAATAGTCGCCATGCTGCGGAATTCAGCGAGAGTTGCCGACGAGCGATCCACCCCGCGTGCTTGTTTCTGCTAGCTATAGCAAGTTTTTGCGTGCCCCTTGGAGTTTTTCGTATACGGTATAATTATTTTAATTGAGATATTATGTGATATTCGTTGATAATAAAAAAAGAAACATTTTTAATTTAAAAACCAATTTAAAGATAAATGGTGAATGTTCACAGTAAGATTCAATGTAATATTTTATCGACGACGTTTCTTATTTTATGAACACAAATATTGCTACTGCAGTCCATCGTTTTTTCGTTATAAGAAATAATGGACCGCGTTGTATGCACAAACAATTTCATATAGGAAACCGTTTACGCCAAAACCCTATAATCACACGTTAGACCATTACAACTGATTATTCAGTTAATTTAGCTGTTTGTCGAACGACGGTTAACCCTACAGTCCTTTTATCCCAGGGGCTTCTAACTAAAGCGTATTTCTAGAAGGTTTGACACCAAAGAGACTAGCACAAGCCACGAAGGATTCCCGTGGTCACTGATTTGCCTGCCGTCGAAAGCGAAAGTTTCACTTTAGAATACTTACGTGAAATAACTATATAGAAAGAACGGTTCTCCGATTCTTGTAGATTGCTTGTACTTTATTAATACTTTCAAATCTATATTTTTAGAGAATTACTCCATTTTTTAACTTCAATAAATTTGCTTATCTCTTCACAGAAACCTGAGACAATAACTGTAACACCAAAAGACGTCAATCCGTGCTCTACCCAATAATTTCCAAGACGACAACCGCAGTGCAGCTCGGAGAGGAGAGCCTGCATTACACACACACGCCATACGAGACACGAGGAATGACGAGCAGAAAGCGCGCGTCGACAACAATTCGGCACCCAAGTACCGCCTCACGCATGAGCCCCGGATGCGAGGCGCGACTCGCGCTTATAACCCCCGAGGGGACTTGGCGTCGCGCAATTAGCGACACGGCCGGGCGAGCGCGTCGATTCGAGGACTAAGGCTCGAAAGGAGACGCCGCGTGCGTCTCGCGATGATTAGAATAGAGCCGAGTGCAGGTGCGTGTGGAAGTACGACAAAGGAAAGGAGGGGGAGCGTTTAAGAGGGTCTCGGAGGACAGAAGGAGTGCCGAGCGCGACAAAGTCAAGTGGAGGGTCGCGAGCGGCTGATGAAGGATTTGGGGTGGGAGTGCGTGAGTGGTGAAATTGTTTTCAGACAATTCGTAAATGTTTTTCAAACATGAGGTGCTGGTATGTACACATTATTAAAGTATTGAAGTAAAATGAAATTGATTTTAGAAATACATACATATCTAGATTAAATATTTTTCAAGAGTTACAAGTATCTTGTTTTGTGAAAAGTTGTTATTCGATGTGATCTTTTATCTTGCTAAGAAGAATCTCGTTAGATTTTTCAGAAATATATATTTTTTATAAAAGCAACTACTTAACTTATTGGGCTTTTTAACATTTTTATGGGAGTAGTCTGCATTATTGTTTTTCATGCCCAACTTCGCATAGACGTTGATTATAATGTTCAGACATATGCGGTCACTACTGACGGCCACTGATGCACGGAGAATAAAATTTTGTAGTAAAAGTGACTGTATCTGATAGTAAACGTGGCACAGATTCTTATTCTCATGAAAATGGCTACGTTTATAATATATTAATACTTGCTATCCATATATAGTAAAAGAATTATCAAAATAATAGCAATTTTTACCATGAATTGTAGTCATTTTCATGAGAATATGAATCTGTCTCACGTTTACTATCAAATATAATAATTTTTACTGCAAAATTTTTCTGTGTGGATGGAGTTCAAGCTATACTCCATAGTTATGAGATATCTAAGTAATCTTACAAAATAAATTTACTGGTTATTTGTCGATTTGCAAATGATTTTCATATTCTCAGTTTGTAGTCAAAATTCTAGTAGTGTATCCAGCATCCCCTGGACGTTTTCTACCGAAATTAAAGTTGAGCAACAGAAAATAGATACACTCAAAATTACTTTACTGGTAGTTAATAATTATTAAAATTAATTATACGCACGGTACGTCAAAAGTGCCAAAGTTTGTTTTTTCTTTTTATACATACTAGTATGTAACTTTAAGCGCGCTACGCGCGTAGAAATTGCTATTCGGATGGCCTCGTTAAATCAACAAATTAAAATGTTTTATAATAACGCTCTGACGTTCATTCTAAAACTTTTAATTCAATACTAATCACTATCGATGTTTTAGTGATTCTATTCGCAGCTTTGATAATGATGGTACTGATGGTTGTAACATTTATGTTGTCCACATTGGTCTGTGGTTGTAATAAACCACCAAGAGGGTCTTCCATTTTTGTCGACGTTTCCGACATGTCTACTTCCCCTTTTCAAGACAGAATCAGATTTTTGGTAAATACTTTGTGTAACAGTGCATACTATGTACACTTGATGAGCGATACTATACATTACATTTTGCGTTTTCTGACAGTGCACGTAAACCCGAAATAGGAACAAAAATTAAAAACCACCTTGGTATTACAACCTTACACCAAATGTTATCCTTCTTTTAAAATATGACGTTGAAACCTTCCTCCCTAACATCCTCTACATAAGTCTAAGATATTTTCTTTATATTTTGCAACTAATTTTACAACTAATTATACACTCCACAAATTATAAGTGAATTCAATAAGGTAGAAAACCATTTTCTCCTCAAAGCGCAGATCATAAGGTACGCATCAAGTGTGCTTTTCGCATCCAGCGTACGTGCACTTCTAACCTTTGTGCACGTTCCCGAGCTTTTTCAGAAGAACTATGCAATGAAGAGGCATCATGAAAGGGTTCACTATTTACGCAGAGAATCAAGGTGCACGACGCTGGAAAGCTCGAAGCTCGCACGTTCCCTCACAGGGCTGCTACTTTG
Organism: Torymus aiolomorphi; assembly: GCA_036365515.1. Classification (NCBI taxonomy): domain Eukaryota; kingdom Metazoa; phylum Arthropoda; class Insecta; order Hymenoptera; family Torymidae; genus Torymus; species Torymus aiolomorphi. The sequence goes on along the minus strand of CM070875.1, from coordinate 189,879,340 downwards.
ATGCACATTGTTTTGGAGGGAACATGTTTTTCCATGTATACTATGCCAAGGGGTAAATAATTAATAAACTTTATCTTTATATACTCGTCTTTAACTGAAATAATAGGAGGTATTGTTGTGCCGATTACTCTGGCTTCCTATGATATGCACTTGTTCATATCCTTGTTCCTTCAAAAGATTTCGTTAATTATACAGATTTATTTGCCATTTTTCTCATCTAAATAAAATTTTAATTGAACTTATTAAAATAAATAAAATGACGCTGCTGGTACGGTACGACTCTCCGCGACTTTTTCACATCTTCTCAACTACCTTTAACTTCACGTTTACACGGAACTATTTAATAAGATTAGAGAGTACATGGGATTACGGATATAAAAGTCGCTAGTACGAACAGAGCTTTATTAGTGTCATTATCGCGCGGGCGCGAATGTTCTTGCGGCTGATGCGACGATAGCACACGTGCGTAGTTTAATTAATCGCGCGTGTCTTGAGTGAGCCTCCGATGGGGATCGATTATCTTTCGGGCAATAGAGTGATTACACGTTTACTCCGGTACGTGTACAAAGCGAGCGTGCGTAAGTGTGTGTTCGGGCGCGTGTGTGCGTATGCACGCGAACGTACAGCTTCTAATATACGCGGTGTAACCGAAACGATCTCGTATTAACGCGCCGAGCAGTAACTACGCCTGCGCACACACGACGCTACTATATACATCGACGTTAACACAGCTTCTCAAATGCCATGCAATATTAGTCTTTTCCTTGAGTTGCGTAGTATATCAACTAAAAAAGTAAATATTTTTTTCAAAAGTTTTTCTATGTTTGTAGATATCTTTATGCTCATTTTTACTGCAATAAGATTATGTCAAAACTATATTCTTGAAAATGTAGTTTTTAAAATTATTTAAGAATTAAAGAATGTACGGGCTAGATAATTCTTATTCGATTCTGATTGAATTATTGAATTGTCTTTTTCATTTTCAAATAAGCTCAAAAATGGATTAGAATAATGAAAATTACGATGTATATAAACACCGCTGATGGCTCCGATATCATCTTAAAGATATCGTAAATTTGTTAGATACCTTTACAGTTTAACTGTACTACTACAGGGCCATAGTTAATTTTATTTTTTATTTTTTCCTTGTTATTCCATTTCATCGGCACAGACTGACCGATCTTTCTATGGCACATCCTCATTGGCTTCATGTAGGAGTATTTGGTGCAAATATACCAGGAGCGGCGACAAAGGAGTTAAACTTAAGTATGTTCTTTAAAATACTTCTGTGATCCTTCTCCGTCTGACGAAAAACACACTAAAAGGTGTTCCCCGACTACAATTGAGTACTTGGATTCGATAACTCGCCGAGCGCTCCAACACGAGGAAAAGTACAACGACACGGAGAGGGATCATAAACTGATCTTGTTAAAATCGAAAAACAGAAATATGGTCATGTACAATTATTTAAATAGCCATTTTTTTTGTTAGTTTGTGGACCCCCCCCCCCCCCCCCGCGAGATGTTGGACAATACTTACGGACACTCAGTTATGCCTAAGCTTATATATAATTAGACATTTACATTATAATTATACGCATAAGTACATTATACGTGCACAATAATTGATGTTTGCTTACCCTGTGTGCCGCTTTTTCATAAATACTTGTATTACATGCAGGTTTAACGTACCCGTTAAGTTAATATCTTCATAAGTTTGTACAAAAGAAATAATCTATTTAATGAATATATTTTTAAATCTCACCAAACTAAAAGATTTTATATAAGAGCTTTTGTCTCCGCTGCTTGTTCAATGTAGGTTATATAACGTTATATGATACTCATTGCTCCTGACTCAAAATCGAAAAACGTATTTAAACTAAAGGTAAAATAAATAAACTATAAGATGATGAATAAAAAATACAGTAGATTTTTTACTTTGCTTTCTTATTACACGTACGGATATTTTCTTCTTCTTGCAAATTGATTACAAGCGTTTCTCTGTGTATTTATTTAAGTACCGAGTTTTCTACATATTTTTCCATATTTAAAAGGTATATATTTGGCGAGCGAGCGAGAGAGAGAGAGAGAGAGAGCTCGGGGGGGGGGGGCGTGAGAGAGACCATCCAAGTGTGAACATCCTCAACCTGATTAGCGACTGTCTGACATGGTAGTGTGTCTACTAGGTAGCAGGTACGAAGCGCCACAGGGAGCGAGAGGCACTGCGTGATCACCTAGACGCGAGGAACAGTTCGTGAGTCGCTTATCATCCCAGTCCATATGTAGGTGCTCTAGTAAAATAGATGTGCATACCTATGTTCTAGTTAACAAATAAAGATATTATCTGATTTTTATGTTACATCTAGAAAAATTTTAATCTTGCATGATTCACAAAATCAAATTCGTTGACTTTCCCAAACTGACACAAGCATATGCAACAAATAAGAACTTGAAATATAAACCCAATATTAACCCTCCTGCGCCATTGATAGCTATAGTATATATACTCAATGTGTGTGTGTGTGTGTGTGTGTATGTGTGTGGGTGTGTGTGTGGGTGTGTGTGTGTGTGTGTGTGGGTGGGTGTGTGTGGGTGTGTGTGTGTGTAACACGTGGCACAGAAGGGTTAAGAATCATAGATAAATATTGAAAATATTATTATGATCATAAAATACATATCAAAAAAGATATTTTGCGAATTATATTGAATTTTCTGCCATTTTGAGTTATTTTAAGCAAAGAAATTAATTGTACACCTTTAAAGTAGAATAATTTCATCCACCGATGGACGGGGTCCCAAATTGATTTCATAGATAATCAAAAAGAGATTGTAATAAAAAAATGTAATTTTTCTACGGCTGCTAGTTTCAATATTCGCCTTGTTAATATTTAATTCTCATAATAGATCCGGATTGAGCATTCTCTTGAAAACAATAGTATACCATATTCGCGTTAAATTTATTATGCATGATTAAATATGAGATTTTAAGTCGTCGTCGACCCAGATACTCTTAATAGTTTTACATTTTGGGAAGCCTACAGGCGAACCTAATCGTCTTATCGAGTGTCATCGGAACATCGGCTAACCGTCAGTTACCTCGAGATAGTTTGCCTTTGCCATCATCTTATGAAGCAACGTTGACTCTTTCGAAATATCGATAAACAAACTTTTCGATGCTTTTCCTACAGTCTCATCACGTCAGCTAAGTATTTCGTATAAGTTCGGCAAATTAAGTAATTTAGGCCAGATTCCAAAGTTCAATGAAACAGCATAAAGTAACGTAAAAAGAAGGAGAAAGAGGGCGGGAGAAGGGAGGAGCATAAAGAGGGCATGAAAGAGAAAGAGGCAAACAGAGAACATGTTGTTTTCAAGGTGTGCGTCAGGAGGAGATGAGAAAATCGTTTTTCGAAAGAAAAAGCAATCGTACATCTTCTATTCCAGTTTTCTTTTTCTCCTTATTATTTCTTTTCTCTCCGTCTCATTTTTATTAGTTTAATTTTTAAGTGTAGCTTCGGTTATGTCGCCTCATATTTTGTTAAAATATATTTCTCTAGTCCCATATAATTTCTATCTGGCACTTTATGACCTATTTTCTCTTACACTCCTTTTTCAATTTAACCCTTCATAAATAACGAATAATACAAAGCTTTTCAAAGAAAGGGCCATACCTTCGCATCAGATGGAGAAACAGAAGGTTAGATAATTTTACTTCAGCAATACCGAGCCTGATTTAAGTGTTAATATTACATCCTGTAGGTAGGCTTCAATATAAAATTTTTTTATGCTTATTTTATTTTTTACTCCATTAAAAAAATCATTCCTATTTGCATGAAATTTGTAGAGTATTTAGCGGGCAACTGTTTAACGAACAATTACTGAATTTTATAATGTGTGTTTATATTCAACATCGCGAAGCTTAAAATTTTTAAGTCTTATTTGATGAAAAAAGTAATTGCTGTAGTTAATAATATTAATAGTACATATAATATATGGGAAGATAATAAAGGTAGGCTTCATATTAATTTGAAGAATTTATACGTGACTTGATTTTGACAAGAGTCGAATTTTCATTTTATATTATATTTTATATGCAAAAATAATATTGGATACATGTTTATAAGTTGAATCAATTTTAATAACTCGAGCATCTTACAAGCATATTAAAATAAGCTTTGTAGATTATTTTTAGGTATATTATAATAATTCTTACAAATAATTTAGTCACTATCATACAGAAGTCACGAAGAAATTAATTATAAACGATATCTCATTAAATATTATAGATGTTTGTAGAAACTTAAATGATTTCGGACACATAATAATAAAATAGAAAATGGGAGCTTTAATTTAAGACTTGATATCCTTAAAATTCGTTATTATTCCCCTAAATAAATACGATAACTTTATACTCAAAAAGAAATTTATACTTAGGTTGGTAGTATACTTTTAGTTAAAAATACATAAACTACTGTTACAACTTATGTAATACATCTTGTAAAATAATATATTACTTTATTATAAACGTATAGTAAAATTTGTCGACTTTGAAAATTTGATTATTGTATATCATTATATGATTACCTTTATGTAGTTCTACGATTGTATTCGTAGAATTTCTATTGATTGCCTACATTGGGATAGTAAGTCTACAGATGGCAATTAAAAACGTAATAAGTTATAACAAATTTTAAATTATTCATAATTTTTGTATGACCATACACATAGGTATGTAAACAATGATTTTTTACACATAATACAGAAATGACCTTCATTTATAGAAATAAGATCATTTTTATCACTTGCGAATTCTAGAATGAAACCCTTACAATTCGTATTATAGTTGAGGTAGGATAAAAGCAATTTGAATAAATCTTAAAAAGAACTTGAGCAGCGAAAAAAAAAAACAAAATTGATATGGAAATCGAGTATTCTTTATAAGCTTTCGTAGTAGTTTTTTCAGCTACTCTTGAGTCTATCATTACAGAATCTATAGAGCCTTTTTCCTTCAGCATAGAAGGTGGTTTCTTTGCGTTTTCTTTCAATGAAGTTTGTAAGAGAAATCTGCATGGCGATTGGAGAGATTGAGAGAAAAATAGAAAGAGCCTTTTTACTTCCACGCAGACGCGCGAACTACAAAACTTGAAGGCACGTCTCATTCATTTGGCTTTAGGGTTACTTTCTTTCCTTCACAATCACTCCTTCTTATTCTTGTTATTTTCTCTCGGTAAATTCTCTGTCTTTTACACTTCAAGCGGATTTTCCAATTTTCTCATTAGCATACTCGAACTTTAACGCTTTTTTCACAATTTTTTTCATTTTTTTTATGTATATAGAAGATTAATTTGGTTTCGTTTATCTAGTTTTTTAAAGTTATTATGTGTGAAAGTTTTGTGAATCATATTTACTTATATATATTTCTTTCGTATTTTGTTTAGTATTTATTTTAACTTTTATGTAGAGCGCTTTTAAATTTCAATCAGATTATTTTATATTTCCTATATCTCTTTTGAATCATCATCCATTTTTGTTGTAGACGTCGCAAATTAAACAATAATTTTTACTAACAATGTTTACCATAATTAGATGAAAAGAAAAAAAAGAATTTTTCCTTTGGTAGCATTCTACCTATAGATTTATATACAACAATTACGTTGAACTCTTGGAAATAGTCATCGCCTAGCCAACCAATTTCATCAGGATCGAGCCTCGGTCTTTTTTTCTTTTTATCATCTCTTAATGTTTTACTTCTGATTCTTAGAGTTTTTATATTAATTAGAGTACCATTCAAATCGCTTACATTTACTTTTCTTTTGGTTTTCCAATATACGTATGTTTTTACAGTTGGTCTACGAAAATTGTACAATTCGACTACAGGCGGCAGAGAAATGTTGGCAAACGAATTTTGTCGGGATGCTGCGCCAAGCGATCCACTTGATGCGCGACGCGTAATTGGCTTGAACGCATTGGAAACAAAACATGCAACAAGGAAACAAAGAAAAAAGAAAGAACAGAATTCGAGACTAGGATTAAAAGAAAATGTATGAAAAATAGAGAAAACAAGTAATAGCGAGTTGTCGCTCTATATTATTAAAAAAAAAATCACTGCCGTCGTCGCCATTTCAGTAATTTATTTTTAAATATTATATCTTTATATATCTATATTTATCATGATATTTTGGTGTATATCCGTGTTATAAAATATGCATTTATTTATATGCTATTATCACTATATATCTCTTCCTTATTCTTCGCTACTTCGTCACTTACACTCCGCCTGATAACGCTGTTGATTTTACGCGATATTTCGAACGACTTCAGTATAGTACAAACATCAACTTTTAAGTTTATATACTCGTACCAAAGACGAAGTCACTATGAGCCATACTGGTACTATATATACGAAGGTAGTTCGGTATATTTTTGTTACGATACGGAGATCATACGGCTCAGAATACGATTGTAGATGCAGCCTTGGCGGCAGCTTATATATTGGCAAAATTAAAAAAGTTCTGGGCATAGGCGTAAGAAAGTGGCAGCGCGTGGCGATATTCGGGTGTTCGAAAGACAGAGAGAGGGAGAATGAGACCTTTTACACTAACACGTACGTACATTTCACTTAGGACACCAAGAAAGGCGACACTGTAGGTCAGCGTGCCCGCTTTCCTCCGCTCTATCTCTCTCTTCTTCCCAAACTCAGCAGTAGGAAAGCGCGTGTGTAAGAGAGACGATGGACGATATGATCCTCCGGGACAGTGGAAAGAGAGCTCAAGAGCGTGATATATTCGTTGCTTTCTCTTTCTCTCGCCGTGTTTCTCTCTGTCTCTTTCTTGCTTGCCCAGGGCGAGTTTCAGTTCTTTCTTGTTCTTCTTCGACTTCGGCGTGTTTTTTTACGCCGCGCTAACCCGCTGCCGGCATGAGCACCACCGCCGGCTCTTCTGACCCTCTCCAGGGAATCACTTTTCTTGGTTTCGCGAGAGGCATGCTCCGGTTTCGTTCAAACGCGTCGTGGGCCTCGTGTTTTTTTCACGTCTGCGGCTCCCTCCTCGCGCGTTCTCTTCATGTATTCTCATCTGTAAATTATAGGGGAAAGTTAGAGACTACACACGTCATTATTATCACTTTTCTTTCTTAAAGTCCATGGATTTAGTAGAAACCGAAGAGTTACTAATTGACCTTATACTGAAAAAGTTGAGACTTATTTTATTGGTATCCAAGAATTTAGTTTTTTCTTTTAAATTTATTTAGTCTGATTTTTATAAGATTGTCAGTGCATTTATCTCGGAAATTCTGTATCAGTATAACATTTACGTATACTTCGTTGTCTATAGACTACCTATAGGTAGTTGGACGTTTATTCATATTGTAATTCGTAATAAATTGTGTAAATATAAAGCTACGTTAGTCGAAACAATTTTTGTGCCATAGAGTGCGTATGTGGAACTAACAAGGAGTATGCGTAACCTTTGGATGACGGATTTGTACCAAATTGAACTATTGTATATATTTTTTCCGACTTTAGAATGATTTTAAAATAATGACTCGGAAAAACTCATCAAAATTATTTAATTATTTATTTACGTATTGTTATTAAATTGGTAAAACGTCTAATTACATACAATAGATAACAATTTAACAGGCTACAAATCAGTAAGACAATACTGGTAATTATATAGTAATAAAATAATATAAAATGCGTAGTGATGTGATAGCATAGAGAAAATTATTTTACCTGAAATGAGGTCATCGGCTCAGATTCAAATGGAACTGAATTCCAGAATTTACATAGTCTGAGTACCAGGCAGTAAGGATCTTGTCATAACTAGTGTCTTCTGGTGAAGAGGTTTCATACTTCCGAGGAGCTGGTAAATCCATTGAATAATTTAGAAAAAAATAACAAATTGTAACACTTATGTATGATCTATAAAGGCAAGAGATTAAATCGAAAGAATTGGGAATACTTCCTCGTGCGGTACGAAGAAAAGCCAACTTGGAAGTTACAGGCGAAGAAAAGCCAAAAACGCGTCTAAGGCCAAGGAAAGCCAGTTTGATTTTTCTCAAACGAAAGTAACATTAGTTGGTATCTTATAGATAATATTAGTTGGTATCTTATAGATAAAAAAGTAACATTAGTTGGTATCTTATAGATACCAACTAATGTTACTTTCGTTTGAGAAAAATCAAACTGGCTTTCCTTGGCCTTAGACGCGTTTTTGGCTTTTCTTCGCCTGTAACTTCCAAGTTGGCTTTTCTTCGTATCTTTTTTTTCTTATTTTATCTTATAGATAACTTTAAGATAAAAGATAAAAGATAAAAGATAAAAGATAAAAGATAAAAGATAAAAGATAAAAGATAAAAGATAAAAGATAAAAGATAAAAGATAAAAGATAAAAGATAAAAGATAAAAGATAAAAGATAAAAGATAAAAGATAAAAGATAAAAGATAAAAGATAAAAGATAAAAGATAAAAGATAAAAGATAAAAGATAAAAGATAAAAGATAAAAGATAAAAGATAAAAGATAAAAGATAAAAGATAAAAGATAACAAGACGAAAAGACGAAAAGACGAAAAGATAAAAGATAAAAGATAAAAGATAACAAGACGAAAAATTCTTTAGCTTTTAACAGTGTTACAAACTAATTTTTTTCCAAATAAGAAACAGTCCGGAAAATGAGCCAACAAGAAAAAGAAAAAGAAAAAGAAGAGAAATTCTGTCAAGGGATGTGCGAGATTCTCATTTGATTCGGGTGAGAAAAACAGAAGTGAGAGCAATAGAGAGAAGGAGAACAAGAGAGAGAGGTGAGTTGAAGCGACGAAGAAAGAGAGCGAAGAAGTGAGATAGTACGGGTGGAAGGAGATCGTTCTACCCGAAAAATGCTCGGGAGAGCCCGCGCCGTTTCGCTTTACGTATGAGCGAATTTCGTAAGGTGAAGGTGGCGGAGGACAGACGTAGGGGAGACGGTTAGGGGGGTGGGGGGCAGAGAAAAGTAACGGGGCCGCTTTGAGCCACTCGGATTGTCGCGTAATGCGCAAGGGCAAAGCGCCGGAAAAGCGAGACGCGCCTATCCGTGGAAGAGATTGACGTTTCGGATCGATGGCTGCCTTGAGAACTCCAGAGAGACACGGAGAGATGGAGACAGGGAAAGAGAGAGATGGGACGAAGCCGACGGAACAGAAGAGAGCGAGAGAGAGAGAGAGAGAGAAAGAGAGAGAGAGAGACGCGCAATCCCGCTAGAGAGAAATCGAATTTCACGGGGGCCTGCCGGTGAAAATGAAAATGCCGATGAAATATTTATATGTAGCGCCCTCTCCCTCTCTCTTACCATACTAAATTTCGATTTCGCTTCTTCTCTTTCTCTATTTTAAGATAAAAGATAAAAGATAAAAGATAAAAGATAAAAGATAAAAGATAAAAGATAAAAGATAAAAGATAAAAGATAAAAGATAAAAGATAAAAGATAAAAGATAAAAGATAAAAGATAAAAGATAAAAGATAAAAGATAAAAGATAAAAGATAAAAGATAAAAGATAAAAGATAAAAGATAAAAGATAAAAGATAAAAGATAAAAGATAAAAGATAAAAGATAAAAGATAACAAGACGAAAAGACGAAAAGATAAAAGATAAAAGATAAAAGATAACAAGACGAAAAGACGAAAAGACGAAAAGATAAAAGATAAAAGATAAAAGATAACAAGACGAAAAGACGAAAAGACGAAAAGATAAAAAGATAACAAGATAATAAGATAAAACGATAACAAGATAAAACGATAAACGATAACAAGATAAAAAGATAAAAAGATGAAAAGATGATCAGTCAAGATAATTAGATAACTGGTAATTAATAGATGCCATCAGTTGGGATTTTACCTCTGCAGGAACGGCGCAAACTGGCTTTTCTTCGTCTGGGAGGGCGGAAACTGGCTTTTCTTCGCCTTAGATTCGTTTTTGGCTTTTCTTCGCCTGTAACTTTCAAGATGGCTTTTCTTCGTACCGCGCGACGACTTATGGTTGGTATAATTTTTCCGCTCTTAATTGCTAGGAATCTCACAGACCGGGGCTGAACACGGTCAAGTTCTCACTTGACTGTGTTCAGCCCCTTCTCAGGAGAGATATTGCAGTTTAGGTTACCAAATTGTGGAATTGTAAGTTAAGCGAGGTAACCAAAGATTTGTATAGATAAAGAATATAACCAGGTATGTGAAAATCAGAGGTAACACTAGTGATGAAGTGAAGCATTTTAAGCGATTTAGAGATAGTCATTTGAATATGTTCGGGAATTGACAGCAGGAGCAGAGTTAAATACAATGTCCAGATCAGATACAGAGCCGATTCTGCTAATTGTTTAGAACTTTAGAATTTTTCAAGAATTTCTTTAGAATGCACATTGCATTTTTTGAGGTTAAAAGAGAGATCATTAAATGTTGACCATGACACGAGACTTTTGAGGTCTTTCTCGAGTGCCAAGATCTCCATTATTGGCGAGCAAATACTACGCTGCATTTTGAAATCGTCGGCATATGATTTGACGCATGTGATGACCGCTAATGGAGGCGCCCTGGGGAAACGTCGGAGCTGACAAATTCGTAATCAGAGTGATAGTCTAGAACCCGGACAAACTGACTACGGTTCGTCAGGTAAGACTCGATTCAGGAGAATAATCGACTTCTCAGACCATAACTCCAGATCTTTTAGAGAAACCTTATATGATTCACAGAGTCAAACGCCATCGAGAAGTCAAGGTAGATGGAGCCTACTTGAGATTGATGTGCAAAGGCGTTAGTTATAAAATCGTTAGAAATTAGTGGGTTGAACTCAGGGAACAATGCCACACTGAAAGAAAAATGGCATTACGAGAGTACCAGTTTTAGAACAGTTCCAATGGATGTGGATTCATAGTAGTTATGGGCGTGGGGCCGTAGCAGTGCCACGCGTCGAGCTATCCCGACTCTGTTCGCGTGCAAACAGTTAAGAAACAAATAAATTTTGAGAATCAATCGCACTGCTACGGCCCCACGCCCGAAACTAACATGAATCCACATACATTGGAGCTTTGCGGAGCCATATTTTTCAGTGCATTGAAGAGAGATTTGTTGAATGATAAGAGTAAAAGTTTGACAAGAGACGGCCAGCAACACTTGACAAAACTTGGTGGATTGTTGTCAGGATCGGACTTGAGGCTATTTTCTAATTTATTAATAGCGATTTCGATCTTGTCTACAGTAATGGCTAGAGACTTATGTACCGTACTAAGTAACAACTCAATAATAGGTTTGAAACATCACTATTGTTATCAGCCTAAACAATATCATAGTAGATTTTAAAAGGAACAGTAATCTTCGGACTTGATTTGTTAATCAACAAATATATTATATGTTGTGTAAGTTGATAAGATAAGAATGACATCACATGCTGTTGTATCTTAAGTTAATTTTAGTTCAATGTCTAAAGTGTCTGTACACACTACGCGAGGCTCTGATATACATAGCTCGTAGCCTCTTGACAAATGAGAACTCGGAAATACCGTCCAACTCGATTAACTGGGAGTGGAGAGAGTTCTGAACAGCAGCGAGGACTCATCCACCGCGGTAAGACCAAGCTCAGAGCTAGATGTACACGAACGCAGACAAGTTTCGGTAACTATAAAGATGTCCGGCATAACTGATAGTTGAAAAAGACACGATTTTAAGTCGCTAGTTTTACTGTTAAAGGACCTGATGTTTTGATAATAAATATAAAATATTGAATTTGAAGGCTACATCAAGGTTGGTATGGGATACTGGTTACACATTTGATAGTCTTTAGGATGCTAGAGTTCGTACTATTGAGATAATCGATCTCCTGTTTCAATTTTGATGAAGTTCTTCACGATGCTCCTTGACGATGATTTTCAATAGATTTACGCCGGTGAGAGCAAGCAGTATGCTTATGTCCTTCAATGTGTCATTGATGAACTCTTTTGCGTAATCTCTCCTGACTTCATTAACCACTGCATTGACGTTGTTAGGAAAATAGCTTGGTATCGATGACGCTACGGCGGTCGGTTACCTGCGATGTGCGAGCGTCAATCTTTTTTCAGTGTAAATCAAATGAGTTTATTAGACTGTCGTGGGCATCTACAGAAGTGCTTGACCTCGGCGAGAAGTCAGTAGCTGAGTTGTAACATTTTACGAAGGAGCTGTTAGGTAAGAGCCCGGTTGTAATTTTTTTTACATATAAAGTCAAAATATTCGCAGCAGTAAATAGTAGTTTTCGATACACGGGTATAAATTAGTATTTTATGCTCCAGTATTGTACATTATTTTCCTTACAACTGAGTGTGAAGTAGAAAAACTATTTATTTAAAATGAATTTTGATTTAGATGTATATAGAGAAAATTTTAATTTAGCTTTCAAAAATGTAGCTTCAAGAATGGGCTAAACTTATGCAAAAAGATTTCTTATGAGTGATATAACGCCATTAGTAATATGGTCTTTTTTATCATTTAATTTAATGCAAAGAACTAATTTTATTTCAAGGTGATGGTTAAATAAGAAAAGCATTGTTGGCGTGTTCATGGCTAAATATAAGATATTTTTCGAAATCAAATATTTTGATATCAATATCGCATTCATAACTAGAATATTTTATGCGCATATCGATCATCTTGTAATCGGATTAGTCCGAAATAACTGCAAATGAACTGAGGAAAAAGAAAAATATTATATATGTATCTAAAGCTGTGTACAATGAACGTATGTAAAATGAAAGTAAAATGTGCGAGAACAAACTTCTGACTCATCCAGATGGACAAGTAGGTATTTTTCGCATGTGGAGACATCAGGAATGTTAAAATGAGTATAGTTAAACTTGACTGAAATTCTGTTGGTTTGTTCTAACTAAACGATTAGTTCATAGTCAATCAAACGCAAAATTCGTCACCGTAGGAGTACAATGAAAATGAATAATTATATTATATGCTATATTCAAAAAGTTTTTTAATTTATATCAATAATTTCTATATTTGACCGATTTCATTTTAAATCGAACAACCGAACTATGCTCACATCATCAATGACTTTTATAACCAAATGTTTGTATACGTATTTCTTTTTCTTCCTCCTAGAGGAAGCTTTGTGATATAGTACAATAAAAACAAAGTTTTCCAGAAAATACGTTAGAAATGTTGTTTAGCAACCAAAATACATTATTTTTGGAAAATGTTCGTATCGGTGTGTGTATCTACGTATGTTCTCATATACGCTGATATCTCATGATCTGCTGGACCGATTTTAACCGGACAAGGCTCATTTTTTTTTTTTTTTTTTTTATTTTACTCACACAATTGGGGTCAATATTCCTTATTTGTCAAAGTCGATTTTTTTTTATTTTATATCGATTTTTGATTTAATTTTTAAGAAAATGAAAATAAAATAAGGAAAAACATTTCTTTTATATACTATTAAAATTGTTCAAATAATAATCATTGGAAACACTATTGTATCAATTTTAAGATTTCTAGAAAATAATCTGACACGCAACTATTAAAGATTATCTACAAATAATGAAATCTCTTTCCCTATTTATGTAATGACAAGGTAAATAATTTACTTCTTATTTTATATATAATAAGAAGATTTGCCGAGTGATCAGTGCATTTAACCAATTTGGAAAAAATTTTTCCTTTTCCTTTATCGAGTTTCCCAAAGCACGATCGGCCATTCACACGTACGTACGTGTATGGACTATTTTTCCCCCCGAGTGGGCAGCAAACACGTTCTCCCCTCGAGTATCTGAGTCGCAAAAGGAAATCATGAGAAAACACAAAAATATGAGCGCGAGAGAGAGCCAAAGGAGATAGCCGCAGCTCATCCTCTCTCCCTCTCCCACTCTCTTTCTACGGCTGGGTAAGGAGGGGAAAGAGGGTGAAGTCAGTAGTAAACTGCCGATATGGTCGCGCAAATCCCTGCCTCTCCGCCTTTCTCGAGCCTCTCGACATAAATCACGCGGGCCAGCGACATCCGTGTTGATTAACCGTGATATACACAGCAGTGTCAAGCCGCGAATTTACCCGCTTTCGACTGCAATGGCCGATGACCGAGGGCACAGGAGAGAAAAAAGAAGAGCTCACAAAAATAGACGGCATAGAGGAAGAATGAGAGAGAAGCAGAAAAATATATAGACGTTACAAAAACAAAAAAGCAGTTCAAAAAACGAGAAAGTTTCAGACTTTATGTTATTTAAATCCATTTGTGTTTTCATCATTGTAATTCGAGCATATGTTGAAATGATTATGTAAATTGAAGTAGGGAACATACACTACAAGGGCAATAAATATCGTTTTAAAAGATTAAATTCGTTACATTGTAGAATTCAAATTTATGTTGTTTAATGATATCCTGATGAATTTTCACTTTATTAATATTATTACATATTTATTATTCATGAATTATCAATAAATAATTATGAAATATTAATTTTTTGATTGTAGTAGTAATTGAGATTAAAAATGAATATGTGTAAATAACGACAACAAAAATATTAAATAATTCAATAAAGGCGCTGTGCTTATCATTAATGCGTGTTACAGAAAAGTATATGAAAGTATATAAACACGCGGTAGAATATATTATAAATAAAAGATGCAAAGATAGAAAGAACATTTATTTACCATATGATTATCATATCTGTAACTATATAAAGCATATATTTTTTTTTTGTATTTTTTCTATTTATTGCGTATTTGAAAAATATTTACTACTGGAATACTGGAATAATTCGAAATTTTGAAGAAATTAAAATAACCTTATTAATACTTTTATATTATTTTAAAAATAAATACATTTCTATATATTGCATTAAATCTTGATAATAACTGTTTTCTCAATTATTTAACAATGCTTTTGATGCTAGCCACAGAAGTACTAGTTGTTTGCATCACGCAGATTCGTCTCAAATTTAAAGGTATGTTTTCTTGCATATCAACACGAGAAAGCTATGTCCAAGATGTTTAACGCCAGAATTTCAAAGTTATGAGCCGTTAAACCTGAGTTTCTAAGTTTTCCTACTTTATAGCTATGTAGACACCAAAGTTGAGATGGAAACAAATGAACTGACTGAAAATTACAAGAAATTCATGTCAAACTGAAATTTTGAAAGCAGTAAGTTCAAAATTTTGTAATTCAAATTCTTTAGCTTTTAACAGTGTTACAAACTAATTTTTTTCCAAATAAGAAACAGTCCGGAAAATGAGCCAACAAGAAAAAGAAAAAGAAAAAGAAGAGAAATTCTGTCAAGGGATGTGCGAGATTCTCATTTGATTCGGGTGAGAAAAACAGAAGTGAGAGAAATAGAGAGAAGGAGAACAAGAGAGAGAGGTGAGTTGAAGAGACGAAGAAAGAGAGCGAAGAAGTGAGATAGTACGGGTGGAAGGAGATCGTTCTACCCGAAAAATGCTCGGGAGAGCCCGCGCCGTTTCGCTTTACGTATGAGCGAATTTCGTAAGGTGAAGGTGGCGGAGGACAGACGTAGGGGAGACGGTTAGGGGGGTGGGGGGTAGAGAAAAGTAACGGGGCCGCTTTGAGCCACTCGGATTGTCGCGTAATGCGCAAGGGCAAAGCGCCGGAAAAGCGAGACGCGCCTATCCGTGGAAGAGATTGACGTTTCGGATCGATGGCTGCCTTGAGAACTCCAGAGAGACACGGAGAGATGGAGACAGGGAAAGAGAGAGATGGGACGAAGCCGACGGAACAGAAGAGAGCGAGAGAGAGAGAGAGAGACGCGCAATCTCGCTAGAGAGAAATCGAATTTCACGGGGGCCTGCCGGTGAAAATGAAAATGCCGATGAAATATTTATATGTAGCGCCCTCTCCCTCTCTCTTACCATACTAAATTTCGATTTCGCTTCTTCTCTTTCTCGTTCTCTCCGCGCCACTTTCTTGCCAGTCTGCCCCTTCTTCTTTTTCTTTTTTTTCCTTTCGCGCTTATGCGTTCCAGGAAGTTTGCTTGCCCGTGCAGCCGTGCTACGCGATTGCAGTCACGGGCCGTAACGCGATCTTGAGTAATCGATTTTAAGGTTTGGAGTTGGCGACTTTGCGAATTCCCGTCCCTTAAGTTTGCGAGAATAAAACCGATACTGCTGTAGGCGCCCGCCAGATAATTAAAACTTTTGCGAATTTCATTGTTAGCGCAAAGCTTCTTTTTACTTAGATTCTCATTTACTCACTGCAATTGAGATACTTTTGTTATATACATATATATTTACAAAGCGAAATGCGTTCCAGTACAATTTACGTGTGTAAATAGATTAAATATTTTTCGAACAAAAAAGTTTTAAACGAAAAGCAGACTTCTCAATTTACTCACTATAACTTCAAAATTATAACTTCAAAAAATAAAGAAGTAAAAAGGTACAATAAAGATTATGTCATTGAAATCTTTTCCTAAACAAGCCTACAAAACCTAAAAGTTAAACGTTCCATTATTACACTTCAGTTAATTATTAATTAAAAGTTAATCAGTTTAAAAATTCAAAATATCGATCCGACGCTTCCCTCCCGTCTTACAGCGCCGTTATATGCAGCGTTCAACCGGCTCTATATATCTCTAGCCGGCCTTAGAGATAACAATCTCATCCCGTCGTCGCGGGCTGATGGCTTTCATAAAAGAAACAGCAAAGAAATCCGACTTCATCGCGCGCAACGGCGGGCTCCCCCAGCTACGGCTGCCGACACGCGTCTGCTAACTATCTCATCTAATAGCAGGTAAAATTCACGCCCGCGCGCTAATCTTGTGTTTCCTAATGCAACGTACCGGCGCGCTCGCTGCGTCGATTATTTTCACGAGCGCGAACCTCCAGAGAGAGAGAGAGAGAGAGGGCGAATATTGCAGCGCGCCGCGTATACCGGTACTTCCAAACTTGGGATAACGGCCGAGGAGACAATGTATTCGAAACGCCGAGGTGAGTACTGCTGCTGCTGCGCGCGCACACGCCTGAGCGCTAGCCCTCCGTTAATTACCCTTTAATTAAGCTTCTTGGCGCAGCCATTAGTTTTCGGCGTTCCTCCGTAGTTTCATTCTCTTCGTCTGGCTCACTCCCCCTTGCTCTCGAGCTCTCTCTCGCTTGCTTTTTGCATCTTCCTTTCGAAATAATCCGCTCTTGATACACTTTGCGCTCCCGCCTACTCCGCTCTCGTGTTTGTCCTCTTTTCACTTATTCAACGTTGCCTTGCTGACTTTGGGTGCACTCAGCTTACCGCAGTCCGCTTAGACCGATATGTAATAATGATCGTGCTCGGAAATGATGATGTAGTGCGCTTTCAAAATACGCGCAGCTCACTAGCTTACGATTTAGTAGTTTTGTGGGTCAGTAGTTTTTTGATGGCAATGTTGAGTAGTTTCAAATAGGTATCATTAGTATATAATTACTGAAGAGAATAATAATACTCTCTACATTCAACTAAGTGAAAATTTCACTTATTTTACAATGAACACTTTTGTCACTTATTAGTAAGTTAAATTTTCACTTGTTCTACAAGTAAATAATAATCTTTTACTTCCAAATTAGTGAAATTTTTACTTTTTCCAAACGTTAACAAGATTCTCACTTATGTATAAGTGAAGTTTTTACTCATTTCAATAGTGATTATAACAAAAATAAACCTACTAGCAAATGATCGCCCTTGCTCCTATACAACATAAGATTCTATACGCAAGTGTATGGAAATGCTAGCTGAAGTATGTGGTCTCTGTATGCCCTAATGTTATCAACGTAAAATTATTGACAAAATAAAGTCGTATTAACCAATTTATTATTATAAATGTTTTAGGAAGGCACTGACGTAGAGATGTATGCAAAAAATGAGAAGCGTTATGTTTCCACGAGTGTACAACCGTTTCTTCGTAAGTATACATGGGGTACGAAAACATACTTTTATAGTAGCCGACGATGGAATTATTACAAGAAAAATACGTCGGGTATTGTCACACATTTCGACTTGTTATTCAAAATATATTTTATTTTTGACATCGAATATCCTGTTATTGAACAACTCTTTTTGTTTTGTTGAAAAATATACCTATGGTCTTAATAATACACAGCCGTTATAAATTTTTTAGGAAGTAACGGTTCCTCCCTAAGCATACAAGCGGTACGAAAACGTATTTTTATAGTAGCTGACGATGGAATTATTACAATCAAAATACGTCTGATATTGTTACACTCTTTAACTTGTTATTCAAAATATATTTTGTTTTTGACGTCGAATATCCTGTTATTGAACAACTCTTTTTGTTTTGTTGGAAGATATACCTATGGTATTAATAATACACCGCCGACTGGTATCGTAACGTCTATGAATATTAATTTATCGAAAATTAATCTAAACGAATTGAGGAATAGTGAAAATCTAATAAATAAGTTATTGAAATACGTATTTATTCAATTAAAATATTATATACATATGGTTGATTCTTCAAATAAGTTGAAAAATAACTCCAGAAACTTTTCTTACCGATATAATCGAGATGGTTGAAATATTGTTTTTTCTATCTAGTATTTGAGCTGTAGAATAAGAAGCTATAGGTAATTGAGCTTAATTATTACTAGAACGTAGTTTTTTCAAAGGTTAACATGTAAAAAAGTCGATGAAGTTACATAATTATTATTAGATCAAAATGAAGGATTTAAGGTACATAAAGCTATCTAAAATAACCATAATGAATTCTTTCTTATAAAAAATTAAATTTGTTTATCAATATTTTTTTATATAAAATTTTTTATGTCAACGGAATTACTGAATTTTTAAATATAAAGCAATCACCCACTTTTAATGAAGGAATAAATCATGTAAAATAGTGGAATTGCAGTAAACGTATATTTATCCAAATTGTAAGTGTATTTTATTCCACTTTAAATACTATAGCATATAAGAGAAAAATCTATGTCCATGGAGTTACGTAATTAAAATACGCGATACATTTTATATAGTTTTGTCTATTAATCTTATTATTTGTCGTCTTATTAATTTTGTACTTACTATATCTGATGTAATAATACTTTTCAATGGGAAACTACTATTGTTTTTGTCTCTTCTGTCTCTTTTTAATATATATAAATGAGCAATTATAAAACTCCGTCGACATTTTTTGCTTGTGGGAGAACGATGTTTGGCTATGTATTTAAGTGCCAAGATAATTATTTATTTGAATCTTTGGTCATTTATAATATATTTTTCTATAATAAACAAGTACCAAACCATTTTTAGTCGGAGTATTCGACTCACTGTACGAGATATATCAGCTATACAAATTTTAGTTTTTGGTATGGGGAAGTCGACGGAGTTACGTTTTTAGCTCTTTTATTATTTTTACTTGCAATGAAGAGAGAATTTTTTTTTATTGTTTCGAAGTGGTTTTATAGAAAAAGGGATTTGAGCTATCAGGTAAAATTTTTGTTTTATTCAAAAACTTCAAATTTCAATATGATATGTAACTGAGAATGATATTTCCTTGTATTTGGAGAATCAACCATATTGTTCCGAAATCTCAATAAAATAGATCATTATGATAAATATTACTGTTTTGTATCTTTATAAATTACAACCTACATATGAGGAGTTTCACGTCAGCTCTCCAGGCACGGCGCGCGAGCGCGAAATCATGCTGTTTTCAGCTTGTGTTTGAAGGGCTAAGATGTATCTAAAAAAAATAATCCCCAAGTGATTTCGATGTATTTTTTCCTCAGCTTTCCGATGGTGCTATTAGTTTCTCAAAATTTTTCAATTCTAAGTATTTCTTGAATAATATCTCGAAAAAATCAAAAAACCCCTATGTAGAAAAAGGCTATATCCATGTAAAATTTCCTCCTCTTTCGATCTAGCAAGTCAAAAAAAATATTAAAAATATAGTTTTTGAGATATAACACGTTTTATGTTTTTTTGAGGTTAGAATTAAAAATTTTTGAGAAACTAATAGCACCATCGGAAAGCTGAGGAAAAAATACATCGAAATCACTTGGGGATTATTTTTTTTAGATACATCTTAGCCCTTCAAACACAAGCTGAAAACAGCATGATTTCGCGCTCGCGCGCCGCGCCTAGAGAGCTGACGTGAAACGCCTCATATACTCTCTTTTTAGTTCCGGTTTTTAAACGGCTTTGTAGCGTGGCATTTTTTAATAACAATAGTAAAATTATCTGTAATTTCCCCCCTTAGCGGTTAACGCAGAGGTTAACGCTCTAATAAGCCGTGATCGCGAAAACGTTTGGTTTCGACATATCTTATCCTTCGGCCGACTTTGTCGATAAAAGGAAGGACCACGACACGGTAAACATAGAGGTGGACCCGTGGGCGTTTGGCAAACGGGGAATATTACAAAGTATACATAACTAAAAGATTCTAAACATAATTGAAACGCGTTGCTACGTTACGGGGTCGTTTGGAGCCCGAGCGAAAAAGAGAACGATTCATTCCTCGTTCTGCCGTCATTGAGAACGTTCGCTTGTAATAAAAAAACTAGTTGCTAACTGTCCAAAGTAAAAATACACTTATTTTAACTAAATACAATAAAAGTCTCCACTTATTGACGTGTACCGAACACATATTATAATAACTCTCCCTTAAAAAATTTACTATTTTTCAAAATAATGTAATATCATTTCAGAAATTTGCTTAAATATTTATAGTGGTTGTATAATAATGGTATTCACATGCAGTATATTAAATATCCACTTATTGAGTGAGTGTAATTTTACTTTACAGATAATAATGTTAACTTATCAAATAAGTGAAAAGTTTATACTTATTTATATATTGAAGTCATCTTTACTTATAGAATAAGTGAAACAGTTTTAACTAATAAAATAAGATAAATTATGTACTCATTGAATAAGGGAAATTCTGCACTTATTAAATAAGTGAAATAATTTTTACTTGTCGAATAACTGAATATTCACTTATTCACAGTGGACGACTGTTTACTTTCCAAATATGTGAATGTTATTGACATATAATAAGTGAATTTTCACTTATTCAAATTTTAAAAATAGAATAAGGAAAGTAAATTTAAAATTTTACAAATAGCTACTTGAAATCGACCTCTGCAATCTTGGGAAATGAATAGATATCAAGAAATGTTTTCAAAGTCAACGATTTCAATTAGGAAAATACATACTCATAGAAACATATTACAGTAAAAATTATTTGAGGGATTGTGGGGGTTTATCGATAGAGCAACAGACTAGTAATCCAGCAGCGCCAGTTCAAGTCCTAGTCTTTAACGATGACACAAGCAGTACTGCTTAAATATTTACATGTGCTTTGCTCGCAAGAGCAGCATATCCCCATGTAGCTCATTAGCACTCAGACAAAACTATAAATATAGTAACGTTCAGTAACACAAATATATTAAATAAATATAACCCTCGGTCAATCTCGGCCGTCACCATTCGTCTCGTCAAACCCTAAACCGCAAGGGCTGTATCCTCGGATACAGCAAAAGTACGTCCACACGCGTGGTCACGCCATAATATAACCGGCGGAAGGAAGCCACGTGGAGAAAGTCACACACACACACACACACACACACACGCGCGCGCACAACTTTCCACGCGAGGGTAGCTTAAGCGGCTTAGGCACCGAAGTTGGAAAATATTTTTTAGCACGGTGTGGACGGCGACCGCGGCAGATCAATCAAGCTGTGAATCGGGACGCTGGTCGCGGTGAAAGGGGAGCCTTGACCGACGGCGTAGGTGATTGTACAGATTAGGAGGTTTTGGGGCTAGGAGAAGGGAGATTAGAGCGAATCGATGTTGTGCCGTGTCGGCGATTTAATAGAATCTCGCTCACTCGCGCCCACATGCACGCGCGTGTGATATTTGAGTGTGACTGAGGGAGGAGGGGAAGTATGCGAGTCGATGACAAAGTTATACTATAGTCCGAAACTCGCTGGGAGGAAGATTGAATTTTATGTATATGCGGTTTGTGTTTGGGGTGGCTAACAGGTGGCTTACCGTAAGGTGCTTACCAAATGTTATTCCGAAAATTCTTGGGGAAATTACTATACTGCGGGAGAATATTATAAAGAAAGTGATATATAGCCGACATATTTCATATGCTGGATTCTTGAATAGAAAATCTCTTAGGTGGTAGGAAAATGTAATAAACTTAGATGTATTTGGCAAACGTTGCGAATAAGTTAAGAAGTCTGCGTATAATTATAAAAAAACTGCATAAATCGTTGCAGATTTTTTTTGGAATGATTAAACGAGCGAAGGAGCTAGATAAAGTATGAATAGGGAATTGATAAAATTGATGCGATATAAAATTTTTGAACAAAAATTCGCTCATGTATTCAACGGAAAATATTCTTTTTTTTTTTTTAATTTTCCAACCGAATGTCGAATAAAACGCGAATTTTCTACTTATTTTACAATTATGTCATTTATTATTTCTAAAATTCTATCATTCTAAAACAAATATTTTAACTTTCCAGATACTCAAGTATCATTAATTAAATAACACCATAATCTATTGCAACGAAACAACTACATAAAATCTCCATCTCATTTCCAAAATAAATCCTTAGAAGGACTAGATTCCTGTTAATAAAGCTTCACACTACATAAGGCTCCTCGCCACTCGTCAATCAAGGTCATTGACATAAGCATT
This sequence comes from Torymus aiolomorphi, assembly GCA_036365515.1. Lineage (NCBI taxonomy): Eukaryota > Metazoa > Arthropoda > Insecta > Hymenoptera > Torymidae > Torymus > Torymus aiolomorphi. The sequence continues at coordinate 189,856,696 of CM070875.1, read as the reverse complement.
CTAGTAACCATTTCTCGAGTTTCGCAAATGTCCTCATAAAATTTTTGGCACCCACCGCCACCGCTACCTCGCTAAAATTCTTGCGCCTCGAGAATTCGTCAACACCACGTGCTAGTTCCCTCCCGTGAGCACGCAGCGAGCAATCGCCCTTCTGTATTAGCTTCTCAACGGCAGTCATATTTTCCGGTAGCGCGCCGCAGCTGCGAGCGACTCCTTCCCCTCTCTCTCTCTTTCTCTCACACTCTCTCTCTCTCGCTCATACACAGCAATGTTGGCCTTTGTCTAAAGTAAATATCCCAGGTCGGTTCATTAACCAGCGACGACGTTGGCGGCAGCGAGACACGCTCGGCAATTTCGTCTAATAGATGAACCATCTCTTCGTCAACATCGCCGACACGTTAAATCGCGCTCAGGAATAATACACAATAATGGCGCGAATTTGAGGTTGGCGCGAGGGGAAGCCAAAGACCGAAAGTTTATGGGCGTGTGAGGCAGCGTATAGAGAAGATGAGAGCAGCGCGAAACTGCACAGCCAGCGACAGCCATAGAGCGAAGTGGAGATTGGGAGAGAGGATGGGAAATGCACTTTGACCTTTACTTCAGCCCTCAAACCCAGGAAGCTGGGCGTCGTAGTGAGATCTCTCAGAAGGGGGAGCGGGAGCAAGGGGAGATCTATCTTCTAATTGTGCTTTAATGAAATGCATCGATTAGAATTTGACAGTTGAAGCGCAACGGTTCTCCTAGGCAAACTGGATGTTCATTACCCTGCCAGGTTAGCGAAAGCTGCCGTTTAAAACGTAGTATTGACTTTAATTTTCTTAATTGATTGTGATCCCAATGACAATCAGAATTGAACTGACAACGTTTTTATGAGTTGTTAAGCTTCTGGAGTATATTTTTGATACACGGAGAGAAATGTTTGAGTAAAAATTACTATGTTTTATTGTAACCAGGAAACAGACTTGCATTCTCAAAAAATTTACTATGTTTTCTAGCAAAAATTGCTATGTTTCCAGTAATTTTTACTATATTTATAGCAATTTTTGCTAGAAAACATAGTAAATTTTTTGAGAATGCGGGTCTGTCTCCTGGTTACAATAAAACATAGTAATTTTTACTCAAACATTTCTCTCCATGTACTACATTATTACTAACTTGAAAATAACAAATAAAAAATCTTGTATTTAAATTAAATGTTATCGATGCCCAACTGTATTCTTCACCCCAACGCATTAAAGAAACGATTCAGGAGTACAAACATATAGGCTGCAAAATAAAGGAGAATGATCAAAGGACGCGCGTAAAGCAAGGAAAATAAACTCACAAAATGCGCTCACGCTCAAGTACAGAAAAGAAGCAGAAGTAGTTAGAGAGCAACTCGAAGTCAAGTGTTTTTCCCATGCCGAAAATCTCGGCAATAAAAACAGCCATTGCACGTACATACGTGTATGTGTGCGCGGCTGAATTCGGCCGATCGAGGGCCGCTCGCGCCGGAAGCTCTTCTGGCGCGCGCTCGCGCGCTTCCCATCGCAATAAATAAAAGCACCGCTGATAAGCCGCTCTCGCGGAGCCTTCGTCCATTACTCTGCTCCCCTCTCTCTCTCTCTCTCTCTCTCTCTCTCTCTCTCTGCCCATGCGCTTTTTCTATCTTTTGCCGTGTTTCGCGTCGCTATCTCCTCTTCTTTTACCATGCGGGTGAGTCGGGGATAGATATCCGCGCGAGCATTCGCTGTATGCAAAATTGTGGCGGCTCTGCATGCGCGATATCTAAATTCTTATTATTCTTTCCTCTCGATGTGCCTCTCTCCCTGTTTCTCTGCTTTGGAAAGTTTCATTCGCTACTTTTGCAAGGGGGTTTGTCTGTTACGTATTGTCGAGAATGTTGGAGTTTTTCGGAAGGATTCAACTTTATGAAAACCTGTATAATAGTATGGGAAATTTATGATATAATTTTGAAAAATAGAATTTTTTTCTACATTCCGTACAATAAAATGTACTAAGGATTCAAAAGATAATCAGTGTATATTTACTTTTCCGACGTCGACGAAAAGTAAATAAATCAACGAAAAAATGTTTTTAATAGAAATTCCGCGTAGAGTTCATTTTCTATTGTTTTCTGCGACGACGTAGAAATATTTTACGATTTTCGACGAAGCTAAGATGATATCGAAGACTCGTTGTTTATTCTCCACGCTCAGCAGATGCGCAACCTATCAACCCAGTTTTTGAATCTTTCCTTGTTGATGTAACCGAAGAGAGGAGTTTGTTGTGTAATTTCAAGGTGCTTGGTAAGCTTTTTCATGCTTGTACGGAGTTTCATGACAGTAATTGCTCCGGATCTTTATCTTGAGAATTCAGACTTTATAAAACATTGAAATGAAGATAAAATCATATAATATCAAAATATAATAAATTTATAAAATGTAAAAGTAATTATTACTAATGTATTATATAGTTATTGATAAGTAACTTCATAAACTATCTTATTGCTCAGATCTTAAGGAGGTTCATCCGGTCAAGGAAATAACAGATAGATTTAAAGTGAATTCAATATATAAAGTAATCTATGTTTAAGGATACCTCATGTAAAATTTCAAGTCACTTCATCACTTCAGCGAAATATCAATAAAAATAGATTTGATAATTTAACATACGGTCTTATGGGGAATAGCATTATTCTTGTCTATTGCGAAATTCATAATGATTTTACAGATAGTTTTTAAGAAAGTAAATGGTATATAATAAAAGATTATCTTACGAAAAGTTACGTTATAATTTCAGTTGATTGACCGCTTATAAGACGAGGAGTCAACAAATGTTTCCTAAAAAAACATCATTTATGGTTACATTGTCATTCACTACATCTGATCACGCCGTCAGACTGCGCTAGTCAAATGAGCGTTTCGCTCGGCTTTCGCTTGAATCACTATATACGTACCAGATGAACCTCCTTAATAGTTAAAAGCTCTTATAAATTTTTATCAAATATTGTTCTTTTAGAATTGTTAAAAAACAATCGCACTTATAAACTTTAAACAGCTGTTCCACTTTTGATGCTACACACTTTGTGAAAAATATTGTAATTAAAATGTAGAATAGCGTATACATAATTAAAGTGAGTTAAATGTTAAAAAAAGTATTAAATAATGTAACAGTTTCGAATAAATTCGGAGCTATTTGCAACCCGAAATGAAGATGGTTACGTCATTGCAAAAATTTAATATGTTGTTATGCGATTGATTTTCTATAAGTGTGCGAAATTTTAGATCGTTTGTCAACTCGGTTATGAAATTATTCAACTTCAAAGTTCAACTCTTATACACGGGTTCTTATGAAAGTGTACCTTGGTAAAACATAAGCATGCAATTTTTTAAAAACGGTTACAGTGAATCATAAAAACTACTACCGCAATACAGCAAATGTACAGGAGAATGTTTACACGAAAAAACACATGATCGAGTTCGTTGGCTGGGGGAGGGGTTGCGCAGTGCGAGATGACCCCCTCCCCTGAATTCGTAGTCTGTATGTGACAAGTAAAAACAAACAAGTTTAGTCAGAAAATTAAACCAATACACACCACAGTTTCAATTCAAACCTTTGGAATACTTCAATTTTTTTACCAAACTATCAATTACCCCGTCTATGTAGAGATTACATCTTCTTCCCTCAAACTATAGCAACGCTAGTAGCGTAATTCTGACGCACACATTGTCGCGCAGATTCCGGCAAATCCAGATTATACGTGGCAAACATTGCAAATATATATAAAGTCCAAACTGGAGAATTTCCCCGCTACCACATAATCTGGACGTGCAAATTTCGCGAGGTATATAGAGGGTTCCACGCAGGCGGGCAGGCCGCTTAGAGATTCGCGTGGCGTGCATTCCGGAGATATCCGGAGGGGGCCGGCCGGACCATCATGCGTACAAACGTAAATCCGCCGCTGGCTCGCACTGCCAATAATATATAATCCATTATGAGAGAGGGAGGGGAGAGTGAGCGCGTGGGTGCCTGGCGCGAGGGACAAAGAGAACGAGGGAGAGAGGGAGAGAGAGAGAGAGAGAGAGAGGGAAGGAGACAATGGCGGTGAGATACGGGACTGTGAGAGTAGTTGGCTGCTCGTGCGACTGTGTGCGCGGGCGAGGGGCCGAAAATTTTGGAGAAATTTTCGGTGCCGCCGCTGCAGCTGCTGTTGGCATTTCGAAATATGTGAGAAGTCGGCGTTAAGGGGAAATAACGTGATAAGAGGTGCATTTGCGGAGATTTGTGAGGCTCGAAATCTATGCGCGCGTTGTCTGCTGCCGCGCACGCTTGTTCCCCGCGGTAAATATATATATCACTGAGTTTTATTTCAAGTTGATACGGAAATTTGAGCCGAAATACGAGACGCATCATTCAGTTTCATTGTTCGCGTTCGATGGATAACAAAATTTGATCATATCTTTCAAATTTATATTTTTGCTGCACAAAAAGTATACTATAAAGGTTCAACAATAGATAATTTATAAAAGAAAAAGGACTTATAATGTTAAATTTTTCGTTCCAATATCTTATTGTACAGATAATATAATCCAAAATAATATTGAAGTAATGGAAAAATTCAAAATGCTCCTACCTTCTAGATAACCACTGCCCGACTTCCCGAAGAGATCTGAATTCTTTGCTGCCACACTGACCCGTTGAACAACATCTCGTTAAAACAGCGGCTTACACATTCTAAGCGGGGCCAGAATCAAGGAGACGTTAGTTTATCGGCTTGGCTAATGCGCAAGATAATCCCCAAAGTGGGTGAGTTAACCCTTCAGCGGATGCGCCGGAGATCGGCTAAGCAACGGCCGGCGTCGTCGCCGCTTTCGACGTGTCGCAATCTTCGTCGTCGTCCTCCTCTTCGTCGTCGTCGGTAGCGGTGGCGGCAAATTTTGGAGGAGCCGCCGGTCGTTACCTAATCGAATTTCGCGCCGGCGCTGTGGGAGCTGACTTTCGCTAGGGGGTTAACTTGCGCGGGCGACTCTCTCGCGCGTGTGTAACTTCAGGCGAGATTAAACGCGAGTGTTTGGCGCACATATAGCCGCGCTGCACCCCCGCGAGTAAGAAATGATTTAGGACTTGATAAAATAGTTGAGCGCGGACGCGCGAGCTGCGGGTTTGCTGATTGCACGTTAAAGGACAATTTTCTCCGTACTTGCCGCCCACACGTGTGCTCTGGAAGTTGCTGCTGCTGCGGTGCTGCTGGCTGAGTTGATGCCGAAGATAGCTTATGTTTGGTTCGTTGATTCGCAAGTGCAAAGCTTGATGTAGTTTGTAGATGTAGTTCAGTGTCTTAATAAGACCTTGGATCTCTTATAATTTTGTACGATTGAGGTTTAGCGAAAAAAATACAAAAAGTTGCATTATAATTGAATTTAAAAGCACGGTTAAATTTATGTTTTGAAAACCAACAATTTTGTGTTCAACATTTTCCAATAAAATCTTAGCCAGCCAACTTATTAAGGATTGATATACACTGCAGAGATCTGCAAATTGTAAATATAAGTATACTTTGCAGTTTTTACTTCCATCAGAGAAACTAAGAAATGAAAAGCATAAGATAAAAAAGTTTTGCAAAAGGTACTGCAATTCCTTGGAACTTCAGACTCACTTAAATACTTGGAAAAATAATTATGGTTTATAAAAATAAAACATTTCCACGTTTATAGCAATTTTTCTGACTTTTACAGGTATTTGATTCCTTATTAACTTTACTTTAAAATCATTCATTTCATAAAATTATTTACCTGTACACTATCTAACACATAATTTAGAAATTCTTATAATTAAAAGAAAAACTTGTCATTATTTCTTTCGATCAAAGAAAATAACCACAGAGGTATAAGGATATAAATAAGTAGTCACGGCCCGGTTTTACCAGACATCAGACCTTTCTAATTGAACTTACGTACATATATAGATGCTCTAAAAATTCCTGTCTGAACACTCTTCCCCAAATGAGCGCGTGTGTCATAATTTCACATGACATTCTTATAAACTCGCGCGTCTTCATAGATTTTCGCGAAGTTTAAAATGCACCGAATAAAGAATTACATCGGGAGACGATGAAAACCAGGCCAGCGGAAGTCTCGGGGCGGTAAAAAATACAAGAGTGGGCGAGGAAGAGGTGGGAGAAGACGAAAAGCTTTCAGAGTACAGTTATCTCGGCTTTTCTCGAAATTCCACTCTCTACCCGCGAGGTCGAGAATCGTAATGGAAAATCATTTCTTGCCGACTCGTATAAGGTCCCACGCGTCTTGGTTGACCTCAATTTCACTCGCGCGCGCGCCCGCCCGCATATGCGTGTAATATTCGCCATCGCGGCGGTGCTTCCTTCGTCCATTGTCATAATTACGTTTGCTTTGACGCCGACAAGTTTGCCTGTTTTTCTTGCATCTTCTCGTGAAGTTTCTTGCGCACTGTATCTCCATTGTCGTCCTCTTATGAGCAGCTCTCTTGCACGGAAATACTTCTCTGTAATAATAATTCAACGTTATAAAATCGAATTTTTCCAATTTTACCATATGCTTCGGAACAGATTAGTGAAACATTACGACAAGCCAATTCAATTCTGAAGGATTCCTTTAACTCGTGACATTAATGGTTTCATTAAAAATACAATCGCCCCAACGTAATCACTGTATTTTGTAAAATATCATCATAAGCACATTTATCTTGTTATAATTTATGCTTGAAATGATAACACTATTGAATTAATCAATTACCCTGACGCAGGACAAAAATAAATTTTCCAATTTCATTGCCCATTAAAATACCTCGCCCCCATACGCGAAAATCGATAAATTCTCGATAACTGACAGCTGTATACGCGTTAGTATTATACGCTCAAACATTTCATTCCGATAAAAAGTGCGCGTATATAAATCGAAAACGCAAAATACACGAATCGAGGGATGACAAACCGCGCGAGAGCGTTAAAAATCGCGCGAAAGCTCGTGTCGCGACGACGGAGGAAGCGCACGAAGGTCACTTCTGGCCTCGGCTCGTAAGGAACTCCGGAGATAAAGAACAAGGCGGCGCGGTTGGCGCTGTGGGGAAAAAAGGAGCAGCGCAAAGGTGCGAGACGAAGAAGAGGCAAAACTCCACGTATACATTTTGCAAAACAGAGAAGAGTGAGAGAGGGGAAAAAGTGAGACACGATATACACACACACACACACACACACACACAGAGAGAGAGCGAGCCTCGCGGGCGCGGGAATATGAATAAAGTAGTATAAAGGAGAGGCCCGAAGGCGCGCGCGCGCTTCCTTCCTAAGAAACCCCGCAGTGGCGCAGAGGAGCGAGAGAGGACGACTTTTCTCTCTCTCTCTCTCTCTCTTCTCGCGAAATCCTGCACTCTCTCGCTCGCCGCATCCATCCGTCCGCGCTCGCGCTGCATCCGCGAGGACAGGTCCCTCTCTCTCTCTCTCTCACTCTCTCTCCTCTCGACGAGAGAGAGCACCTCATCTCTAGCTCTCCGTCGGGCATGCGCAGGCGCAGCGGCGACCGGGCGGGGGGGGGTTGCCATGGTAGCTACCCCGGCCGGGCATCGCAGCAGCAGCAGCAGCGGCGGCCTGGTAGTCTTGCCGCGGCGTTCGCCGAGAGCGCAACTCTCGTCCAGGCCGGCTCTCCGCCTCACGACTATCTTTGGCGCGCTCTGTGCTCTCCGCGTGCTTCTTTGCAGCGCGCGCGCGCCGCGTGAGAAGAGAGTGTGCCCGTGTGTGTGTCTGTGCGCGTGCGCGCGCGCGCGTGCCCGGACAGCGTGTGTGCCCAGCATCTCGTGTGTCGCGGATAAACGAAAACGACGACACTCGATATTATTCCCGTTATTTTTTCTTCCTCCGTCGGTTTTTTTCCTTCGTTTCTTTGATTCGACCTCGTTGCGGGAGAGAGGAGTCTATCGTCGCGCGCCTGACTCTCCTTTCGACTCGTCGTCGTCGTCGACTTTACAGTGACGTGGTTGTTTATTTGTTTATTCGGTTACATATCTGTGACGCGCATCGAGAGCAGAGGAGGAACGTTGCACCCTCGGCAGCAGCAGTAGCAGCGCGGCAGCAGTAGCATCGTCGCCGAGAGCAGCAGCAGCTGGAATATAGCAAAATGTAATTGTCACGCAGCTCTTGCTTTTCCAATCCCACTCCCAACATTTATTCGGGCCCCGCTATAACGCGGGCGAAAGGTTAAATCCAATTTCCGTTAAGCGAGCTGTGCTTGCCGGCTGAGCGAGAAAGTCACGAGGCGCCGCATTGCGTGGCGCCGCTTTGAAAAAAGTGCGGAAGAGTAAGCGAGAGGGAGAGCTCCCGCGACGGTTAAGCGCATTAGCCGCGAGGAGCGCGCGCGGGAGAGGAAATCAACACCACTCGACGGAGGGATTTTTTTAATTAACCATTCCGAACCGCTCGCGCTCATCTCCGGCGATTAAAGCCGAACGAGCTGGAGCTAGAGTGGGAGGGAGAGAAAAAGGAAAAATGGGTGTAGTAGGGCAGCAGGGAAGTCGGATGAAGAAGGGGGGTCGAAAAAACGAATGAGCAGACGACTCGAGTTCTCTACCGTACGCCAGTCGAGAGCGAGAGACACTTTCGAGCGAATCAGCGTTCTCCGGCCCTATATACCCGTGCTATGCTATTGGAAGATTAAAGCCGCACCACGATGCGATATTGCGCGAATCTCTCTCTGTCTCTCTCGACGATGGGCCAACGACGCATTCTCGGGGACGGGGAGACGCGGGACAGAGAGAGAGAGAGATAGAAATTAATGCCCGCCTGTGGATTACGCGCACAGGGTTGTACGGCTGCCGTAGCTGCAGTGTATACTGCACTCCCAGTTTCTCTCCATCTCACGTTCTCTCTCTCTCTCTTTGCACAGAGACAATAAACGGAAAGACCCGGTACCTACATATAAGATGTGCTGCGAGGACGTGCGCACTCCTTGCTTGTGCCCGTACCGCAAACACAAAGACAGATGTTCCCTGCGCGTTCTACCGAGAGCCGATAACAATTACCGAATGTCCTTGTGTGTATACACGCTCTCTCCCTCCCTACCTCCCTCGCATCCGCGCGTATAAGGGCGCTGCTGCACACGTGCGCTCACGTGTATCTCTCGCGCTGCTGGCAGCGATATATATGTGTGTGTCAGGAGAATTCGATCGTACGACGACGCGCTACTCAGCTTGCCGTTGGATTAAGATGACGTTGCCGATGGCCCAGTAGTAGTAGTAGCATACGTGTGCGCGCACCGTAAAGTTATTTACCGCGCGTAAATTCGAGTGAAAAATAACGTCGAAAGCGTATGTGCAGTGCGCCGGAAAGTTCGGTTAACGGGCCCTCGTAAATCGCCCAGAGTTTTCGATCGGCAATAATAACGTACGCGCCAGTATATAGTTGACCCGGTAAAAGTTGTTGTGTCAAACTGCAGGGGCTGTGTGCTTCCCAACTGATCGTTATCGTTAATATTTTCAGCCCCGCCGCGCAGAGCACGTATTACACGCGGAAGATACGCGCGAAGGCGCCTGCGGCCTTGCGCCGTAAATCAGATGATCCTCGATAATTACCCCATTTAATGGCGCGCGTATGATCTCCCTTACTCCCCCCACCCTCGATAATCGTTGATCAATGTGGGGGTATATTGGCGAAATTATGACCGGCCCTCGCGGCGATACATAATATAGTTGGGAGAAAACTCGAAATGCTTATAAGTACGCGCGGCATGAGACTCGCGACAAATCTTGCGGACAGCGCCGATTGAAATTCCACGGTGCCCTTGCATTTTCAATAGCCCTCGCTATGACCGCCAGCTTCTTCGTCCGTTGCATGATGCATATTCATTCGTTTAGGGCCAGCTAAATCCCTCGGGCGATACTCGCGGAACTATTTTAATTTTTAAGCTACGCGCGAATTTATAGTCCCGAGTTTTATGGTCGCCATAAAGATCGGGACGTACGGGGCTCGGGCATTATCGAGAAAGATCTGCTTTAACTTCTTAACTGCTTCCTCTGCGTCGAGCGCGCCGCGCTCTTCCTCTGCTACGGGAGCCTTCCTCTCCGCTGCGGAACTACTTTGCCAAACTGATCAATGGATTCAATTAGGATAACCGAGTAATAGGTTTTCATTAACTAAGATAATTTGCACCGTCGGGATGATCTCTATATAATGCAGAATGGGATTTGAATGGAAAGAGTGATAATGCAATATTATCAAATTCACTTTGATCGATAATACATAGATGAAATTAACGTTGCGGTATAGCAGTTTTTGTGGAATGAAAATGTTAATATTGCATGCACAAGTTGTAATATTATTTTATATATAAGAGGTATAATAAAAATGAAATCTCGAAATATTTGAAACTTACAATTTATAATACATATCATTCCATTCAAAAATTAACGATCACACGATGACAATCTAAAAGTATTAAGCTACCTTCGTTCTGCCTTTTAATTTATCACCCAATATTGTATTAAACAGGACAGCCACGCGTAATGCAATTAAAGATTACAAAATGAACATTAAATTCTGACATAATGCGTGATTTAATTTCGTATTTTCACGTCTCTCAACTTACGACCATTTTTCGATTAACTTTTTCAATCAGTTGCCCTATACTCTGCCCATTCGAAATCACAGCCTTCCACACAGATCATTATTTTTACGACTCTCGGGAACTGCGCGCGTGCGCGCGCACAACTTTTATTGCCGACATCACAATAACCGGCCAAACTTTTCGTCAGCCGCCCCTCGACAATCCACATGCTCTCCCCCACCTCCGACTCTTAATAAGACATTATTAATTTGCCGCGCCGCGGGAATGTATTTCCCTGCAGTCGCATTAGGAGCGCCGCGTGGGAACGGGGAAAAAGGCGAACGAACGAGAAAGCGGGCAGTGCGGGAAGTGGGTAGGGGTACTGAGAGCAGGAAAGACTCTTGCAAGCAGCAGGTGCACGCGGCGGCGGCGGCGGCGTCTGCCCTGAATTTGCGAGTGCAAAAAGGCGAAGAGAGCGAGCGAGCCATGCCAATCAGCTCCGTTAGCTAGCTAGCTCTCTCGCTCTCTCTCTCCCTCTTCCTCTATCCAACACTTGCCTGACCATTATGAAAGTCAACTGCCAGCCAAACTTTCCTCTCTCTCTCCCTCCCTTCCTCCCTTTCGTACTCTCTTTTTCCCAGGACTTCCGTCCTCGTCGCCCGCGTTGATTGCAAGGGCGAACTTTCTAGCGAGCGTTCACTCCATCCCGGGGTGGCAGCGGCCGCGTTAACGTCCGGAAAGAAAGTGCTGCCTTGATTTCCTCGGGCCTTCCGGCCGCCGAAGCTTAATGACTCGTTCCTTACATGGCCGTTTTCATTGCTTGTATAAGCGACGTCCATTGGGACACGCACAAGTAAATGCCCCGCACATATTCTCTCTCTCTCTCTCTCACACACGCACGCATAAACCCACTCTTTTTCTCTCTCTCTCTGTGCCCCTTCCCTCGGCTTTCTCTCGCCTGAGCACGTAAAACGTTTAATTAAGCTGATTGGCACGCGCGCGCGTGGGTATACGGCTCGGCGCTAAAACGCACTTTATGCATCGTGAACGGAGTATTAGGTTTTAGTATTATATGTGTATATAAATCACCTCAGTCGTCTCAACGAGGTTCTCTATATTCTGATTATGTCCTTGCGTTCATAAAGAATTTAATTTTGGGCACACTGTTTACAATCGTGCGAAAAATATTATAATTCAAATAGCCAACGATAAGTAAAACCATCCGTGCAAACAACATTTTTTAAATATAATGAAAAGTTAGTTTTAATTTAAAAGTACTTTTAGTTATTTAAACTACATACTAAAGTATATTAAGGAAATTTTAATTTTCCACAGTGAAATATAGTTGTGGATAAAGCCGAAATATTAAAAAATTTTTTGAAGTTTCATATTTTTATCTCTGCAATTAAAATTAGGTATTTCATTTCCCACAAAAATAATTTAGCGAATAAATCTTATTAATTTCCATTTTCATTGGAGAGTAACAATACATAATAAAAACGAATAATAACAACCTCTTCATTGATACAGTGCATAAAAGTAAAAAAATTATATAATGCTTGGTCTGCATATATATTTGATATTAATATATTGTTGAACCAATTATATAGACAAAAAATTATAATAAAAGAAAACAACCTCCTGTATCTTCTGTATAAACGGTGAACTTTATATCTAACTGTCGACACGCTCACTATTTTAAATGAAAAATATATTTGTAGTTGGTATTTGTATTATATGGGCATATTAACTTGGTGTTTTTATGAAGCGTTGCGGGCGAAACCAGTCAGGATTTCAATTCAGTACGCATGGTTAGATAAGTATCGTAATGTATTTACTAATTGTAGTTAAATCGTGTAGTTAAATGTTCTATACAACATCTAGCAGTCTACTTCACGTGGAAAGTAAATAAATTAAAAATCAAGACTATAAGACCACGATGTATTTTGGCTGATAAAATATTATTAAATATAAACTGTGAGATTTAAATATATTTTACGTGTAGTGAATCTGTTGATATGAACAGACTGTAAGTACATATTCCTGCAAAATATGATACCCAAATAAATAAGGTCGCTGTTAATAAGGATTGGATCATAAACTTACATTTGAACATCAAAAATTACGATGTAGATTATTTAGATTTTGTTACTGGCGACTTGGTGTTATTCCTGAATATCGTATTGAACATAAAAGCATACTCAACACTAAAGTGTCAATAAGATACTTTATATAGACTTTGCTATTGGCGAGTTTATAGAGGCAAACACTAAAATTATATCCAAAATATCGAGGTTATTAAAATGTAGTAAATCGATCTGACGGAGGCAGGTAAAAGAAAAACAAAGTTTTTTCTTTTATTTCAGAAACGTTTATCGATGTTATACTGCCATGAAATACGATAGATAAACATATCTTTTCAGTTATTAAAATAAATAAATCAAGATGAATTATTAAATATATATGAATTTGATAATGTAGTGTTGTACATTACAGGCTCACAGAAACATCAAATCATGATATATAGTCAATGTGCCTATCTCATCGTGATTCCGAATCTCTTCATCACAATAAAAGCATTACTGGTCTGAATGGCTCTGCCTGAATGAGTGTTAAAAAAACTTTAATGTCGCGATTATATGCTTGCCAAGCGGTTTTATCTCAACCTGATTTTAATTGCAGAATCCCTATTTAATTTCTTCAGAGAGACGAAAATTACCGGTGTTTTGAATATTCTTTTTTAGTTTACTAATTATATAATATTCGTGGATATATTTCCATTTATTTTTCCACTATTTTGATAATATACTGAATGATATTGATTTCATTATCCAATAAACAGATTGATTGAATATTGTTCATATATAGTTTTGAGTTTTATGTGGAGAATTAGGATTCCAAAAGCGTTGGATTCTAATTGATAGCAGTAATTACCATCTAATGTAAATTTTCGTTCGAAAAGTAATTATGTGGCCGTACAAAATATAACTTTGTAATCAAATGATTGCCAAGACATTCATCTGTTGGTGCGATTTATTGCCCGAGATTAAAAGTCTTCGCGATGCCGAAGGACACGTGTGCTAATTAACTCACAATTTAAAAGTGAACATTTCTTCCTGAAAGTCATTTGCTCCCACAGAGGAGTTAATGTACCGACAAATTGCGAGTACGTCTGTCTCAGTTAAAAGACATGTATGAAATAAAGTGCATCGGGAGTCTGTTTTACGGCCACGAATACATTAGCTCTCAAAGAACGTACTTTGCAACAGCCTTTAAAGTAATATTGTATCCATTTATTAAGGCAACAATTTATTCTTGTGAGTGAAATAACAATAATCTTAATTTTTTCGTAAGAACAATAAGATACAATGGTTATCTTAAGTAGAATAAGATAAAAATAAAAGAAGAATAAGGTAAAATAGACTAATGACTAAACTATTTATTTAAAAGTTATTCATTATCTACTTTACTTCAGATGCAAAAGCATCCAAGTGATTATTATTTTCTATCTAAATTATAATAAATTTGTCGGTTTGTTTAATTCTGTTAAGATAGTAAATAACGAATAATTATTATGGATGACGATATTAAAATACTCGAATCTGCCTTATGGTCAAGCATCTGTCTATACAATCATTCATTCAATCCAGAGTATTTATGCATACTTGGACCCTCCTGAAAACGAAGTAGTTCCTATCCAGAATATTCAGGTATATGTTAACAGAAAAAAAAGTTGTTATGCCAATCATACATGTATTTGTTTCTAAGTTTGCATTTTATATGTAAAACAATGGAGATTCTAAGGAAATGCTATCCAGAATATTGTAGTTTTTTAAAATATAATGATTATTTCTATTTAAATAATGTACACATAACTATACCATTTAAGTACTATTAATATTAAAAGTAAATATTAAAATGAATTTGAATTTGAACATACTGGTGGCATTATTGCATCTGAGGTCCTAGTATTTCTGAAATATAAGTAGATAAAGAACAAGTTTGGTCAGGCACTGGTTCAGATACTTGATTTTTATGACTTGTTTTTATTTCATTAGATGTTAATCTTAGTCAGTAGTAAACTATAAAAATCTCTATTCTTTAACTTACAAACAAATCAATGGTTGAACAACATTTATTCCACTGTAACGATATTTTTAGTAAAACAACGAAAAAGAACGAATAAATGTTTCTTTAATATTATTAACTGCTGTTCAAAGAAATTGAAAGAAATACTTTTAAGATAACCTTGACTCGAACGGCTACAACCGCTACATTTCGCCGAATGGACGACGAATCCCGAAAAAGCCACATTCCGCTCATCCAATTACTTCAAACGAACTCAAAATCACCGCTTCCCGTTATGGGCGCATTCGCAATCTCGTCGAAAGAGGGAGGGAGCCGTGGCTAGCGTGAGATCTTGGAAAAACGAGAGAAAAAGAGAAGAAAAAATATATATATAAAGGGACCTCTAATCCAGTTGTTCCAGGCAGGACGTTTAACGCTGAATTACTCTCTCATATGGGTCGTGAGGCATCGGCATTACGACGACTTGTCACGCGTGAAAATTTCGGTTACGCGCGACGCATCGCCAAGTTCCCTATCCCTTTAACTCCTTCTCTATCCCTCTCTCGGTCTCACTTTTTCTCACTACGCTCGTTGGCGCATTCTAGTCGGGAAAAAATTTATTCGATAGTCGTTTGATAAGGGAATAACGACTCGATATCCCGGTGCGCGCATCTCAGCGGGACGAAAAACGAGCGAGAATCCGAGTGCATTCAGCGAGATATAATGCCAAAGAGAGAAGGAAGAAGGGAGAGATAGAGGGAGAGTGACGATGAGGGAAAAGAAAGGGAAGATTGTTGGCATTCTGACAACGCTCGCGCTGTGCACGCGACGAATCGATAGGACGCACGGCCAACGAGGCAAAACTACTAATACAGGCTGGAAGCTATAGGAGTAGAGGTCCGGTGATTTTTAATGCATGAGATGCTGCGAAATCTATCGAAGGGGCAACGATAATGAGGCGCGCGATGGAAGGTCGTATCCGTAAACTTGAGGTGATTGTGAAATGAGCCTTCACTCAATATGTAATAGGCTGACTGATGGAGATTCCTTTTCCACTACGATTGTAAAAGTAGCAATTTTATGCTCGATAAACCAATAATCTATCTAAGAATCTACAAAATAAATTCGATTTATCTGTTGAAATTTTATCTTAGAATCCACTCAAATCAAATTTCTCATCTCTATTGAAAAATTGCCTTTTTGTGAACTAAGTAAGAATTGTTTAATTTAACAAAACTGATCTCATTTCTCAATTAAATTACAGCTTCTAGTTATTTTTGCACATATCTCAAACGGTTCTACTATCCACAGTTGGTGTAAAGCAGACATAAAAGACCAGTTTCAAAACAAAGATTACAAGATAAAAGCATTCGCCGCACGCCAACTGCCAAATAAATAGCCAGTTATATTACAGTACTACCGGAGATATTTAATACCTAGAACATAAAAAATTGTTTATGCTTCTTAAAAGAACAGTTTAATTTAATATATATAAAAAAGTATAACAGTAACTTTTAAAATTGATAACAACTTTTGCTCTAAAAAATTACCTACGTTGCCTACGCGACATACGTACTATTTTTTAAAACGAATACCATTATTAAAAAGAATTTAATTTGTTCCGTATGCAGCTTTTAAAATATTCGACTGACGATGAATTTTGAAAAAAATTACATTTTTTCATAGTTACAATATAACTTGACAAAAAGAGTGAATGAAACAGATGTCTCTCGAATTGCAACATTTTACTTGATACCAATTTTTTTGTGATTTCATGGGAAAAGAAAATTCGATCCAGTAACATCTACCTATATTTATGTACACACATACACAATGCACGCAACATACTGGCTGCCCGCAACATGTATATTAAACGTACCCGCATAACACAACGAGCTCAAACATAAAAAGTCATTAAAATCTGGAATTTATACGATTTATTGTTACAAAGCTTTGGCTTTGAGAAAATAAAAGGTTGTTTTATTTTTTGTATGTATAATTCGGAAATAATGATACTACCATACTATTGGTGTAACAATGTATTCCCTTTTTGTAGTCAGCTAAAAACCAGGAAATAACAGATGTTATAACGTCGGAATAACGTTTGAAAGCATTTATAAAATATCATATGCACTTTTAAGACCCATTCAACAGTAACCAATTTTTTTTCTGATCACTAGTTTGTGAATGAGCGTCTATTTGAGTACATTATTACATTAATGTAAGAAATACTAAATTAATATTCAATGTGTTCAGCTATTTAATATTTGCGTTTAAAAAATTACTGCAAAGTTTTCCTGAAAATATTCCTGATGTGTTCTACCAGACGTCTGGAAGTGGATATTTATACTCTGTATCTTAAAATAATTGTCGCGTCTGAGGAATAAATCGATAATAAATGAACGCTTTACGTGTGCAAACTCCCCTATGACGTAATAAAGCTATCCGACATAAAAGTTCGTGTCTCAAGTTATTGAAATACATTATTTCCGATAGTGAAGATATATATAAAATGAATTTTACAAGTTATATTTTATAAAAATATACATTAATATTGACTTGTAAATTATTAAAAAGCTGCAATATTGTTGAATTTATGAATTTAAGCTGTCTTTTATTTTTAAAGTTGTGTACTCTGTACTTCTAAAATTAATTAGCGAGAGCATGTTTATTTTAAATAAATACTAAAAAATTATTCAATGCACGTATATCAATAGATTATATCCCCTAATAAAAGAGAAAACTCATAAATTAAACGGGATTGTTTTGCTTCCTCCTAGAGGAAGCTTTATGATAGTAATTTTTTGAGTTGTTGTAAAAACATGTTATAATTGTTTTTCGAGGTGTTAGGAATCAAAATACATGATTTTTAAAAAATGTCTGTATGAATGTGTGTGTGTGTGTGTGTGTGTGTGTGTGCGTGTGTGTGCACGCACGCGCGCGTGTGTATACGCCTGGATCTTAGCTTCTGCTTGATCGATTTTAACCGGACAGGTCTCATTTTTTTGTTTTTTTGTATGATGGAGGGTCAAAAATTCGTTTTTTGATTCGCCGATGATTTTTTGTTTTATTTCGAATTTTCGATTTTCTCATAATTGATTTTTGCTTTTTTTAATGATAAGATCGACATATTTGAATCCAATGGATGGCATTCGAAAGAGCATTAAAATACCTATATTTTCTAAAAAAAAAAATTTCTCTAGCTCTCACAGTTCTTTTGTTATTAACAAAAACGTTTTTTTTTTTTTTTTTTAAGCTTATAACTCCTACACTAAACGGTCAATTTTTTTTTTGAAAAAATCATGATAATGCAGAATATAAATAGCTATAAAAATTTGAATCCATTTTGTCGACTAGTTTAAAAAGAAAATTGAAATATAAAAAAAATGAGTTTTGTATGTCCAACGATTACGGGAGTAAAGTTGACAATCGCTTCGAAATTCGTTGTAGAGGTAGATTTTGGATAGCTCTCGGTCGAGTTCTTTGGTCAAAATGATTAGTCCAGAAATTTCAGAAATATTTGAGGTTAAAATTTTTTTAACCTTTTTTTCAAATCGTAATTTCTCGAGAACGGCTTCATGTATCAGCTCCAAGTTCATAGACAATTTTGTATGTGATATAGATAATATGTGTGCGAGCTTTTATCTAGATCGTACTATTATTTTTTGAGATATTTGATTTTGAAAATTTTCGTATTTTATAAAGTCATTTTCTTTGTCGCATGTAATTAGAGAAAACAAAAATTGTTTTAATCACGTTGAAATTTTGTGGAGATGTAGAGTTTATATATTATCGTATAAGTTCTTTAGGTAAAAGAATTGTCTCATGATTATTAGAGATATTAAATTTTTTTTACGGTTTTTTTCAAAATCGTAATTTCTCAATGACGACTTCATGTATCAACTTGAAATTTATAGACTATTTTGTATGTGATATAGGCAATACCTGTGTAAAATTTCATTCAGATTATATGGTTATTTTTTGAGATGTTTGATATTTAAAATTTTAGTATTTTTGAAAATGACTTTCTTTGATATTTGGTGGAAATGTAGAGTTTGTATATTATTTATTAGAAGAGTTCGTAGGGTAAAAGAATTCGTTTATGAATTTCAGATATATTTGAGGTTAAAACTATTTTAGCCCTCTTTTAACCCTTTGCGGCACACATTTTTAAAACGATATTATTTCGCTAAAATTGTTACTGGGTTTGTAGATTTTCAATTTTTGACTTCAGATTCGTAATTAGCGACCCCACAAACCCCCTAGAAATTCATTTTGATGATTCTAAGTATAACAGCAATTCCAAGGCCAATTTTTTTGTGAAAAAATTGCCATTTTCTTGCCCTTCTTGTTTATTATAAAAAAAATATACAAAAGTATAATTTTGTATTCGTATATGTTCATTGACATCTCAGACAGCTAAAAAAGCAAAAAACCCCATATAAAACTTTAATTTTAAGCGCTATATACACAAAATCCCGATTTAGGTTAGGTAGTAAGTATACTTACTACCGCGTCATAAAGGGTTAAAATCGTAATTATTCGGGAACGCATTTATGTATACTAGAAAATGGAAATGAGATACGCTGTGCGCTATGCGCGCGTGATGTGTACCTGCTTTTGTTTTGTAATAGAGATTTATTATTTTTAAGATTAGAACCTTTTTCTTACATCGGAAATTCCAGAAAGAGCACACAAATACGGACAGGCATACTACTAGAGACAAGTACCTTATGTGTGAAAATTCACAAAGAAAATATAATTTGAAGTTATTTAGGAATTTTAAAAGGTTTTGATGATAATATTACAATCAATTATTTTATTTATTTTTCACACATAATTTAAAAAAAAAATCATACCTATTATTTTATTCATATTTTATACATAATTTAAAAATTAATACTTTTTAATCTTCATAAATGAATTTAATTATAATTATGTCATAAATTGTTGCAAAAATTATAAATTTTGTTATTAAAACTTAATTAAAGGAATAAACAAATTAAGTTTGAGGAAGCCACGGGCCAATGAATTGGCAGCGGTTTTTTTTTTTTACATATGATACCGAGTTTGATTTTTTAAAGGATCTAATAAAAAGCTTTTAATAAAATCATATAATTTAATTTAAATAGATTACGAAAAAGAACATTTGAAAATCTATTTTTCGATTTCGTAGAAAATTTCCACTCTTCTTCTCTTCAATTAAAAATACGAAGATTGCATTAGCCTTAAGCTCACCATCTGCACCCACTGCGCATTCCAGATAATTAAAATGGCGCTCGCCATCAAATCAGACAGCCGGCGAGTGAAATGCAAAATTTAATAACGAAAAACAGGCCGCCCGTGAGCTTTTGCGCCGCAGTGACGAATGGAGAATTGGCCGATGTCCAGCCATGGCATGCGCATTCGTAAGCATGCACAATATAAAGGCTCGCATGCTTTTGCAAAGTCCGGTCGACCGGAAGGAGGCTCCCAATCCGATGATATACGTGAAGAGCGTACTTTTTTTTCATTGACCGCCTTAGCGTCGAATTCGCATTTTCCAAATTTTTCTTATTATAATATTGCTATGAATAATAGTCAAGTACGATCTACATGAGCGTTCGTATCGTCAATGTATATTTTGCGTTTGATTATCCAAATGTGGCGCACTTTGAACACGATAAACTCATTACTCTGTAATGTAACGAGGTCTATTAACCTAAAGCCGTCTGTTGTAGGTAATGTAGTTAAAATTGCGCAAATTCAGTCAATGCATTAATTTTCCTGTGATTAGTTCAATCCGAATTGTCAAATAAATGTGTCCATTAATTAATGCATTACTATATATTCTTTTTAATCAAGCAATATTGAAGCTTATAAATCTACGTTCGTCATTTCTTTTTTCGAAATTCCTGTTCACTCTTTCTTTCAGACAGTATTTGTCTTTTGTTCTTGTGGATGTACTTTTTCCTTCTCTAGTTCTACCCGCTTGTCGGCGAGAACGAACCTCGTGTAATGCGAAGAATTTAGACTCGAATGCGCAGAGTTGCTGATGTCGATCTTCAACGAAGAGATTTTTAAAGTGTAAGACGAGGTCATTGTGAGCGCCCTTTAAAGAGAAAAATGAGAGAAAAAGAAATCTGGAACACGGTTCGAACGAAAAATTCGCGGTAACCGCATAGCTCGAATCAGACAATGTAGAAATTGCAAAGTCGTGCTCCCAGTGCATACAACATTAATTAATTATTGGTATGAGTTGTAAAAATGTGTAATTCACTGTTATTATTAATTGTGATCTCTTAAAAGGTCTATTTAAAATATAAATATTTTTTTTTACAAAATGTCAACCAAAAGATGAAGACTATCGCGGTAAAGCAGAGCAATCGAAAACTGTAGAACTAGATATCACATAATATTATATTCTTTTAACTAAAAAAAAATAATATCTTTGGCATACACCTTCTCTATATCACAAATATTAACTCTTGAAATTTCAAAATTAATTTGCAGAGCATGTAGGTAATAATAATATATGATTTAAGCTTCAAGTTTTCACGCAATCATTCATTTCGACAAGGAACATCTTCAAGAATCTCGTGCTCTAATATAACTAAGCTCCCGAACGGCACAGATTAAATTGTTTCTGCTTGTCTTGATAAAATTGTAGTCGTAATCTTTCTCGCGATTCGCGTTTATTCGTCATATTTATATTTCATGTAGTTCTCATACATAATATGATATTAAACAATGATTTTGATCAATGTTCAATTATTTACTCATAAAATATTCACGCGAAAACTGCTGTATAAAATAAAAATATATATATATTTAAAATATTTTCATAAAAACGTTGGCTTGTTTTATGAAAATAAATTCTATCTTGTAAAATGAACTGAAATTACAATACATTGGTAATAAATTGCATAAACTGATTTTAACTTTCCAAAAATATGTTTTATATTTTCACTACGAACTTATTTTATGTATCCATTAAATTACTTAATTGGACATGTAAAGAAATTTTGTTTTTTATTATTTTAATAGTGGTTTCCATATTAAAAGTAACATTTCGATGTGCACATCTATATCCAGTGAAAGCTCAGAGTGTATATCATCCTCGTAGTCCGTTTCGTTGCTGCATGTGGACTCGATACCACACAGTTCAATCTTTAGGACGTGTGATCGTGCGTATAAAAAGAAGAAGAAGAAAAAGCAGAAGAAGAAAAAGAAGAAAACGAAGAAGAAGAAGAAGAAAAAGAAGAAGAAGGATAGTAATACGCGAACGAATCGAACGATTGAGCGCTCTTTGGCTTTGACTTTTATGTCCTCTAGAAGAAGGAAGGAGAAGATAGAGACGGGTAAAACTTATTTAATATCGTTGGCAAAAATTATACGCCGCGAGCGCCGCTCAGAGAGAGAGAGAGAGAGAGAGAGAGAGAGAGAGAGAGAGAGAGAGAGAGAGAGAGAGAGAGAGAGAGAGAGAGAGAGAGAGAGAGAGAGGAAGGGAAGAGACAGACAGACATACAGAGAGATTCATGTTGATTTTGCAATAGAGTTTCTTTGCCAATTCCCCCGCTGTCAGGTGATTCGAGGATAGATGAGTACGACAGATATTTATTTTGTCAGGTAAATAAGGGACAATATGCTGGAGCGCTTGTTTGTGCAATATAAGAGCGGGCAATATTTTAATTTTTATGGAAACGTTATTTTAGATCGATTTAAATCTTTTAATATAATGGTATAACTTATTTTGGAGAAATCCATTCTTTTATCACATTTACTTCTGTTATAACTTTTTTTTAAATAAAAAGATTATTTAAAATATAGTTACATTTAATTTCCTTCCATTATTCCATTTGTTACTAGTATTTTATTAAATTTGAAAATTCATAATTGTTGTTATATCAAAAATAATTTTAAACGTCCAATTTAATTACGATGTAACTGATATCGGTACAATAATATCAATATAAAAGAAATTAATCAATATATGTTTATTATATTGATTCACATTTAACATTTTAATCAAATATTGTAAATTAATAACTGCACATTGGTTTTTCAATTATTTCAAATGATTTTAATCAATTAAGAGTTAAATTATGGAGAAAAACTTTTTTTTATAATTTATTCCAAGGTAAATTAAAAAATTTCGAAGTTATTAAAAAAGTTGAAACGCATTTCCATTTGAAATTGGAACTTGAAAACAATAACGTAATGTTGAAATTGCAACGTTTCGAATATTAGAGATCTGATATCGGCTTGGATAGAAATTTCTAAGTAATCTCTAGAGTAGGGACTGTGCAGTTATAAAGATAGAGTTATTCTGAATTTTAAACAAGAGTAAATACATCGAGAACGGAACATATTTGACTTAAGATAAAGCTCACCACGGAGTACATACATGTATAAACGCACTCTAAACTTTATTCCGCGCACTTGAGAAATGACACTAACTGATTAAGTCACTTGTATAATATTCGCTCTTGTCAATGCATTATGCAGATTTTCCATGCTATAATACTGCACGAAAAATGTCTAAAGAAGTACTCTTTCCACACTTCAGATACATATTAATAGTAGTCTCTGTACTATGTCTTATCAAGTAGATTTATTTCGAAATTTCTTTTAGTATATGGCCCACGAAAAAGTAAAGTAAAAAAGTAACTACGAAGAGTCTTCACGAAGAACGATTACCGTGGGGCACATGTTCTTTGACGGTGCGTACGCGTCATAGCATAAAGAGATAATCTACCCCTCTCGGCCGATTCGCGATCGATACGCTCTAGAGACTTCATGTCCGCGCTCTCTCTCCCTCTTTCTCTCTCTCTCTCTCTCTTTCTCTCTCCGCTCTTGATCTCTTTGTAACCCACGGAGAACCTTAATAGCGATAAGACGCTCGAGCTCTCTTTCTCTTTATTTCTCATACGCAGTCACCCCAAGGAATCGCTGTAGATCGCGAGTTGGAAAAAGTAGCGAAAAATGGACGGAAGTCGAAAGGAGATGCGGGCTTAGTAAATGGACAAAGGAATAGGGTGAAGATTAGACGAGAATGAAGATGGAACTTTTTTCGAAGTTCTTGGGGGTGAAAATAGACTTTGCGGAAACTGAGAGTCATATCGGCTATTATCTGCCGTATAGGAACATGGTGAATAAGTAGAGATAAGGGGTTAAATTTAACTTTCGTGCAAATAAACCGTTTGGCGATTGACAATAACAATGGCATAGAAAATCCTAATAGATGATTAGAGGAAAAAACTAGATCGACTATTTAAAACAATTTTGTATCATTTTTGTGTTAGTATAAGAATTCACAAATCTTTGAAAATTTAATTTCACTTTTTCAAGAGGAAAGCGCTATAGTAATGACAT
The DNA here is from genome assembly GCA_036365515.1 of Torymus aiolomorphi. NCBI lineage: Eukaryota > Metazoa > Arthropoda > Insecta > Hymenoptera > Torymidae > Torymus > Torymus aiolomorphi. Next base: position 189,832,724 of record CM070875.1, on the reverse strand, counting down.
TTTTGAAATTCGAAACTTTAATGAAATTTTATTCTCCAGTATTTTCTGGGGCAGGATATTTATTTAAAAAAAAAATGAATGTGCGTGGATGTGCCTGTATAATATGCATATCAATTTTGCTGCCTCTCTTATTCCTAAACGGAAAACGATATCAACCTAAATTTATATTTGAAATACGATTCAGAATAAGTTCCTACTATTTTTACGAATCAGCTAAAATTAAATTAATCTTTGAATAACAGAATTTTCAATTAAAAAGCGATGAATTTAGAAAAAAAACAGTAGTCTCTTTTATCGAAAACTTTTTAAACTTTGAAACTTTACGAAGAGTTTGAAAATTTTATAATATAGGTTATATCTAAATTTTTACTAACAAGGAGAGTGCGTAACTTTTGGGTCACGGATTTGTACCAAATTGAAAGATCGTGTTTTAGAGTAAAAAATATTGAACCCCTGTTCCAGGATTTATTCTTATAAGCCCTTTTACTCGAGATATGTGCTATGTTATCTTAAAAATGCTTTATTTTATTAAAAAATTATGTTTCTTCTATTGCATGTAACTCTGCAAGTGTTCCCGTTACGAAAATGAGCGAAAAGAATTGTAAAAGTAGGCAGAACAAGCTTTATTTTAAGCGCTGTTTCGTCTAAAAGTATCGATTTTTCAGAGAGTTACGAGAAATCAAAGATAATGTAAAATCCGTGACCCAAAAGTTATGCACTCTCCTTGTAAGTACAATGGAAAATTTTATATCTGAATAAAGGTCCATTCTTTTAGTAATTGGTAACTATATCCCTAATAGAAAAAAATACAAATATTGTAGACCTACTTTCCTTCGTAATTTGGATACTTCAAATAATTAATTGAATAATTTCCGCTACCGGCTGACTCATATCTGCTCATTTACAGTAATAGTATATCATTTCTATGCTCATTCATTATATTTATAATCCGCATAGACACCTCAAGTACGGCTGCATCTGTTTATGAGAAAAAAATTATTTCAGAAAAAAGGCATTTTTGCTATCGAATTACGAGAACAAAAAATCTGCCTGCAGTAATCCTAATAAAATTTAGCTCATAAGGTAGAGTTCCTATATCTTTCAATGGAGTTCTCCTGAAAAAAAAGGATCATACGATTCAGATCTATTCAGAGTTACAAAATTTGTCAACTTTTTACAACGTTATAAGATACGTAAAACGTATTTTTGCGTAGAATATTTGATAAATTGAAGTGAAAAAATTATTTTATGAATTTATCGTGAAATATTGCAATAAATGACTGAAAGAAATTTTTAGTCCGCAAGTTATTAATAGCGTCCAATTAAAAAAAATCAAAGAATCTACGCTCTTTACAAGAGAGAAAAACGAGTGAGCGGCAAAGAAAGGGCGAAGCAAGAGAAAGGTAGTAAGCCAACGGGGAATCTTATTAACCCATTTTACGTCGAATATGAAACAAGATATCTCGGCTGCAATTTTTGCCCCTCTCGCTCTTCCACTTACTTCTTGAGTCTTCGGAAATCTCTCTCTCTCTCTCTCTCTCTCTCTCTCTTCCTCTTTTGCTCTTCCTCTCTGTACTTCTTCTCCTCCCTTTTTTCCCTTGGCGCGAGGCTTTGTCCCTCGTCGCAGTATGCACGCGTGCAAATCGCTTTTCTGCAGCCATGCACGGAAAATCTTTTACACAAATGTCGCTGCTAGCTAAGAGAGGGAGTGAATAAGAATCATTCGTGAGAACGAGAGGAAAAGAGACCGAGGGAAGGAAGAGAGGGAATCCCTTTATATACAGGTCGCGAGTCGAGCGCTGCAACAGATGTTTTCATATTGCGTTTCAAATTATGCTCCTTTGGCAATTTTATCACATTTGTTTTCTCTCTTGCGGTGTTGCTGAGCTTTTAAGGTCACACGGGCGGGAGAGTGAGTGAGAGAGACAGCCAGGGAGAGAGGGATGAGGAGACAAAATGGCATTAAATCAGAAAGATTGAGAAAAAACAAGTGCTGCTCCAGATTACGGAATTACCGTCCCATTTTTTCCTATCCGGCTTTGGCTCGTTTCTTCTTTTTTCGGTGCGCAGCACGATATTTATGTAGGTCACGTATTTACGGGGCTATTGTGCGGCGCATTGGAAACTCGCGGTAAAAATTGGTCTTCCTTTTCATCGCAACTGATTTTCTTTATTCTCTTTCCACATTCGAAAGCTTTTGATTCGTTTAATGCGGTTGAAATGATTTTTTTTGCACGTTTACTTCTGGATTTGCCCGCGAGTTAATTAAATTTTTCATGTAAACTGAGAAGGGTTTGAATTTCCTTTTTTTCAAAATATAAATAAAATATGCACGACATTTATTTTCTTCTAGCTGTTAGTTGGAATACAGATTATTTCATCGAGCATTAAGAAAAACTAAATAAGAATTAGAACAATGTAAGAACCCTGGTGGAAATCCAAAACATTTTATAACTAATAACTGACCATTTATATCAGAAACTTGTTATAAAAAGAAAATTTCTCTTGTCCAGTTTCTAGCTCCCGATGAAACGCTTTTTCTCCTATTATTTGGCCATTTAATAGCTTAAAAAATAGATTGAGTTTTTCGAAGACAAGCACAAGCTTGTTCTTGAATATTTTAAAGATATTAAAACTGATCAGTTTCTTTAGTCTGGAAATGTCTAGCAGAAGGTTTGCTGTCATGACAAAGACTGAGAGAGACAGAATCAAATGGAGAAGTAAAAGTTTTTCTGAATTATTTATAGAATGAGTACAACAAATGATTTATTAGTTAATATTATTTATTTATATTTTGGTAAGCCATCCAATGCATTTTAATGCTTTTTCACCAAATATAAAATTAGTAGTAAATCAAATACGAATATTTTGTTGTTACGTCAATCTAAGAAATAGTCAAATAATAATCGAAATTTCATTATAGCGATTAATTAGCCAATTTTACTAACTATTTTCTAACTTCTTGGCCATTTCATATAGATAAATTTCTGCCAGGGAAACTGTTAAAATATAAATACAATTTTATTAAGGAAGGTAAAGTAATAAAAGTACGAAGATATAAAAGTATTAAAAAGTACAGATATGAGGAAATCCAGGATTTATTTCAACTCTTGGCGTCCCGAAAATTGGTAAAAAGTTTTTTTGAAGGCACACTTTTTGGACGCGATTTTTCTTGTTTCTTATTTCACAAAATAAACGGGACAAGTCTTGTACAATTAAAAACGTCTTTGTCTCACATTCTTTTAAAGGTTGAAATTATGGAAGAAAATGGCAAAAAAGTCTTTTTCTTTAAATCTCAGCCATTTAACCCAGAAACATTCTGCGCAAAGGTTCAAAAAAGAAATTGAAACTAGAAAGAAAGAGCTTTAATTTCTTTTTTTTGAAAATTAAAAAATGTTGATTCCTTCAAAAGTTATAAGAGTTTGAAGTTGAACGTCGATTCAGGCATAAAAATGCTCTTCAAGTCGGTGCTGCGATTCCTGCGATTTATGCATTTTTATGCCTTTTCGGCGTTCAATTTCAAACCCTTATAACTTTTGAATGAATCAAGATTTTTTAATTTTCAAAAAAGGGAATGAAAGCTCTTTTTCTAGTGTTAATATCTTTTTTGAACCTTTGAGTAGGATGTTTCTGGTCTAAATGGCTGAGGTTTAAAGAAAAGGGCTTTTTTGCGATTTTCTTCCATAATTTCAACCTTTATAAAAAAAATTTTAGACAAAGACATTTTTAATTATACATGATTTTTTCTGAAAATTTTGTGACATAAGAAAGGAGAAAAACCGCATCCGGAATTATAGGCCTTTTAAAAAAATTTTTACCGGTTTTGGAGACGGCAAAAAAATAAATTCTGGATTTCCTCATATGCGTCAGTACTATGTGATTCCAATTCCAAGTTACCCCGAGTATACTTATTAATCGACCTTGTTTTCGTTTCTAACGAAAGACCCAATCTTTAGTTTCAAGAAGTATAATTTGCAAACGTTTAGTACACTGAGAGAAGAATATTGTTACTGTTAACATATTTATATACTTGAACATAACTATTTGACATGTTCAAGGATAAAATGTGATATTGTAATAGTTACAATATCTATATTAACTAATAACATATTCAGATTTGAAAGTAGCTGATAGTAGAAGTTCTTGTAAATTGTACTTTTTGAATCTAATAGACAATTTTCTACCAGGATAATGTTGTTATATAACGAAAAGGTTTGAAATAAAAACTCCATTTAGTTTTTTAGTTCAACGTTTCGGACATTTTTATTGTTTATGTCCCTCATCAGGATAAACATATTGTAACTATTACAATATCAATGTTTTCAGGTAACATATTGAAACTGTTTATGAGAACATGGTAACCTAACTGTTAACATGATTATAACTGTTACAATGCCTATATTTGGTCATATTTAATTATATGCATGTTAACAGTTACAATGCCGTGTTAACAGTAAACAAATCCTTTTCTCAGTGCAGTATCATACTTGTCGAAATCTTCATAGAACAGGCAATACGTTCTTTACCCATTTTTTATAACGCACTACCCGTAAGTAGCTCAATGAAGCTGATTCACACGTTTGATGAAAATTTTGCAGTCTTTACTCAAAGCAAAAATGCCTTTACAGCGTACCTTTATGTGGCCATTAAACTGACGAAAAACGATCGAGGTAGAGCGAGGGAGAGAGAGAGAGAGAGAGAAATAAAAAACTTGTCCTTCGGCAACCACCACATGCGCGTATACGTAGTGTCAGCAGCAATCGGAAATTGAGAGGTAAAAAAGCGCTGTGTGCACGCGCTGCAACTACAACTAATTGGCCTTTTGCGACTTTTCTAAACTAACGCGATTTCACCAGGACAAATTGAATGAGCGGAACACGCGGACGAGCGTGGCGCACGCGAAATCAATGTTCCCGGGAAAAAGAAAAAAGGGATGAACACGGTGAAAAAAACTTTTGGGAAAAAACACAAAAACCAAGTCTCGGAATAAGTCATTTATATTTGTTTTAAGGGAATTTTTGATTTAAGTTATTTATTTAAAATCCTATAGTAAATAATATATGAATTTAGATTCAGAGAATTCATTCCAAATCTTTTGTTCATAGTATATCAGGAATATTGTGGCAGAAATCACGCATGAATCGAAATGTTTTTGCGCTCGGAATAGAATGGAACAAAATAAGCTTTGTTTTTTAACATTTTTACAAAATGTATAAAATGCATAGGAAATGTAATATAACTAATTTCTACGGTACTTCCCTGGTGGAAATTTGTCTATCTGAAATGGCCAACAATCTCAATAAATGGGTAGAAAAAATGACTAGTTAATATGCCCCGGTGAAACGCTTTTTCTCCCATTATTCGCACATTTAATAGATTGGACATAACCTCCAAATTTTCGTTTTAAGTTTACTTAAAGAATTGACGTTAAATTGGACGGTATTCAGCTGTAACTAATAGCTTACTAAAATATAGACAACATGAGCAGATAGAAAAACCATTTACAGTAGTCCTTTTGAAGATATTACGTAGAATGTATTTATTGCCATTAGATTCTGTCTCTCTCACTCCTTGTCATAACAACAGGCCTTCTACTAGCCATTTCCGGACTAAAAAAACTGATCAGTTTTAATACCTTTAAAATAATCAAGAACAAGCTTGTGTTTGTCTTCCCAAAACTCATTCTATTTTTCAATCTATTAAATGTTCCAATAATAGGGAAAAAAGGGTTTCACCGGGAGCTAGAAACTGGAAAAGGGAAATTCCCATTTTATAGCAAGTTTCTAATATAAATGGCCAGTTAATAGTTAGAAAATGTTTTGGATTTCCACCAGGGTTATAAAAAAGATAGCGATATCAGTATCATAGTCAGTTATTATAAGTCAATCTTGGTAATATTACAGTGAGAATAGTGTTACGAGTGAGCTATCGCAACTTTTAATAATAAATTTAATATAAATAACCCTGGGATTGAACCAGAGCCGCCAACTTGCGAGTCAGAAACACTACCAATATGCCACGGCCGCCACCGCTCGGCTTTCTGCTAATCGGCGTCATATTGTAATCGTACGCCTTGCTTATTTCGTTCTTTCATATTCCTGTGTGTATCCACACGTAACAATAGTCAAAAGTCGAAAAAAGATGTAGTACTATAGGTATGTTCAAAGTTTTTAGGTTATATATTGTGCATCAAAAACGTAATGGATACTTGTTAAAATTTACGAATGCAGCAGTACTTTTTCGTGCGTTAATAGTGAGAGTTTTATGTTAACATAATTTTCAATGCTGATGCAAGTGTAATAGTTGCGTTAATAAAATATTAATTCATTAACATTGTTTCCAGAACTTATGTAGAAACAATATTTAACTTCATGCATACATTATGCGGAAAAGGTCTGCAGAAAAAGTTTTGGCGAATATTCAAGATTAAAATTTTCATTCAAAAGTGAACTTTGATATAGCTTATTGTATTTTCAATATAAAATTAGATATTTCGCTTCTACTCGTATGGCTTACTGCACGCTATCGTAGAATTTCATCGAGAAAATTTCTAAACTTTGAAAAGCTATTAAAAATATATAGTTTAGAAAGTCTATTTATTTTAAGCCTTTTAACTAGCGAGTTGAATACAGTTGTAAAGTTAACGTAAATTTACATAAAGTACGTTTTACCTTCACATATTTCCACACAAGTACCAGCTCTTAAATTTAATCCAAAAGGTTCAAAGTACCATTAATCTTTCTTTTTTGCATTAAACGACTGAGTAGAAAAGCTACTGCAAATTCCTATATATTTGCAACGAATGATTTATATCTGCACGCCGGCTAAAACATCTTTCGCCATTCAATCCCCGTTAATAAGTCTAATATAGTACATACTCCAATTAATTGCTGACACGGCAACTTAACGCTATCCTCTTTCGGCCCCCGGTAATCCAATACTTGAACGTTACTGCCACCGACGCCATCGACGTCGGCAGCTCGACGCGCCCGGAAAACAGCGTCGAAACGAATAAAGTTCGTTAAGTGCGTTACGCACGGCGGCGCGCCTTCCTCCCCTATGCAAACTCCCACCTATATACACGCACATATATACATATGCTCTCTCCGTTCTCGGGAGACTGTGGCGCAAGTACCTCGGCTTTCCTCTCCCCCTTCTTCGCAGCGCTATCCTCACTCACGCAACGCGCCCGATGAAAAATGAGGTGCCGCTGCCGCACACGCGCGAGCGCCCGTTATATCTATATACGCGGCGAGTTACGGGCCCGTGTGTCAAGAACATTAAATGCGGAAAATGGAGCAGAGAGCGGCAGCAGTAGATGCAGCAGCAACGGCCCCCGGAATCGGCCAAGCGAATTTTCGCGCTAGCGCACCGGGGGGGACAAACCCCGGTGCCGTATACGCGGACGGAAATAAATACGGGAGGGTGCGACATAAAAAGAGAGAGAGAGAGAGAGAGAGTGTTTGTGTGTGCATGGGTGGGTGTGTAGTATGAAATTGAAAAATGATGAGCAGGGTGAGCACGATTCCGAGTGTGTCGAGTCGCGTGCCACAAGAGGCATATATAATGCGTTAATGGTTTGTTTATTAATACGTTTCCCTCTGTGCACAAGCGCGACGGGACTCGTTTATGTGCAAGGAGCGTACGGCACGTTTTCACTGCGAGCAGTCGAGAAAAAGAGAAAGACGGAAGAGTGAGCTTTCGTAAAAAGGAAAAATGAGAGCTTCGGGTAGAGGAGAGAAGAGGCGAAGAATATCGATGCGGAAGATGAATGAGCAGCGCAAACGATGCGGACGGGGGATGCCGGAGAAAAAATGTGGATTAGTTCGTAAGAGGAATCACTTGAATCAGAAGTAATGCGCCGGCTGCAGCTTTAATAAAGCGATCAATTTCGAGATCGAAGATTTAAAAAAAAAAATTTTTTTTTTTTTTGCAACAACGTGGTGACTCGATGTTAGATTGAGTGCTTTTGGTTGAGTGCTTTTGAGGGCAAATTATTATTTACGCGAGAAGATTTATATTATCACGTGGACGAATTTTGTAGTAAAAATTATTATTTTTTACAGTAAATGTAAAGACAAAGTTAATATTTAATGTATAAACTGGTTACCATAAATGAATTATTTAGAGTAAATGTAAGTAAACAGTTTTCATGAAAATTACTACAATTTTTTAAATAAAAATTACAAACAAATTGTAATTTTTACTACAAAATGTTCCTCCCCTGTAGATTTGTAATATATTTGCGAATTAAATATTACTAATTGTAAACTCGAAATCCAATATTGAATTATTAACATTACGAAAAAAGATTATACGTAGAGAATGTTGTTTTGAAAAAAAACAATCATAATTTTAGTAAGATCGTAACAGAATTCAAAATTAATTACTCAGTGATTCATTTTCGAGCAGAACAAAAGGTCTTGCTTAAGATTCATCCGCATCGAAACTCGGTAAAGGTCGCTGCTTAGGACGCCTAGTTTAAAAAAAGGGCACGTCCGTGTTTTCAGATGCGAAACAAGAAAGAAAAAAAAACACCGCAGAAAGAGAGCCAGCACGGAATCACTTATATACGAAGCGACCCAATTGCAGCTGCATTATGACCCAATAGCCCAAAAATTCGACTCTCTCTCTACTTCTCTTCTTGTAGCGGCCGCAAACGAGGCCAGCCGAGCCCTGCGGGATGCGCAAAAGAGAAAATCCGAAACACACGAGCAATAGGTATAGGTATCGCTGCACCCACACGTATACAGCAGACACACATTCTCATGCGGCTACAGTCAAAAGACAGGCGACGGCGGCGGCGACGACCAAAGTGCAGAAAAAGGCGCAACGGGAATTACACTCTCTCTCTCGAAAAGGAAGCGAACGCGCGACCAATCATCGCACGCGCGGGCGGCGAAATTGTGAGAAAAAAGAGGCCGGAGACTGGCTGGCGGTCGTGTAGGCTAAATAGAAACGACTCGTACGCGTGCTCTCACACGTGTATATACGTACGTAGACATATATAGACGCAGACATCCAGGGAGATGTACCCAAAGGGGCAGCGCGCGAGCAGAGAAAAAAAGCAGCAGGGGAAGAGAAGAAGAGGCGCACGGAAAGGGGGCTAAAACCGTCCCGACGTCCCCGGGGAAATGGCGTACAGACTTTTCCACTCTGCGTTTTAAAGCAGCTCGCGCGCAGGACCGCGAAGAGGCGCTCGCTCGCGATATTTCCCGAAGTTGCCCCGCGACTACGGAATTCGGGCTTCGTTAGAAAGCAAGGCAATAAAGAGTCTCTCGTGAGCGCGCGCGCGCTTTTCGCACCTTACTTCGGTGAGGGACGAGGGGGAAATGAAAGGCGGGGAAATGCAAACCTGCGAGAGTTTGCGCGTGTACATGCGGGGGTGGGATGGATATTAAGCGCGAGCAAAGGGAAATGTTTATTAAGCGGACTGACTGTTGAATTTTAAGTTTCCTCCGAGCCCCGTATAAGAGGGTTTCGTCGGATATTGACTGTACTTTTCAAGAGAGAGAGAGAGAGAGAGAGAGAGAGAGAGAGAGAGAGAGAGAGAGAGAGAGAGAGAGAGAGAGAGAGAGAGAGAGAGAGAGAGAGAGAGAGAGAGAGAGAGAGAGAGAGAGGAAGTGGAAGGCGAGGCTAGCCGATGAAATGAAGCGGTCGCCTCTTTGCTCTGATAAGCTTTTCGACGCGGAGAAAAGTGTGAAAAGAAAAAGGATTTTCCTTTGTCACTCGCGCCTGTCGGATAGGACGCTTTGCCCCCCTAGCCGCAGGTTTTTCGCGATTTATGCTAAGTCGATCGTCTTACGAGAGGAGATTATTTGACGCGTGTTTTCCCGGCGTTGCTTAATCCATCGAATGTATGAAAAATTTATAAGAAATCCATAAGCATCTGCTTTGAGAGTTACGTTTACATGTGCTTTGCATTTAATTAGTTAAACATTAAAATTCCTTTTTTTATGTTTATAAAAAGGTTTCCCAGATAACAATCACGAAATGAAAAGTTTTTATATTAATTTTATTGTAGAATAAAATTTTCATCGACCAATGTACGGATGACATAGGATTATTATTTACTACCATCTGTTGTGGTAAAACAATTTTTGATAAAAATAGAACCGCTGCACGTTATATTGATTTACTTTTATTTTTAATTTTACAAAGAGCATAACAAATATGCCTTTGAAATAATATTTATCATACTGATATTTTTATATAATTTACAAAGATATATTGACAAAAATGTTAAAAAGGTTTAATTAAAAATAATATAGGGAAATCTATAAAATATATCTGCCTGAAATATTTTTACAAAATTTGAATCAACATTATATATTGATAAAAATATTACTCACTAGAAATTAAATTATTTTTGTTCACAAACATAATCGCGTACATAATATATAGAGTGACTTATTGCGTTCAATCCTTTTTGCAAATATAATTTGTCTACAATAAAAATACATAAATTACCTTTTTACTTGGCTTTTGAAATGTTTTTTGCATTACTAATTATTGTATACAAAATTGGCTTAAAACTAGTACTTTAAATAAAATCTTAATTTTTTTTGTATCATTTTTCTATTATATACAAAAATAAAATCGGTTTATATTCCAAAAAATGTTTAATCCCCTTACGAGAAACCATTTGCATTTAAATTCTATACACATTCAACGAGAGATTCGTCAAAAAAAAAACCAACACAATTCCACGAAAAAACGTTCACTCTTTATCCTCGCACCACCGCACCTCAAATCAGAGAGGCAGCAGCAGCGCACGAAAACACGTACGCGCGAATTCGCCTGGGGAGCCGCAGCCACTAAACGATCGGATAAAGAAGTTCCAATTTTCATTTGCACCTCCACTGAACTACTGCATCTAATACCCGCGGGGGAGGTAGGTATGTGTATATGTATCCCACCCTCGACCACGTAATCGCATTAGCTGATTTCGCTGCGTGCGATTCGTGCCCCCCACCCCCGCCGAGGTCACGCGCGCGTCGTTGTCGCTTGATCGACACGCGAAATCTTCGACGATGATCCGAGAGAGTCGGAGAGAGAGAGAGAGAGAGACAGAGCTGCTCGAGCGGTTTCTCTATCGCTTGCAATATTAGTTTCTCGTGAGCAGCGCTGATACTCCCACACTAGCTGCCGTGGAAGTTGCTCGGGGCAATTGTCGGATTCTATAGTTGTTCTGTTGTAAATTGAAATTTCAGAGTAAACTAATTGTTCATCGAGCTTTAGAGGGGCTCTGTTATGTTAACTATGCATTTTAACAACTTTTTTTTAATTTTTTTAACAAGAATATATGTTATATACAAAGTAGATATGTAAACTGTCTTTCTATAATGTGCAATATATTTAGAAAAATTATTTCATAAAATAGAGAGGAAGATGTTTGAAATCTGACATTAAATAGAGGCAAATTAAAAGTAGATTGCACGCAAATCGAGGGGTAAATATATTTAAAGCGCAAATCAGCGTGGGTGTAGATGAACGTAGGCGCGGTGTATCCGTATGGGATCGTAGACACAATAGGTGTGATTAGAGGGACTCGGGAATCGTGCCTGATAGACATATTCACTTACGGGTAAATACGAGCTAGTGCAGTAGTTACGCGAAAGCCATTTACAAACAGAGCATACTTTTCGTTTAACACCTCTTTTTTAGCGCAGCTCCTCGCCGTATACATTTTACGATTATGTGATCCATTATACTTGTGAATAATTACAAACTGGATAGGCATTTTTAAAACCTTTTTCACGACACTCTTTCATTCCATGAGCTGTTTCATTTAGATGATATGTCAAAAGCCTGATGACGGCACTTGTGTAATATGTTAAAAGCTAATCATTTGCTCAAAACTATCAGTTGAAAAAAAAATTGTTTCATTGTACAATGTCGATAACTCAATCATCCGAAATAAAGTAAATACCTGATAGTAACACGATAGATTTTTGCGAAGTTGTCACTATCAAGTAACAACGAATTCATCTCTGCTCAGCGGCGTAATCCAATAACAGTAAGCTGTGCTATGAGCTCGTATTTTTATTTTCAGAAATTTTAGCGAGAGGGCGCGAGCGCGCGCGATCTCATCATTCACTGAAAATCCCGCTAGCTTGAAAAAGCTCTCTCGTGATTCGCTTCAACGGCGCGAAATCGAATCAGTCACGGCGATTATGTCCGCTGCTTTATTCACTTATGGGGGTAAAGCGAAGCTTTAGAAGTGCGCAGTTCGGAAAAGTCGGCCGCCTTTTTCGCGATTCAAGTTTCTTGTTTTAGTTGTGAAATTCAGATTTTACAATCGTTTCTACATTTTTTGTTATGATCACTTTGTCACTAATGTATTCTTCTTTGTAAACTTAAATATTTGTTTTAAAGACGAAATTTCGATCAATGTTCGTTTTTCATGGCAATTTAATGGTAGCTATATAGAAAAGATGTACACAAGATTTTTTTATGTGTAAAAAATGACCGTAAATTGAATGCACTTTTAAGTTAAAATTGTGCATTAAATTTAATGAATTTGTAACCAAAAGTAAATTTCTTTACAAAATATGAAAGTTGAGGTATTTTTAAGTTAAATTTAATGCATTTACATAAATATTCATATATCGGCAAATGAAATTCAATGTACATGTACTAAATTACAAGTGTAAATTAAAATTAATGCATTGTTTATAAATCTTAATGTAAACACCTGTAAATATTGCAGCACAGGAGCATGAAAATTAATGTTAAGGTACATCGAGTTCAATAAGATTTACATGAAATTTTATTACACGTAATAAATAAATAGTTTAACTCACGTGCATTAGATTTACAATACCATGCATTAAGGGGATGTGAGTACCGACGTTATTTTTCAAACGAGCATAACTCACGCAAATATCAACAGAATTATCCAGAAAAAAATCTGCATATAGTGTTTGCGTGTACGGAGCGCTTGACAGCTGTCTTTTTCCAAATAAATGTTTGAATGTTGATTTAAAAAAATATTGAAATTAGGGTTGCACATCCCCTTAAACTTCATGTTCCTTATAAATATCGCTGTAAAAGACCATGAAAATTGAAAATTACGAGTGTAAATTAAAATTAAAGTATCATTTATGAAATTTAATGAACATAAGGATAAAAATTAAAGTTCGCGTGCAATAATATTCATTCAAACTTATTGCAATTTAGAGTTCCGTCGTATAGCGTATTGTATAGCGTAATGGTTAGAGTGTTTGCGTGCAAATTAAGCGTCTAGGGTTCGAATCCCCGTTAGGTCGAAAATTTTATTTGTATTTTTTCAGCTATTATTTGTTATAAATATTGTAGCGTATCTATTCATCTATATTCTTTGTTAATAATATAATATTAAAATTTATTAATAATGTAACAAAGTGTAAAATTTATGTTTTTTTTATCTCTGTAATACATTAATTTTTAAATATTTAAATTTTATATTAAATAATAATTAATTTTATTTAAATTTATTAAATAAAATGTTGTTATTTAAATTTTATATTAATAATAATAAATAATAATAATTAATATTAAATTTTTAATAATTAATTAATCTGTTTTAAATTAAAATACACTTGCAACAAATTTAAAATTAATAAATAAATAATTATTAGTTTATTTATTAATAAATTAGTAAATTAATTAATTAATTTCAACTACGTGTAATTTAAATTTCATGCATTGGATTGAAATTTCAGTGCTTGCATAAAATTAAACGGGAATTCTAATGAATAAAATTTCATGTAAATTTGCATTAAATTTAATCAACGTGTACCTTAAATTTCATGACGGACATTAAATTTTGTTAACACACCCCATCATAAAGTTCGTACTTTATTCCCACCGAAGTGAGAAAAAAGAGCTACGTTCATTCTCTACCCCCACTCTAGTCCCCAGCGCCACGCACATGTGCCCTCGCCTTCGACTCGGGCACAAATAGTGCGTTGCGCTGGAAACGAGAGTGAGGTTAGGGAATCAATATGCAGCATTTTTTCCCTTTTCAGCGGGAAACGAGTACGAACTTTATGATAGTTGTGTTAAAAAGTCGTATATTGCACTCGTGAATACAGTGGGTTGTGCGAACCTGCGCGTTTGTCGCCCTCGCTTCGCTCAGGCGACAACTCTCGCGCAGGGAGCACACAGCCCACTTTATTCCCTTGGTGCATAATATACTATTTCAAGCCCGTTCATAATTTTTACTTCCAGTACATTTGCATGAAATTTCATGCACAAATTTTTGACAGTGTGGTTAATGTAACATTTGAAAGGACAATATCCGTATTAGTCTAGAGAAATATATCCATTCGTGTAAAAAATGAACTTTCTTACGATAACGTAGACATAAGTTTTTAAATTGTTCTATTTATATATCTTCTTTTAAATTATTAAATTTTCTTGACTTTATCATGTTTTATTGATATTTACATGAATATATATATTGATTTAAAAATTGGTTACTTTGCTGATTAATTTTGCATTACACATGACAGATCTCTTATTTTCATTATTTATATTGTTTAAATCATGTAAAAATATTTAAAAAATTTTGAAAATAACGAGAAAATATGTTCGCTATTACGCTTCAATAAAAAATTCAATTTTTCGACATTTTTAACTGTACTCAACCCTTAAGCAAAAAATACATATATTCAGTGTAATGGGTCAGACAGCAAATATTTGAAGTCGATAGCAAAGTTAAATTGCTTCGTTTAACTTTCAGGACTAATATTTTTCTAGCCATATTAAAGTTTTTATTATTTCAACATGAATTTCATGGAGGAAGACTTCTGTGAAATATATATACCCATGCAATATGACGAAGTTTGGTTTGAAAATGTAAAGTTACAAATTTCTGAACTTACTTTCTGAAGCTCTCTACTGCTCCACCTTATAACAATACCTGTATTATTACAGTATATGCAATTAATATCATTGTTTACTTTCGACACTATTCATAACGAACTAATTAATTTTTTTTTCTGTTTCACTTAATCCTCTTTCCAATGTTATTCATTTCGTTTCGAGAAATACTTCGACTTTCCTTGTTTGTCCGAAAAAATTCGCACAACGTAGAGGAATTCACGGATAACTTTTTCGTTTTCTCGCTCGAACGAACCAACTATTTTTCTCATTCCCCAGGCTCGTCCCTTTTCTTACAAAATGCGTTGATTTTTCCAATTTCCTTTTTTCAAACGTACTACTTCTTCAAATGGATAGGTTACCGAAGAATAGCAAAGGCCAAGATCGCAGAAGCGTTTCAGGATTGCCATTCAATAAAAATGTAAATTTAATCGTTAAATGCCTAGAAAATTGTATTAGACTTTTATCCGTAGTGTATTTCAAGAATGTCAAATGCGATTAAATATTTAACGCTATTCAATACTTCATTCAGTTCTCTGTACCGATCGGAATAATTGAAAAGTTACGGCATGCACGCGAGTGCTGGCGAAGAGGCAAAAAAAGGCCACAGACATCCGCCGACTCGGCGATAAATAAACAACGGCCAAATTCTTATTTATTGCATCTGCTTATTCACGGTGTCCTGGAAACTCTGCTGTTTGCCACCGAAAACTTTCAGCCAGCGTATCGGCGAACACCACACACACACACACATACGGCGAGCCACAGCCGTCCACATGCATTCATTCACGCACGAGCGGGCGGGCGATGCACAAGAGGGCGACTTCCTTGCAGGGCGTATAAATTTCGTTCTGCCGAGAAAGTGCCACGAACACTTTGCAAAGCCATCGACTTATTCCATCGACATACTGTTTATCGAGTATCGCGTCTCGCTCTCACTCTAATTCTTCTTGTTCGCATTTCTCTCTACCCCTCTTCCTCTGCTCTTCCAACTCACCCTTTTTTACACTCTCTTCCTTAGCTTTCTCGACGTCTCCCTCCATCTCATCTGAGTTTCCCTCTCTCCCTCTCTTGCCCAACTTCTTGCGCGGCCGGCGTGTATTTTTCTTTCTCGCTTTTTCCGGCCGCCCACTCTCCTCCTCGATTTTCTAAAGACGTTTCTCTTTCCAGCTCGCGGCCTCCATCGCTCCTTCGATTTCTCTTTCCCCAGGAAGAGAGAGAGAGAGAGAGAGAAAGCGAGCCGAATCTAACAGTCCTGTTTCACTTTTTTTCGTGCTTTATCGTTTATCAATCTGCTCTTTTCTCTTTTTCACAACGATCTTTCGCTCTAACCCTTAAGGCAATTAAAGAGAGTAGGGGAAAGAGGAAGAGAGAGAGAGAGAGAGGAAGGGAGGAGGGAAGCTTTATAAGCGTTTCTTCCACGAAGTTCGGTCACGAGGTCAGAGGGCGTTTGTGCAACGATCGACTGACAATTTTCTCTCTCCTCTCTCTCTCTCTCTCTCTCTCTCTCTCTCTCTCTCTCTCTTTTTCTCTCATCCTCTTCTCCGATCGTTCGCTGCATAAGTTTTTATCAGTCGCCACGGCGCATGTATAGCCGTCCATATAGCCGCGGAGCGCAGTTCCTCTGTCGCTCTGCGGTGAACGAAAGTTTTCGGAATTTGAATATCGATTATGCGATTCATTAGAATTACTAACTTCGTCGCGAAGTTTCCTCGGCCTTCTATCTCTCACTGTCTCTCTAGCTTCTTCTCTCTCTCTCACTCTCTTCGTTTTTTCTCTTCTTTCTTCTCGCGCTTTCTTTGCCGCCTTCATGCAGATAACGCTCCTCAGGCATCCCCCAGACACTCTATTAATTTTATTTTCCGCTCGCGACCGCCGCGCACCGTGAAATTCGATCAGCCTGATAAGATGCAGATCTTCTGCTTTTAATTCAGCACAAATAGCGCAAAGAGAGTCGGCCGAGCGAACTTTTTTGCGTATCCTTCAAGTGAATTCCGCTGCATACATTCCTTGAAATGGATTTCAGAAAGTCTCTCGAAATTTTCGAATGTACATATTCAGCAGGCTTCGCTGCACATTTTTAAATGTATAAACATATATGTCAAAAAATATCGCTCAACACTGAGACAAATGTACATAGATATTACCACTATATCGTTTAGTTGTCGAAATATAGTAATAGATGCTTGTTTTTTGGTAAAGTATACTACATTAATTATAGTAGTGTCAACCATAATTATTGTAAATGCAACTATAATGTAGTAGCTTTTACTATAAAATAAGGTTGTGACAATATTGTACTATACGTATTGTAAAAGTAACCATATATTTTTCTCAGTAAGGCAGAAATTATAGTTTATTAATAAAATAAAAGTAAAACAAAATCCAATTTATTCGAAGTTTTTTGCCACTCTCACAACACAAAGGCACAACGCGATACGTATATATCAACAAACAAACCTCAGAACGGAAAAAAAATCCCCGGGCCGGCAAACGGGAAATCAGAAAAATCCCCGTATGGGGTGGAGAGAAGCCGCATTCACCATTTTATCAGGCAAATCGCGTTTTTCAATTCCAGAGAATCGCGCGCTCGTGCGCCATTGGAATCAGAGAGTGCACTCACGCCGAGAGAGAGCCCCGAAGAAATCCGCAAGGCATACCACGAGGAGGATTCTCCCCCCTCTCTCATATCGTCCTGAAAATTCATGCATACATTGGTAGCTCGAGTCGGTCGCGCAACTGCGCGTCTCGCGCGTGTGCCGCTGCGCGAGTACCGATAGAAAGACGGACGCATATCGCGAAGGTAAATAAGACGGCGCGGATGTATGCGCCCACCCCTCCGGGTGGATCTTGCGGGATAGAAATAAACGGAACGGAGGAGGATTAAAGATTTATTCATGGCCTGTGCTCATCCATAAATTATGGGGAGCACGCGCGCGGTTCCGACGGTAATGGAATCATGTGGTAATTTGACGAATAGGACATGGATAGTTGCATAATGTAAATAGATGGAACGCTGAATATTGTAACTACCTTAACCTATTCATATCCGTACTAGCAAGTAGTATAGTAAACAGTTGCATTGGAAAAGAAATTATGACGTTAACGAATAAATATAATGATGCTTTTAATAATGAAACTCATACTTCTACGAGGAGTTTTTGCCTTTTTTAAATTACAAGCGATATTCAAACGCGCTTCGCGCGTACTTTTCTGTTTTTGAGGTTATGTATGCTATCTTCATTACGTTTTACTTTTAACTTATTTAAGTATTTTTTCAAAGTCAGAACTTAATCATTCTTATACTAGTCTAAATGTAAAAATTCCATTAAAAAATTCAAACATTAAATTCCAAACAGTAAATTTCTCGCGCCTTCTTCTTATCGACCAATCAAAATCAAGCCTTTAGATGCTTCAACATGGCCGTTGATTACTTTTTTAAGAAGGGAAAAAACAAAATTCAGGTTGCAAAGGTAACGCGCTTATTATTTTAAATGTATTTAATTGGATGTTTTTCATTTATTCCGCTTTTCTCAAAAGTGTAATATACATTATTAATTTGGGCATGGATTTTAACTTAAAAATTGAATAAATTTAGTTAGTGTACACATTGAGATAAAATTAAAATGGTAAGCAACGTTAATACCGTGTGCACATACTGCGTTCGTGTAATGCCACAAACTTACGAGCGGTGGAACGTATCCGCGCGCGCATTACTTTGCATAACGTATTGAAATATCTCTTCTATAGCAGTGCCGCTCCTATGCGGTGACTCTTGTAATAGGATTAAGTCAATGCAAACTGAGAAAGTGAAACACACAGTTTAGAAGATCAGAATTATGACGTTATTGTTGGTAGTATTATTACCGCGGCAACGTCTATTTCCATAAATTACAATTAAAGGCGACTGAAACGTAAGCTTCTTATATATATCATTAAATTGCAGAAGCTTTGCGGCTTGGGTCGCTTTAGTGATTCGCCCTTAAACAATTTCAGGTAATATTCTCAATAGCAGTTATCTTCGTAATCAAATTTCTTACCACAACTACTTGCTCCACTAATTTAGCTAAATAAGGCAAACTAAAGTTTACAATTAATGTAAGTGATACTCCTATATTTATAAGAATCGAGAAACCGTTTTAAGGTCAGTTTCTAGTCATCGACCAATTTTTGAATTCAATTCAACTCCGTCTTGTTATTTCCGCGTAGGTACATCATTTTTCCAAACTCGCAACATTTAAAATACGTCCGCATGAGCATACGCAGTATACGCGAATTTTCTTACGCGCGCACATTTCTCGTCGCGAGCTCGGCGGAGCGTGATAAGAAATAGAGTCGGCCGGCTTTCTCTCCCTCCCTCTTTCACCCGGAGAAAAATGACGAATGCCTCTCGAGTGCGCGTTTAAATCCCGCCGCTGCCGACGTCGTCGTCGTCGCAGAAAGGGAAATTTGCGGGCGACGACGACTGGACGTACATGCCCCGTTCCCTCATACATGCAGGACGGATGAATAAAACCGAGCGGGAGAAAAAGAGGGAAAGAGGGAGAGAGTAAGCTTCACGAGACCTATCATTGAAAGCCCCCCGCGCGCTCTTTCTTTCTCGCTTTCTTTTCCCGCAGTCGTCGTCGACGCGACGAGAAGTTCTGCAGGAGCTGTGCGTGGCTCTGCTAGTACTACTACTACTACCGTTGCGATGACGCTCCAAGAAACAGCGCGAGCTCGCGTGCGCGGTGTTGTGAGTGCTTTAAAAAAAGAACAAAAGCAAGAAAAAGTGAAAAAAGGGAGCGAGAGGTGGGAGGGAGTATGCGTGTGTATAAGAAGCTGGGGTAAAGGTGCACGCGTTGTAAAAAAAGCAGGTTAAATTACTAGACTGGAAGCGCGAAATAAAGTTGCCAGCGATAGTGGCACTGTATAGGGTTATAGGTATATGTATCCGAAATATTCGATTTCGACGCAGTATAAAATTTATACGGCCCCATAAAGGGTGTAATTTTATAAGACTTTCCCACTGAATAAATGCCGCATTCCGCCGTGTCGACTTTACTCGCTGCAGTTTCAGTACACTGATTTCGCAGATTCCTTTTTATAGTGCAGAGCGCCGACAGCAGCAGCTCGCTACATAGGTAAAAGCGTCCGAGGGGTTGTGCGAATTTTCCACTAGGGATTTCCTCGCGCTCTTTGTGCGCCAGAGTATGCAGGACAGAAAACGATGGGGAAGGGAGTAAGAGAGAGGGAAAGAGAGAGAGGAATGGGCAGCAAAGAGATTGAACCTAAAACTGTGAGAAACGCAAAAATGAGTTCTGCAGGAAATATACCCAAAGAAAATGTTGGTTTCTAGAATATTGCTTACGAAATGCTGCTGTCGATGGCGCTAAGATTTTGTTATGGGAAATAATGATGGTAAAAAGTGAAATATCTAGAAAAAAAGATGTTCATCATAGAAATTTATCAGAGATATTAATAACTCTGGAAATGCATTTTAAATATTTTGCAGTTTTTCTTAACTAGAAGAATTCAATGTTGCTTGAATATCGAATTATTTCGTTTTCTACAACAACTTTATGCATCTTTAACGTCCTTCTTTTTATAGTTTTGGTTTTTTGGTTTGAAAAACAATGCCAGAAATTAAGCTGACAACCATTCTATTCTTATAAAAAAATACGTTCAGCTCAAGTATCACATATAATAACTATTCGATTTAAATAAAAAAAATCATATTCAGTAGTAACAGGCTAAGATGATCCGATGCTTTTATTACAGCCTTGAAACTTTGAACCCTTGAAACTTTGAGTCGTAAAATCTTAAACACTTTTCTTGAAGCCAGAGTGTAATGTCAATATTTTAGACGTACCTTTACTTTACTATTCCGAATCAAAGTTGAAATTTCGTTGAGTATATATACGCTCTGAGGAACCTTTATCTAGTATTCCACTCTCATAATTCTCATTCAAATTCAAAATCTTCACGAGTACAAGTGGAAAAGAATCCACGTTACAGGTCTACGCGCCGCGCGAGCTTATCCTCATAAAAGAGAGGACCGTGGACAAGGATTGAGAGCTGCGGAGTTAAGGGTGTTGCGCTTCTCAAAAACACGAGAGAAAGCCAAAGGGAGATACACGTAAAAGCGCGGCGGGGGGTGAGGGCAGAAATAAGGACACGTACAGGCGGCGGTGCGCGCGCGAGATAGGAAACCCCGAGACAAAGCGCCTTGCTTTATTCCCGCTCCCCCTCTCACGCGCTGTGAATTTGAAATCGAGCGCGCCGCGCGCGGACGCTTACGCCGGCGTAAAAGCTCGTGGTTTACGATCGTCGTCGCGCACGACCTTCGCCTAGGTATATAGTACGTATCAGGCCCAGAGAAAGAGGGAGAGAGAGAGAGAGAGAGACTGATTTGCATTTTTCGTCGGCTACACGACGTTTCTCCGCTGTTGCGCGCACTCTTTTGCTCGCGCGGAAGTGTAGGAGGGAGAAAGGGGATGATTTGCCTAATGGGTGCAGCACTTAGTTCAATTCTTCTAATTGAATTTCGTACATTTCTCTGAAAGGGACTGATAAATTATTTATGTTATTCGTGAAGATTTTCGCGATGATTGTGACGCGATATTTAAGAAAATAAAGGAATGGTCATTTTTGAGAAAAAAAATTTCAATTATTACGCACCTCTTCGGTGCATATAACATGTCTATAGTAGTAATTTATAATTGTAACAGAGGAGTTTTAAAATTGATGCAGGTGATTATATACTTGAAAAAAAGATTCACTTTTCATCCGCATGATAAAATTCAATTTGTAGTTCCTACGAAACTGCTTTCCCGTCGTACACACCCCGTAAACACCGCATCGACCGAAATTCCATTATCATTCACTCTTCAGCACGCCAAACGAACGTACCGGCACCCGGCCACCTGAATTTTTCATCCACCTCCCATATAATTCAAGCTGCTTTTAATATAATTTTATTATTTCACTCGCAAGGGCGCCGCCTTCTGTTTTTCAATCTCAAATTTATCGTTTCTCCCTCTCCGTGCTGCTACGAGATGAGCAAATTCCACGCGTCGTGTTATATTGGAGGTGGCGCGCGTGCGCCGGTGCTGCAGCTTCATGCCTAGTTTACGTATACGACTTACGAGCGCTATATGAACACAGAACTTGATAAGTTACCCCCGGGAAGCGAACCGCCGCTTTTCTAGCGTTTTATTATCCGAAGCTGCGTGGCGAGACGAGCGGAAGAGAAAGAAATACACATTTATATATAGAATCCCGCGCGACTGGCCTTTTTTGCGCCCTCGCGACTTTACGAGACGAAGCGCTATTGGAATTTTAGGGTTCACTTCTTCAACTGCCTTATTTACAGAAGAAGCCCAGCAGTTTTGTTTGTCTGCCGAGCTGCGGATTAGATAGGTGGTATAGGCATGAAGTTATATAGGGATGGATATTTTACGACGTTTTTCGCTACGACTTTTATATTAAATGGTTTCAGAAGAAATGTTACATTGTGCATCATTGTTCAACTTCTTGGAAGAGTTACAATATGCTGCATTTTGATTATTTACCTTCCGAAATTGCTAGGCTTAGTTACGGCCAAAGTTTTCCCTAATCTAACTTTTAAAGCTTTCGGAAGATTAGTTTTCCAAACTGACGTCAATGATTCACGTATCTAGTTCTTAAAATTTAATGATGAAAGTTTTCACTCTATATTTATATTCTTCCTTTTTTATTTAAATTAAAGCCCAGAATGAAATTTCATCTTTTTAAATTAATTTTAGGAAATTGGATTTCTCGCGCGGCGTTAAGTCTTTGTTGAACTGAATATTATAGCAACACGGCATCGCTTAATTTAATCACTACTCGTATATTCATGGGATTCGTAATATCAAAATTTCAATGCAATGCCCTGCACTAGTTTTCTTATTAATATTTATGACGCATTATTATATATAGCTCAATTTGATACCGTTTTTAGTGGATATTGCTGTACGATTATTATCGTTTCGAGTTCTTTTTTATGTGCATATTCAGAAATTTATGTAAATACGTTGAAATCAATTTCGGTAAAACAATGCCAGTATCATAATCGATATCAAATTATTTAATAATAATAATGCATTTCATCAATTTGATTGACCAACCGTCGAAACATATAGTTTCCCGTATTGGTTAGACAATAAAATTAACGAATATCAACAATAAAGTACTTCTTTCCCTAATAAAACTAATTCCCTTCCGATAAACAGCTGAATAAAGTTGTCCCCTAAATCTCATTTGAAATTCCCGTGCCGCCGCGAAAACAAAGTGTCGTCTCGGCCCGCCGAAACTTTTAAGTAGTTCGAACGTGGTTGTCGAGACAATTACAAAAATTCCCGCCTCGCGCTCACGGGGAATCAGCGTGTAAATTCTTAAAGTGTCTATTTCCCTCCCATCCCTCCTGCCAAACGAATTTTCGAATTTGAAAAGTTGGCGGTGCGCGACGAAGGAGAAAAGTTCGGGCAACGCATGTTACGATCGTCGCGTGATAAGTGATAGTAATATAATGCCGAGAGGTGGGAAAAAAGCGAGCGGAGAAAAAGCCGCAAAGCCTACATGACAAAGTTGAATCGATGTGGAATTTAAATTTGAACCGCGCGCACGCACTCATCAGTTCTCGGGGGAGGAAGGGAGGTTATACGTGAGACAGACGTGTAATAAGAACGTCGTTCCCCGAGGAGAGGAGAGGGCGTGAGGAGAAAAAGACTGTTTCGCGAACTCAAGAAATAAATAATGAGTTGTTCGGACTGTTGTACGGCTTCGGAAATTGAAATGTGCGCAGTTTAGATGTGCTAAAGTGCTGTGCATTTTTAACCGTGGAGACACTCCAAATGCTTATATTTCGGTTACATTTGTGAATTTGTTTTTAATATAATAAATTGAGACTTACCTATTATATTTAGACTTTTTCGTTAAAATGAATTTAAAATATAATAAAAAATCTAAAATTTTATTCTAAAAGCTTTTCCGATATATCGTCGGGCGGTACGAAGAAAAGCTAATTTCTTAACTCGGACGAAGAAAAGCCAGTATCGCCCGAAAAAAGCAAAAAATGAGCCTATACTATGGCTTTTTTCGCGCGAAACTGGCTTTTCTTCGTCCGAGTTAAGAAATTAGCTTTTCTTCGTACCGTGCGACGATATACGCTAATACTACATGAATATAGGTTAATCTACTTGTTAAATCTTTTTAGATAACATAATCTAAAAGCATACAAAAAAGAGAGAATCAGGAAAATCAGAGACAGTGTGCGCATTAAGGATATTTTATAAAAATGTTGAAATTCAGGTAGCAGTGGCGATGAGATTACATAGTACACATTATAATGAAAAGAAAAGCGCATTTTATAAAACGCCTGTACTGATTATCATATCGAGAAGCGTAATCTCATTAGACTTAACTAACGCTCTCTCCTATTTGCGTTATATTTTGTGAAACTAAAGTGCTCGTTACGTTTAAAATTGTTTCATAATACCTGAATATATAGAAACTTTCGCATCACGTAAAAATAATAAGTGATCGTATTGTCACAAGGGATGATTAACGGATGCATATATACACTACCGTATTTTACGTACCGTAACAAGTACACAGAAAAAATCTTTAATAATTGAAATACTCTCTGTGTTTAACTTGGCGTTAGTATGTTTATAAAAATAAATGGCACTCCTCATACGTAAAAACACATTAAATACTTAAAAAAAAAGCCATCTAATCCAAATATTAGATCTGCGCATAGACGCCAATTGTACCACATACCCAATAAAGAAAAGAATACAAAACGTCAGCAAGCAGTAAAGCGTTCAATCCCCTAACTCCGTACAAATAACCTAAATTTTTCAGTACGCCGCGCACAACATAAAATGAAACTCATAAACCGTACCACGCCAGCTTAACACACACATGCACACGTCCATATACACACACGTCTGTACGTCACATAACTTTTCACGATCATGTCCCTCTTAGCTCGGTATATTTCACCTGCACCGCCGTTCGCACATACATATACACGACGCCACAATGGAGCTCCTACACACACAGACACATATAGACGCGCTCGATAGGCTTGCTTCACGCGCCAGTCCGAGTTCTGCGAGCCATAAGTAGTAATGGTCGCGTTATAGTCGGCCCATCGACTCCGCGCGAATGTATAGAAGGCCACTAACCACTACTACGGACGGAGTCGTTCCGTCTTGATTGTATTACTTTCGGATGGACGATGGACCCCGTTACTTTGCTCTTATAGGTAGAGCTGCGGCGTGTTGGTCGTAGATGCAGATGGCGCATTGCGCATAGTACGGTGCTCGCGATAATGAAGCAGAGAGCCGGCTTCTCGATATCAATTAGGCCGCGAATACGGGATAGGACGGGCCTTGGTGGTCGACGATAATGTCGGAGGAACGACTGTCGCGCTGCTGATATTCGAGACGCGTCGCCGCGTGGCTGCTGCTGCGGTTTCAATTGGAATTTCATTTCCGACTTACGTTCTGTCTTATTTGACCGTAATTAGACGACGACGACGACGACGGGGACGGTCGTTGATTAGTGACAACAACTGGTAATAGCACTGTACTGCGGGAGGGTAAACTGATACTGTTATCTGTAGGTTTAGTCGATAGAGTAATGTTTACAGGGGGATTTAGATTTCTCTTGTTACTGTTGTTTGTACACTATACAAATTACTATTATTCGAAGCTATAATTACATAAAGTAACGCGGCTGTATGTTTGTTTAATGAGTATCTAAAGTTCGATGGATAATTCTATTATAATTGATTAGCTAGCTCAAACAAAGTATAGTAAAGAAAAAAAAAGATCCGAATCGTGACCAATACGAATACGTCATAAAAAAATATGTAGGACAGTAGCCGGTGACCCACTTAATGTATCTCATTGTGTGAGGAACGGTCGGCTGTTAATCCGCGGCCACAAAATGTTCAAACTTTAGCACATATAATTTTGCTGAAGCTGGAATAGGAATTTGTGGCTCTCCGGCGAGAAGTTGACGGCGTAACAACTAAACTATTCAATCCCCGTTTCCTACACCCATTACAATCGGGAATTAGTGCACTGAGAAAAGTGATTCCTTGCTACAAAGAAATAATTCATTTATGACGAGAAAAACTTATATGTTTGGTACAAATTCCCCATTCATTAACAGTTAAGAAATATGACTTTCCGAGATGTAGCTAAAAAGGTAGGTTAAGCACGTTGCAATCACGATTAGTATTGAAATCTTCGTACTTTATTTAGTTGTATATATTTGAACTGGAATGTATTCTATAAAACAATTTTATTTTGCATTCACAAGTTATGTGATTCACCTGAGGTACGAGTAACATATTATTTAGAAGTACTGTAGAGCACTACACCAGCGCAGCGGTAGTATATGGATTTCAAATAACTATTTCTTAACTGTTAATGAATATTCAATTGACTATATCCCAAATGAATATTTCTTAACAGTTAATGAATGTCATTTGGCACAAAGAATCACTTTTCTCAGTGTGCAGAGGATGTCATTTGGAGCTTTCCTCATGTACAACTGTAATGAATTTTTATTTAATTATACCCGACCGTCCAACTAAATCACACTGTAATTAGTACGTTCTGTGAATTGCGCGAAACCGCCAGTTGCAGACCATATCAGTTATCACCGTAATATTCTATTTATCTTACTATTAACTTACCAAAATAAGCCTAATACCATACCATTTACATTACAGGTTCGAGAGACCAAAATAGCCCACAACTCGATCACCGCAAAATCATCAAGCCCAAAGGGAAAAAAAAAGAAGTCAAGAATCCATCATCATCGTCATCAACGGCACTCGGGCGTCAGTCGTCAGCAGGGCCTTGGTGTCGCAGCCGCCCCTGCACGTCTACCCGTAACCTTCTACCCTCGTCCGAGCTATATCAGTGTGTGCGCGCCGGGTGAGTGGAGCGCGCAGCGAGTCAAACATGGCCGAAGCGGTCGCACTCCTCGGCAGTCGGTCTAGCGAGGCAGTAGCAGCAGTAGTAACAACAACAACAGTAGTAGCGACGCCTGCCGCGGAGGTCCGCGCTGGGTGGTCAGCTTCGTCCTCGTCGTCGTGGTCGTCGTCGTGGTCGTGGCCTGGCTCCCAAGCAGCCTGCCACCACTGATCCGGTCCACGACGACGCGTCCGTGGAGCAAGAGGGGAACGAGCGAGGCAGAAGGAAGGAAAAGTCAGTGAGAAGGATTAGAGATAGAGAGAAAGAGTGAAGCATGCATCACGGATTGGGTTACGGCGCGGGACCGCAGGAGCGGGTGCACCAGCAGCAGCAGCAACAGCAACAGCAAGCGCAGCAGGCGCAGCAGCAGCAGCAGGTGCCCCGCGTTGGCGGCGGCGGCTTCGGCGGGACCCTCGACAAGTGCCCCTACGAGGCCTATTCTGCGCAAATTCCGGATTGCTGCGCGGCTGCAGCTGCGGCGGCGGCCGCCGCAGCCGCCGGACAGGATCCCTATCCGAGGCCGCCCAGCGGCTACGACACCAGGTGCTACGACGAGTGCCACCGGAGGACGCCTTACCAGGATGACTCTTACTCTCAGGTGATTATTTTTCTTTTTTTTTTGGAACGGTCTTTTGGTTATGAGGTTCTTTCGTATTCAAGCCTGAGAAATTGATATTTTGAGCGTTGGAGAATGTTTGTGTATAGGTCGAATTTTTTATGATGTGAATAAATTGAATAACTATATAATAAATATTTGGAAATTAGATGATAAAAAAGAAACTATATCTAAGTAATACGAGATTTTGTAAGGATGGCTAGAATATAATCCTTTCTTTAAAAAGTAATGACCGGAAGAAGTGAAGCCTCTAGGTATTTAATTTGTGATTGACTCTTGGATAAAAGACGCGACAATTTAAAATTAAATATGCATTTTTATTTGATAATTAGGTATTATTTATTGGAATATTTATTAGAATGAAAATGATTAAAGTGAAAACTATTAAATAAATGATAATCAAATTAATGTTGGTTGTAGTTTAAAAAAATAAATAACATATATGTTTTAATTATTTGTTAAAGTGATGGCCAGAAGTAGAAAAGTATTTCAAAACACAATACGATTATGTTAATATCATGTTTAGATTTATTCTTTATTCAATACTTCAGGAAATAAATATTCAAATAAGCTTATAGTTTCTAGCATCAAAATTTTGTATTCGTTAAGAGTAAACGTACTTCAGTATTATATCAATTATTAAAGATGCATCAAAATTAAAAGAAACAGATTTCCAGCTTATAAGGAATAAATTATTCTTAGTATGTTTAATAAAAAATATATAGAGCGCGCGCAGCGCGCATAGATGTGGTTAGTAGTTTTAAATTTTTGATAGCATGAGTGAGATATACAGAAAGTACGTCATATAGTTTATTTTTCGTGAATATGAATGCGACTCGAGGCTTGAATACAATCACTGTGCTGAAATATTACCTATCCCCTGATTTATTTACGATTGTCTACGTGATCTTAACCATAATTATCCTCGTTACCTAATTTAGAGCAAAATAGAGTTATTTACTATATTATTCTTGATAATTTTTAATTAAACATATTCTAATAAACATATCGGATATTATAAAATGGAATAACGGTTTTGGTGTTAAAAAAGAAGTATGAAAATCAAGGAAAATAATCCCATTTATAAAACAAAGAGAATCATAATAGCTTAATAAATGCATTAAGAGAAACGAATATCAAGAGAACAGCAAATAATGCTATTATAAGCTTTACTGTAGAGATTGATTTAAATTGTTCGTCATACAGAAATATACTAATATTTAATCGAATTCTACGTAATCATCGGAAAATAAAATCTTATCAATGTTTTATATTGAAGGAGATGATCGTGATTTGTATGTATGTTGTCGCAAATTCGTTTATTCATTTTCTGTATTTCAATAGTAAAGAATCATGAAATGCATTTTTCGAGAACTGTTATTATAATAGTAAATATCATAATAACGTAAGAATTTTTTTCTTTTAAGGTAACTTTACAACTTTTTCGTCATTTAAAACTAAAATTTAAATTTATATATCTTGAATATCATTCAAACAAAATATATAGTCTTTTCTTGTGTTTATTGAAAATACTCATTGCGCATGAAATTACGAGATAGTAAATTGTTTGCAGTAATATAAATCAAACATTAACGCCAGTTTACAAAGGATGTGCTAGCACATAACAAAGATAAATAGGGTTAAGCGATTATTCACCCATTTTAGTTTGATCTGGGCATTATATCGGTTTCATGGTTATGTACATGCTTACCTATTTTATGAAGAATTTGTTTACTTTACGTGTATTAAAACCACCGTTGAACACTTAGAAGCCATTCAATTTTTATAGTAGGGGAGAATGGGTCAATGTTGAACACTTCATTTTTAACAATTTTTTCACTGTCTATTCTACGTAAATTTTTCCGGTGACCTGGCGTCAAATTAAGGTTATGAAAAACTATGAATTTGTCTTGATAATTATTTTATCAATAATTATTTTTATTTTCATTTTTTTTAAACTGCTATGTATAACTTCACCCTTTAGTAGCAGTTAAGCTGAACGTGGCTTGGAGCCAACTTGCACATTCATTTAAAATCACCTAAATAAACTTTTAAAAATAAAACAAAGCTATGTAACCTATTGAAGCAAAATTATAGATTTACATTTTGATGGATTTTTCAAAATGGTGGAATTTCGCGTATTGGAAACGGGGAACGATTGAGAATCGGTTTATGCACAAGTCACGGTAGAGTAAAATACTGCGACGCATCAAACTATAAATAATCTTTCCGAATCTCCGACATCTCAGGTTACCCAGCTAACGGTAAATAGAGAATGAAATAATAACTAATAATACATTAGTTACTGGTATTTACTTAATCAGTACTTTAACATCAATTTCACCGTTAGTCTATTATACGCCTCTTCATGTATAGCAAAATTTAATGCTTTAGCTCTTTCTCCAGTTTTTCAAAAAAGTCTTGGCCACTTGCACTGATTAACAGAACCAAAATATTAAAATGGAAGTGCTCTATATTTTTGATAAGGTTTTCCAAATTCGTGTTATATCAAAATACGATATCTACTTCATCAACAGATGAAAAAAATAATTTACAAGAAAGATATTCGGTTTGTATAAGATCGCCTCATATGCAACATCCTTCAGTTTATTACAAAACTTTAACGTTACATTCAAATTTCATTAGTAATATTAGTTTAAAATAACTTGAAGTTAGCTTGTGTTATACTTCGCCGGCACACTGATGAACCACATGGAATTGTGTGCTATAATGGGACTGTGTGTATGTCATTTTAATTTGTTCGTGTGAAGTTTGCAAGTTGGTACCCTCTACGCTGAACTTGGGCTACGTCTGTAATTAATCTTAGCTTTCTAAATGTAAAAATTGTCGCAGACAATCACAGATTATTCTAAATGGAAAATGAATCAAACATTTCATGTGGTTCATTTTTATCTATATACATATATTTTACATTATATATCGGCCTCGTAAACCTAATGGCCAGTAAAATTTGTCGATGGAAATTCTGAGTTGTAACCAAGTACATGTGCACTGGTCATAATAGTATTCGAACTGCGTCAATAAAATGTTCCGAGTTTGCGAAAACACTTGTAAAGAATCGATATACCGGCACTTCAAGGCGCTTACATTTACGTACGTTGATTTCTCGTACGACACTTTTACACCTTGTTCAACACTTGTTATACACAAAGTGCAAACGCGATCTCGAGAGCTATTAACAGTTTGAAATATACGCGCTACAAAAGTGATTCATATCAATAAAAAAAATCCCCTATTCACTCGACTCTAATTTTCATTTCATTCAAGAGAATTTCTTTCCACTCGATTCTTTTTACTCCGACTGTCTGGCACATTCCGCACCATCCCTCCCAACCAGTCTCTTCAAGTCCGTCGCAGTGTGTGTGTGTGTGTGTGTGTGTTCCTCCTCTCCCTCTTCTCCAGCCTAATTGAGCGACCTCATGGGTGTCCTGCCAATTAGCGGTGCGCGAGCGCCGCGCGCACACCATCTCTTTTACCTCCGCGCCGGGGCCAATTGTCCGAATGGCACCCGACCTCGTTCTCTCTCCCCCTCATTCCACCACCTTCTCCTCCTCCTCCTCCTCCTACCGCGGCCAGACGATATTTTACGGGCGTCCGGGGGATTCGATTTCGGAATTCGCGCGCGGACATTCGTCATGTCTATATACTACGACCACACTAGCGCGCGGTCCCGGTAATTGATTCGCAGCACTTTTGTTTCGAGCGCACGCGCGCGCGAACGCCTCGCATAAATCCCGGCTGCTGCCCTCCGCTTTTGAGGGATGGTTAGTGCGGTAGCGGCTGCGTTTTCGCGTGCGACGGAAAAATGTCGATAAGGGTCTCGTGACGACCGACGGAGGGAACTAATGTGCTTTTGGATGTTTTTTTTGGGGGGGGCCGCTCTGATGTGTCTAATTTGGATGCTTTATGGCGGCCGGATTTCGACCGGAGAGATGCTGCCGTGCGTAATTTTTCGATATTGTGGAGGGGGAAAATTGTGACTTGCATAATGGGCTGTAATTAAGAATTGTGTGCTATGAATTATGCAGAGGCTGTGATTTTTCTTTGTGTAGGCAAAATTTTTTATTGTAGAGAACGGTTGATTTGGTGAGATTTATTTATTTGGTTTATCGAGTAGGATTTTAATATTTTGCAGATATGTAGTATTATCTATAACCCTAGTAGAAATCCAAAACATTTTATAACTAATAACTGACTATGAATACGTAGATATCCTGGTAGAAATTGTCTCTATCGAAAATAGACAAAAAAAATAATAAATAGCTAGTAAAAATAGCTTATTTCTGGCTATTGATGAAACGATTTTTCCGGTCATATTTTCTATTTAATGGAGATAACACAACCTTATAATGTTTTTACTAAATTTTCTCTGCAATTTGATCACGTATTTAAAAACAAATATTAAAAAAAGATTATAGCTAACGAAACGAAAATGTAAACACAAATTATTGGTATTTAATTCATTTATAGTACTGTTTCAGGGGATACAAACGAAAACAATGATTTTTCCGTTTGATTCTCTCTCTCTCTCACTCCTTGCCATTATAGCAAGCCTCTTATTAGCCATTTCCTAACTAAAAAAACTGTCCAACTTTAATATCTTTTAAATACTCATAAATAAGCTAATATAAATTTGTGAAAAAACTTATTCCATTATTCTGTCTATTAAATGGCGAATGTGATCGGAAAAATCGTTTCATCGCTGGATAGAAATGGCCAAGAAAAGTGTCTAGTTTTTAACGAATATTGGGAAAACTAACTATTTATTAGGTAAATAATGGAATCGATTTTCACCAGGGTATTGTTCAATTACTTTCGCTTCTTACCAACTTTTTATTTTTCATTAGATTTTAATGTTTAACGTCTCATTTTACTCCTTAAACATTTATTATTTAACTTGCAATTGTTTACAGTAAACTTGTGATTAAACTGTAAACAATTACAAGTTGCTTCGCATATATTATTTATTGCATAATATAAGCCTGGATGGGTTGGAGATAAATGTTTAAGGAGCAGAATGAGACGTTAAACATTACAATCTAATGAAAAATAAAAAGTATTCACCTTTTATACCCCTATGTACTTATATTTTTATATTTTAATAATTTATAACATAAAAATTAAATATAGTGAACCACCTTAATATAGGATAATAACCCCCTTAAAGGTATTAAAACTGATCAGGGTTCTGCAAATGGATAGTAGAAGGCTTGCTGTTATGACAAGGAAAGAGAGATAGAATCAGATGGAGAAATAGAAGTTTTGCTTAATTATTTATAGAATGAGTACAACAAATGATTATATTTTTGTAAGCCATTCAATCTAAGAAATAGGCAAATAATGGTCGAAAAATCATTTCAACATAGCGATTAATTAGCCAGTTTTACTAGCTATTTTCTAACTTCTTGGCCATTTTATATATAGATGAATTTCTACTAGAGTAAAGTACATAGTTACTGTAGAATTCAGTTATTCTGCTAATAATAGATCATTCAAGTACAAATCAATTACTTGCGTATGAGCAATGAATTATTGAATGGTGAAATAATATCTAAAGTTAAAATCTTTTTCTTTTTCTACAGTTGCATGCACAATCCAAACATTATAGTGCATGTACATATATGTACAGAAAAAGTAAAGTAACTATTTTCGAAACCGCACAGAGGTACCAGGTAATACAAATGAATTCATCACCTGTTGATAGTATTTACTCGTTAATATTATATTACCTGTGTATAATGTGAATTAGTCGAGATCGAGGTCTTTTAACAGACAGTAAATAAAATGTTTCACTTTCGCGAATCAATACGGTGCCGATCGCTATAGTTTATTATTCAACAGTTTTAATGCTTGATTTGGGAAAATGATACAATATTTATTTAATGTATTTTGCGCTTTATTGTGATATGTATAAATAATGTGAAATTGTATTTAAACTTTTACTGCATATAGAATTTTTTTTATTTAAAAATATAAATTATTTGAAACATACTTTACAGTATTGAAGAGGAATATTTTATTTAGTTATAAATTTTAATTATTTAATGTGTTTCTTATTAAATATAGTGGAAAGATATTTATCAAATAAGTATGTTTTTTTAATGATAAGTATGTTTTTATCAAAATAAGTTGACATTTCATTACCGGTTCATAATGTAATCAGAATCATATTATCAAGACATATTATCGATATTATAATAACATGCTGGCATCTATTTTAATTTGTTGTCTCTATAATATTCATTGGTTTTGGATGCAAATCTACCGACAATTTAGGGACTTCTTCAACTCTCGTTCAATAAAATTACATTTATATTCAAATACATAGTTCAATACATAGTTTCATCAATAGCACATTATCCTGTTTCCTATTTCTGTTATTATCATAAATGACGCGTATGCATTAGTAACAACATGTTGTATTTTCTCTACTCATTAATGTTACGTTTATCATAAAAATATTGTCACTTCCATAAATTAGTGATAACAAAACTAACAAAAGCTTGTTTATATTACTAATAACAAAATATAACCTTATTCAGCGGTATTTAATTTATGAACTTAAATTTTCTTTTTATTGAATAAAATTCTATTAGACCTTACGTTATAACAAAAGCTGTATACCGCTTTTAAAAGTGATGAAAATTCATAAGACATTTATTTACGTCCAATATTTTTTTACATGATGTAATATCTAGGCGACATCCTTCTTGTGAGTGATTGATGTTTCCAAGCTTCACCTTTAAAGTTTCTCAACGCAAAATAAATTGTTATATAATCCTCGGATAAATTATACATACCTATCTTTCATTACCTTATAGCAACGCATACCAATATGATGTAGCAACAAAACCCCATATATTGTAAAAAAATGGAAATTTAAGTTTTTTCCACTGTAATGGATTTACGAAAATACGCTTCCCGAAATTCATCATTCAAACAGCATACTCTCGCAATCCAGTCCACTTCTACATCGGACAATGAGACATCTTCTCGCGCGCATTTCCCCATCCATTCACGCAGATCCAGCCATGATCCATATTCCTTTATACCATCCCACGCACCCTCTTGCCATTCTGAAACAGCTATTCCCTCTCAGCCCATCTGCCTTTCCCCCCAATTTGTTTAAAAGGCCAAAAATAAGGCGCTAGCGCTCGGTAACAGACCAAAATCTTCTTGCGGCTAGGAGAGGTGGCCCACCTCGCTCTCTTCCGCAGCCTTTCAGCGTACTTTAAAGGCGTCGTGCGAGCTCGCAAATCCGACAGGCAGAGAGAGGGGAGGGATTAAGGTCACAGGGTCGGGAAAGTGTTACGAAGCTCGCGCGCCGGGAAAAAGGCAGAGCCAGCGGAGGCTCGTTTTCCGAGCGCGGAGAGAGAGAAGAGCCTTTTCAGCGCGTGCCTTGATCTTTTGGCGCCGCGCGCTATATACGCTGCGCGATAATTAGCGGTACGTAGTAGTAGCGCGCTCACACGAGGTAGGTATAGTGAATGCCAAACGTGAGAGGGGGAGAGATGATATGCGCGGTCGAGTGGCCGATTTCATTCAGCGCGTCTGCGTGGGAGAGAAGAGAGAATGAGGTAGGAATCTCGTTTGAATTTTCCGCGCTAGAAGGGGGTTAACATTTTTCTTTTTCCGTGCGTGCGCATTTTTTCCCTCGCGCGCACTGCAGCTCATCCGTTTTCTTTCGCTATCACGGGTCTGGGAATCAGGTCAATATGCTCCCCTTTTTTTGCTTTCTTTTTTGTCGATGCTCTCCCTCTCTCTCTCTCTCTCGTATTTTCTGTTGGTCTCGTTATTATTTCGCGGATGAAAATTCGAACGCGAGGAGCTGAATGCTAGAAATGTTTTCTATACATGTTTGGATTTGACGCATTGGCGAACGTGATAAATATGAGGTCAGAGCTTTTAACGCGAACTAGATTGAATTTTCCTTATTATAAAAGTATTCGCGTGATTATAATGTATATTTCTGCGGCTAAAATTAATTGTGTAATTAAAAATTGTGTTTTCAAATGATGCACAAAAGTTCGTCAAGTTTTTGTCTTTACTTTAAATTCTGAATGCAGTAGCACGTAGGTAAAATATGAAAATACGTGGGACGTCGCATCGAGATTGCGATAAAACAATTTTTATGATAATTTAGTGTAATCCATACGAGCTGCAGCTGAATTTTTCCCTCGTAAGTTAAGGAGTTATGTGCCGTACGATGTTGTGCTTATGAAAAACATGAGTCACAGCGCAGAGATTTTCCCTCGGTGGCACGTTGCTGCAACCTGGTGAGCATAATACCGAAACTAAAGGAAGTTTAATATAATCTGAATATAAATTGATGTTAAATCTTGTTATTTTCTTTTTTTTTATTACCGTTTGTTATGGGTACGTATAGGTAGTTTTATTCGTCAGTCGTATATATATATATATATACACACACACACACACACACGCGCACATACACACACACGCGCGTATTAACTTTTAAAAATTGTACTGTACAAAAGGATTTAAGAATGCATTGGTTTTTACCATATTAGACAGGAAATGAAACTCGCTGTCCCATAAGTTACATAGTTAGAGATTTTTATTGCCGAGAATAAAATTTAGACTTTGAACGTGTTGAAAATTAAAATTGTTACCGTATTTGGCGTATATAAATAAAAAGTATACGAAGTAAAAATGATTGATTGTGATTTTCCTCCTTTATTTCGGTTTAGACTCAAGCATCGTTCCATCAATAAAATTCGATATAAATTTTTCTTTATAACTTTCTTTCAAATTAAGAACATAATTCCGATTTATTTTAATGAGAATTTCGTTAACAAATAGCAGTATGGTATAAAATCTTAATTGAAAAAAACTTTTTATGTAGATTTTAAATTAAAATTCGAATTCCCAGAAAATATCATTGAGTTTATATTAATTCCCTTATTACCAATTCCAAGAAATGCATATGGAGGAAGATGAATATATAAAAAATGTGAATAATAAATGTGAAAAATAAAAAAATAACTATGTCGATCATTACAGATATAATAAAGTGCGCCCTGACTCTATTTAAATAAAGCTGAATAAAGTATATGTAGATGTTAATAATGACATATTCAACGGTCAATGCTTCCATATATTTATTTATATATGACAGCCAACTAAATACTTTCAGGGTGAATTAAATTAATTATTTCAGTCATTTTCTACAAAAGAGATCGCCGAAATGAAGCTAAATTTTTCAAAAAAATCATATCTATTTTCACATATTTACTTACTCGCATGAGTAACATTTACAATTACATTCTATATTCCTCTGAGTTTAATTAAAAAAAAACCTTTTAAAATCTGTTATCTAAAATAGCCTTATTTTGAATTACTCATAAACTAGTTGGCAACGAAATCACTGACTTCCCGTTCACGCTCGTCACTATTTTCCACTGTTTACCTCTCGTCGACGTATCTTCATCTCGACATCGTTCTTTTTTTCTTTCTTTTCCAACCGATTGGCAAACGAAATGAATACTCCGCACAAAACCAATGGAGCGGAAATCCCATTTGAGCGAATAGTTTTATCAGCGTGTCCTTAATTAAGTTATTATGCAAGACGTCGCGGCTTTTACCTACCTCTATCTCCCCGCGGGTTTCCAGTATACCTCAACGGTAA
This sequence comes from Torymus aiolomorphi, assembly GCA_036365515.1. Taxonomy (NCBI): domain Eukaryota; kingdom Metazoa; phylum Arthropoda; class Insecta; order Hymenoptera; family Torymidae; genus Torymus; species Torymus aiolomorphi. The sequence continues at coordinate 189,795,571 of CM070875.1, read as the reverse complement.
TACCTTCTGCCAAAACTTGGTAAAAGGCCGAGTCCAAACAGTGTACTGGCCCGGATTATTTATTAACGTTGACGCAGTTGGAATGGATCCAAGCAAGCCTCGTTTCTCCCTCTGTTCTCTCTCTCTCTCTCTCTCTCTCTCCCTCCCCTCTCCTCACCCGTCCTATCCCTTTCTCGCACGTGAACACGCTCGTACCGCATCTATCCCGGGGTCACGGGGCTAGTTTCGTAATCAGCATGTTTCACCTATAAATGTAAACGTATAAGTGCCCCTGTCTTTAGGACCATAGCTCGAGAGGAGGGAGTGTTTACAATCGACATAACGCCCTCGTAAATGCGCGCGAGCGTAAAAGTTTACATTTTCGGCTGGGCTGTATTTATATATACGAGTGGCCTCGGAATTCTGCTGGCGCAAAGCAGTGTGCCGCACACTGTAGAGAGAGAGAGAGAGGGAGTTGCTAATTGTTTTGCTCATAATTCCTGGTTATTGTTAATGCGCCCGGTGAATTACGGCGGCTGCCGGAGAGTGGAGAAGCGCCTCCCCTGCCTCCCCGCGCGTGTTCGCTCTGCGGCTCTCACGGTGTGTTCTGATGTTTGTGGCGAAAAATTAGGCAGCGCCGCGGCAGCGAGTGAAATATAGCGCCGACGGCCGGAGCTCGGAATTTATTGTGGGATATGCTGCGCGCGTGCGGCTGCAGCGTGAATTAATTCCATTTCAAATAATTTGGGCGTGAGCATTAAAAATTTCGCTCTCGGAATACTTTTCGAGTAATGTGCTGTGCCGCCGCGCTGGCAATGCTCTGAAATGCTATTTTAATGTTGTAATATCTGTGATACTTGGTTTCGCGTAAAAATTAAAAGCGTATTGTACAGGAAAAGCTTTTCTTCTTATTGAATATTTGAATGTTTAAAATATTGAAAACTGTGTATACGTGCGCGCAAAGCTAAAATGAATATAATTTACGAAGCTATAAATCAAACCGGCTTTGGGAATGAAACGGGTATAAGTCGAAAATTTTATTTTTGCATATTTCAATGAGATATTGAACCTTTATGAAGAACGAAAAAAATTAAAAAATATCATAAAATATATATTTCGATTTGATCTTAAAATATATTCTGCTGCAGTTCAATGAAATTATTAATACTTTTTGCCGGATTATATTTTTCTTTTTACATAAAAACTACAAACAAAGAAATAAAAATATTTTAAATTACGAGATTTTCAATTCAGTTATATATTCACATTGTTCTGATTTATTAATATATTATTTTATGTGACGATGATGTTATAGCAAAAGTATTAAATGAAATATTTATTGGATATCTTTCACCAGAGACTTATATTTTGCACAAAATGGAATTCACTGAAATGACAATATTTAAGTAATAATCCTACTATTTACATTCGCAAACCGTTATATAAATATATAGAATACATTCTACGAAAATAGACAGATAAATAATGTTACTTGGCGAATTTTGTATTAATCCGCATTCAAAATAACAATAAAAGACACCCGGAGTTCTTCTAACTTGACACGTAACCTGGAAACGTCAAAAACACGCTATTCTCTCGTCCACTACGTTGCAGCCAGCTGTAGAGGAAAGGGAGTCACATTTTCGAGCAAAATATCTTCGGATTCTCCTGTCCGATCCGTCATGCGCGCTCGCGTAACAATCATAAATTCATGCGCTTGCAAAATCGACCGATTTTTCTCCGTCGTTCTCAGTCCGTCTATATATTCCTTGCAGTGATACAATGATCTGGACACCGTTTTTTTTTCTTCATGCTTTTCCCTAACGTACCGTCGAGGGATATACGTTTTATTGTCATACGTGAATAAATAAAAATTTGGATTAAAAATATTTTTATGTTACTTGGAAAACTAGCTTTTGTTTGAATTCCTCCATAAAATTTGTTACATTAAATGCAACGAAAGTAAATAATAGGAACCGTCGTATTTTTTAAAAAAGATTACTTCAGTAATGTAACTATACCTACAGTCTGTACACATGCTGTAAAAATACATAAATTTATTACCTGCACTCTTCTTGCGCTTCGTTGACATTTTCTTTTGTTTTCAAATATTAAGGCCATTCATCCTAAACCTATATTTTCTTATAACCAATATAAAAAGCCCATATGCTGTTTAGTAATGATAGAATAGATTTTAGTTAATTCCGAAACACGAACAAAATACGAATATAAATAATTAGCATTATTATAAACATAATTGAAGGTGCGGCTAGAAAAAGGGCACATAACTTATTTAAACTGTACAGAAGTTGTGCCCCTTTTCCAGCCGCAGATTTGAATAAATGTGTTTATGTATGTATATCTCTGTATAAAAAACTATTTGATATAGTGTACAAGGCCTTATACTATCAACCTCATATTATATCTAGTAAGTCGATTGAGAACCACTCAGAGTCATGAACTACCATAAACCATTCATTAATGCAAAAAGGCTTACATCTGCGCTTTCGTTTAACGTACAATTTGACTTAGAACACGTTTTTGTAAAGGAAAAATGTAAAATACTCGATATCAGTTCAAAAATTTTTACTAAGTTTCCCGCTTACTTCTCATGAAATACTGAAAATATTATAAAGGTAAAATAATTTTGTATAAAATTTTAATTTTATACATAATAGTCGTGTAATAATTGGAACGTTGTCAGAATTCTTATTAATCTCTTTTAGTAAAAAAGATAATGAAAGGAAAAAATTTCATATAATAACAAATTAAAAATAAAAATTTTATAATTACATGCTTGAAGTTTCATCAAAGCACTTTTTCACCGTCAAAAGTTTCAAATATCCAACCCCGAGATATTAACAACAACATACTATTTATACTTCCAAGATTTTCTTATTACAAACAAATTTCATATAGGTGAACCGCTCTCGACCGCCATCGAGCTACCGCCACCTCTCTCTTCCTCTGAAACCCGGATACTCGTAATATGTCGCGCATAACCGCTTATACAATGGCCGAGCTTCCCTCTGTGTACACGTGCTGTCCGCGTGTGTTATAGTATATATACGTGCGGATCTTTAGATCGCCACTATAGTGTATGGACGGGCTTGTGGGCGCGAGTGCAAAGCGTAAAAGAAACGCAGAATGTACGCTATACTTCGGGCATGCGGTATGGAGCCGGAAAGAACGGGAAGCGAGGAGTACATAAAGCTACCCTTACTCCTCCGCGTGCGCGCGCCCGGCTCAGCATTATTATCGGGGATGCGAAGAGTCTACCAAAGACGGAAATGTCGGGGGCACAAAAAATCTCCGCCCCCATCCTCCTCCCCGGAAGAGGAAGTAATATATCGACCCGCGGAGGGGGATTTGCGTTGCATTATTGTGTTACCGAGCATGAATTAATATGAATTGCCTTTTTATACATCGGGGCGACTGCGCTGTTGACCTTCTTATATTTCTTTCCTGCGGAATTGTGACATTTACCATTCGCGAGTGTCCTTTTTTTCCTCAGATTTATCATTTGATAACTTTTTCCACGAAATAGCGTGTCTTAGTTATATTTATTAATATAATACTTATAACGATAATACAACTTCGTGCGATCGTAAATTTTTTAAAAGAATATTTCTCCCACTCGTCTAATTCACGAACAGCCCGATAAATAAAGCAGCTGCCACTCGAGCGATCCTTCATTCACGAGCGAACTCGGAACTTCATTAATCACAAGAGGCACTCGGTAAATATTTAATTTAACCCGACTGCTTTTTCTTCGTCGAAAAAGCCGCAGAGAAAAGGCAGCGCGCTCGCGAGGGAGAGAGAAAAACAAAAACGCGTGCAGCGCCGCGTGGGGGTGAAGCAAAAAAAAAAAAGAAAAAAAACATCCGATCGGCCGCCTTTGGCTTTGCAGCGCTCGCTCGCTTAGTTACGGCGAGTGCTCGACGTAGTTCTAGTGGCGCACGCATTGTACTGGGAAATCAGGGGCGATTCCTCCAAAGGACCGGCCTATCGAAGACTCGCGCGATATGCAAAGGGAATCGTGCTTTTGCGAAGAGTTCGGAGGAAGGAGGCGGGTATAGTATGAAGCGAGCGAAAGAGAAAGACAGAGGGAGAGGGACGGTTACGGGGTGTAATTTGGGAATCGCGATTGCGCAGTGGTCCTCGACTCTCGGTAAAAAGAGAGCGGCCGGCATTCGCGAAAAGAAAGAAAAAAGAGCGAGAGCCAGCACGGGAGATTGGGAAGTACGGGGCACGAAGAGAGAGGGAACAGAGAGGTAAAACTTTTTCCATCTCTCGAGAGCACGCGCGCGTGTACGCCGCCGGCACTGCGGAGGGTCCGAGAGGGCGAAATCTCTCCGTCTCTCTCGCAGTCGCAGCAGCGGCAGCAGCGGCTTTCTGGGTCAACGGAACGCCCGCGGAGAGAATGTAAGCCGATTAGAATTCGAGGGATCTGGGTCGACCGGAAATGGCCGATGCAACCGAGCCTGGGATAGCACTGTCGGGGTATAGTTCCTCCTTCCTCCTCCTTCCTCCTCCTACTCCTACTCCGGCTGACGCGCTCGACACACCGGGACATTTCACGCGTCGTATTACTTAATTGATTAGCGCCGCGATATGGCCTGCGCGGGACCACCACAGCGCGCGTGCGCTTTGTGTACGTATATAGAGCTGTGTAGTGCGCGCGCCGAGGGTAGTGCGGACCTGGCCTGCAGCGAATTGGCAGAGGATATCGGATTGCCTGGCAAGCGAAGGACACGCGCGCACTTTTCGCTGAATGGCTGCAATGAGGATCGGAGAAAGAGTTATATATATATATATATATATATATATATATATATATATATATATATATATATATATATATATATATATATATATATATATATATATATATATATATATATATATATATATATATATATATATATATATATATATATATATATATATATATATATATATATATATATATATATATATATATATATATATATATATATATATATCGAGGCTGCGGGGAAACCCGCGCTGGATTGTTAAGATTTGAATGTCGATTTTAATGGGGTGGAATTAAAAGTTTGACGGAAAAGTTGTTGAGATATAGCACGGATATGTCGTGTGAGGGCATAGTTGAATGGTATACTCTGCGTAATGGAGTTATCGTAGGGGATTGGAAATACTGTGAATGAAAATTTAATTGGAAACAAAATTTGGTCAAAATTATTTTATTGATAAAAGAAAACTTTACAAACGTATAATAACAAAAAAAAATTTATTTTAAATATTTTTTTTCTCTCCACGAATCTGGACAGAATATCAAAACAACACAATATCATCCGTCACTGTTTGTTCCCTCTGTTTATTCCCGAAAACTAATATCTGAGCTTGACCAAAAATTCGCTATGAAAGCAAAAAGTTCTTGAGCCAGTGTAAACATTCAGACAAGTGTACTCTAAAAGTTTTGGATTACTAATGTATTATTACAATAATCTCCTGGTATTGCTTTCAAAGTGATTGATTAATCTTTCAGATTTAAAACTTTTTAATGCTAGTAATACAATATTTTTTCCTCTATGTTTTCGATTATAAATTCGAGTGCAAATTAACATAGGTTTTAAAAAGACTAACGCAGAAAAGAATGAATTAAAAATTTATGTTTAACATTATTGAGTCGATAAGGTATTCGCCTTGTTAAGACCAGCGACAGCGCCCCTCGCGGCCAAAATTCGAACTGCTTATTAAAGGATAAACACAGCTGATTAGCATGAGCTGTATACGAACCAAAGATTATTTAATTAAAAAATAAAATAAGTAGTGATGCGATGAACGTCTTAAAATTATTTATTGATTTGTCTGATATTATCAGATATATTGGCAATGGAACAAGGCCTTATGTGGAAGGCGAAAGAGTTTATAAGGCTAATCATATAATATTTTGTGGGTTAGCCAAAGAAAGTAATGATTGCTCAGAGATAATAGCACTGTACCTAAAAACGTCGGGTTTACAAGAACATTTCACTTTGAGGAATTTTGAATCTGTTTTCTTCAAGTGGTAAAAATGCTTCAATTCTACAGCTTCATACATTTTTGAAGCTGTCTGTTTTAGCTTACCCCACTGTTGTTTTAAATCCGTGCAAGATAAACCTTTAATAATTCATGATGGAGTTCTTAAAAGAATTAACACATTTTATAAGTAAATGGTTTATATATTTACTCATCATTAAGAAAATAAACAAAACAATAATTTTGAACTGACTTGTGAAGGTGAATTAAAACTGCAACAGAGTGTTTGCATTTGCCCAAAATACCAGCTTTATAAGAGTAACACAATGAATAATAATAACACACAATAATAATGTTAAATAATAACACCCAATGAATGATATTTTCATCAGCACATACATTTGAAGAGATCTTTACTCTTATTTCATGAGGAGATTCTTGTAAACCCGACGTTTTTAGGCACAGTGCTATTATTTCTGCTGAGCAATCATTACTTTCTTTAACCCACAAAATATTATATGATTAGCCTTATAAACTCTTTCGCCTTCCATATAAGGCCTTGTTCCATTGCCAATATATCTGATAATATCAGACAAATCAATAAATGATTTTAAGACGTTCATCGGATCACTACTTATTTTATTTTTTAATTAAATAATCTTTGGTTCGTATACCGCTCATGCTAATCAGCTGTGTTTATCCTTTAATAAGCAGTTCGAATTTTGGCCGCGAGGGGCGCTGACGCTGGTCTTAACAAGGCGAATACGAAGTCTTTTGTGTGACGTGAGTTAAAGGATAATATAACAAGATAATAGTTTCTCACAAAATATTTTTTTACTGCAATTATTTTACTAACCAAATTTTACTATTAAATACCAAATCTTTTTTATAAATGTATGTGAAACTTATTTTATCTTAATATATTATTTAATTTATGATAATTCCTTGTAACCTTGTATTTGATCTATTATTATAGCTTCACAAATCAAAATACGTAGGTGTTAGTTAAATCGTTTTCAATGATATATAGAAAGATCATTTCAAAATTGGAAATAGCTACATTACCTATACGAAAAAACTTAAACACAAGGAGAAATTATGTATTCATTGTAATGTATATCATTTAGGAATTTTACCATGCTATATCAGATTAAGTGAGGTACGTATTTTGTTGCAGAAATTAAATATTATTTCAAAATATCAAATTGGAATAAATCCTTAATCGAATTTTAACGTGCAATTTCGGCACCTCTATTATATATGAAGTATATTGTAATTGCTCATTAGAGCAATAATGTCAAGTACGAATAAAGTGAAAGGTTTAGTTTACGCGTGGAATACGTGCGTGTACGCTGATGAAAAGTATACAGATCTGCGTTTGCTCATAAGTGCGAATGTATTTATATGTTTATATATTTGTGTGGAGGAGGGTGCTTTTATCAAATTACCAAACGAAACAATTCAATGTTACAATGCACTAATAAAATTGAATTATCCATTATTAGCAACAAGATAATTCATGTAATTATAATAAAATGTTTACTTGATAATTTGATATTCCACAATGCATTTTGCTCAATATATTTACACTCGCAGTTATTTCAATGTTAGTCAAGCTCTGAGCAAATAAAATGGGTCAATTATTTAAAATCATACTTTTTCTTCTAAAATTATTGTAACGTATAAATTATCACAGAAGAACTTCTTGCATAAAAAAGTAAAAATTTTAGTGCACATCTTCAGATACAAAAAAAAAGAAAATCATGACATAAAAATGGGATTATTTTCAAAATAATTTTACCAATCGCATACATAGATCCACGTTATTTTACTATCAATAATTTTGTACTATCTCGCTCCAACAATAATCCAAAAAATGCACCTCCCTAAATCCTCGTCCTCCCGAACAGCAAAGGTCGCTGCTGCGCGGTAACGAGCAATTTCTAGATCAGGGGGGTTGGTCGGAAGTCCTCTATCGGGCAGATACCCGCCATTCCACCAATACACGCTGCCTCTCGAAACAGGGCAAATTAGCCCTTGAAGTACGATTTTCGATTCCCGCAACAGCCGCGCCATCCTCTTCCCCCGATAACCGCCACAAGCCGTCTCCTAATCGAGCAATCCCAGGCTCAGCAGCAGCTTCTCGCACCGCAGAGCCATCCAAGATAATTCCCGTCTTCCTCCTCCTCCTCCCGTACGACCAGTCCGTCATAGCCCGAGCGGATCTCTGCGGCTCTCCTTCCCCGGCGAACAGCTCGAATCTGGCATAATGAGGAAACGCTGTCGCTTGCATTCCGCAGGAGGCCTTGCCGCCGGGCGCCTATCAGCGGCCCCAATCCCGCCTCGGCTATGGCGACGAGCAACAGCAGCAGCAGCAGCAGCAGCAGCAGACGCCCCAGCAACAGCAGCAGCAACAGCAGCAGCCGAGGCCTCAGTCGCGGGTGGGATACGCGACGGACTCCCGGTGTACGAGTCGGCTGGGGGTTGGAGGCGGCTACGACGACACGGGCGGCGGCTACCTGGACCAGTCGGATCCGCGCATGTACTGCACCGGCGGCTACTGCATGGGCGACACGATGATGGCCACTGCCACTGCTCGGGGCGTCTGCGGCGAGGAGCTCGAGCTCGACATGCGCCGGCACATACAGGCCTGCGCTTGCACCTGCAACCACATGGGTTACGGAAATTACATGGACTATCAGGTGAGTGCGATATTCACTGTATATGCTATGTATGATGTGGGGTGAGAGACTGATGCGCACCCGCGCGCGCGCGCTACGTGTTGCGCTAATGGAGATCACGCGCAAGGGGATGTCTTGGGCTTTTGTCTATTGATGACAAATAGACTCGCGCTGGGCACGAAGATTACACCTACCAATTAGGGTGACTTTACCAGTGAAGGAACGAATAAGGAAATTGTAACTTTTGTTATTTAATCAAGAGGTTTAAAAATGGATTAAAAGTAAAACCCTTTTGAAATTTATATTCTAAAATGTTCAAAATTTACGTCGGTGAGCAAATTTTGAATAAAGAATTAAAGTAAAAATTTTATTTAATGAAAATCTGTAAATATCTCCTAAAAACCAGTAAAGGAACACGCAATCTTAGTATCTAAATACGTTTCACCAGTGAAAGAATACATCGCCAGTGAAGAAACACCTAATAGTGGCGATTTTATGATTTTATTCTTAACAAGATAATTTCTTTTATGCAGAATCTTTATATAAAATGAAATAAAAATTTTCAAGGATTCGAAAATTATCGTCATGTTAGATAAACAATACATAGAAAGCTTGATATTTTCATATATATAAAGGAAATGTTCGTTAACTGGTGACAGTTCCAATACTGGTGTAGTCACCCTATAATGAATTATATGAGACGACGGATCCGTGTTGTTTACACGTGTGAAGGTATAGATTTCAGATTGAAGTTGTCTTGTTGTGAATGAGTATTTTTGTACCGATAATTGAGAAAAATTACAAGATAAGGCAATTCCATTTATATTGCTTAGAGATTTATTCTTAGATGTAAAATATCTAAACACAACATATGCTAAATAAATTTAGAGGAGTTTGAGATTCGTTACTTGTTCTAGATTTTACCACGATAATCTGTAGACTATACAAATATATTTTTTCATTGATTTTTTTAAAGGATTTTCTTTATTTTTCGGAAGTTTGTTTTTTCTACAGTAAATAAGATTTGTCATAAATATCATTTTTATTAAAATGTTAGAGAGGCATGATAGTACACTTTCTTCAAAGTAAAAGTAACACTTATTACGAAAAGTATAATAAATTTATAATCAGGTATAAAAACATGAAAGAACAATATCTTATAATAAGGAGGTATTAAATTTTAGATTAACTTTTACTGTATACACTGAACCTTAATTAAAGCAATTTCCAAGGTAAATTTAAAGCATAATGAATTTTCAATTACTTTTTAAACTTTGACTACCAGAGTTCTCTTTACAAATGATAATATACGTGAATAACAACTTCTCGCGGACATAAATTACTTTCTTCGCTCCAATCGAGTCACCTCTCCTCTCTATGAAATAATTTGCATAACGCGCCTAATAGGATGGCATAATAATCTGCAAAAACATGCCATAAAGCAGAATCTAATCTTCCTCCTCGTTTCTCGTCCTCGCTGCCGTCTTTTAATCCCCACTACACTCTTACAGAGAAGAGAGAAAACGAGAGGAAAAGGGTACAGTAGTACAGGAAGGCAACCGATGAATAAAAAGGTGCGCGTGGGTAATCATTCTAAAAAATTGATTCCACAAAGCCGAGGCACTTAAAAGAGAATTGTAATTCCGCTTAATTTCCCTCATCTGAGTTATTCACAAAGAGCAGCGTTGCAACACGGAGTCGGGCGGGCAGAGTGTCTCGGTTCCCTTGCCACTGCCTCTCAGTCTCTCCGCTTCTTGTCTTCTTCCGTCATGTTTCATCTTTTATATGCATTTCGCGCTTGACTTTGAGTCCGAGAACTGCGCAGCCTCGCCTTGTATAAAGTTAAAAGCCACGAGTACCGACGCGAGACTGGCAAACGCGAACGCGCGCTGAAAAGAAGAAGACGACGAAGAAGAAGAAGAAGCAGTAAGAGAGAAAGGGATGGGGAAGAGACTCGGTAGCACATACACGAAAAAGCCCGAAGAATTTTGTACGGTGTCGCAGAGGTGCATGCACGTGCGGTTTTCCGTCGCGAAATGAAGCGGCTCAAAATATTATGCCGTATTTCAATTTGAAATCCCGGGTGAAAGCTCCATTACTTTTGTTTTTGTATAGGAAAAGATATATTATATTCGTTGGCTGCGAGAATTCACGGTTTATGAATAATTACTTATATAAACAGCCGCTTCGTCGGATAGAGATGGGGGCGCGTGTATTTATTTTGAGTAATGCATTCATAATTATGAAAATCAATGATTAATTAATAAGCTGAAAAGTGGATATTTATAAATTCTCTTAACGAACGGGCGCACGCATTGCCATCCGTGTCCGCGTTTTTACTGCTTATGCATAAAGTATGTATTTCATTAAAATGAAATATATATATATATATATATATATATATACATGACCGTTGCTTCGTTTAATTTATCACGAGCATTCATTCCACGCATGAATTGTTATTAATATAGACTTATTTGTCACAATTTGAAGGTGGCATAAAACACGCCTGAATAAAATCTCAGTTATTCGTTAAAAAAAAAAAGTAACGTACAGAAAAAATTCGCATTATTACACGTAGATAAAGAAAGTATTTAAAAAGCCGAGTAAAAGAACTGCAAAGATAGTGGAACTACGGCACTTTTAAGAAAAACTTCGGAATAGCTTTAGAAAAAGGGCCAAGTGAGCCAAGAATATAAAAACAAAAGTAAAACTATAGCATCGCGGTGGCGGGGTTGAAAAAAGTCTGGAAAAGAGTGGGAGGCTGAAGGTAAATAGGGTATATAGAGCGCAAGCCTCGCCAGCGGCAGATGTTGCTATGTGTCACACTTAAGTCTTTACGATTATGTGGCGGCTTTAACCTCTAGTGGTGCACACTTTTCCAACCTATATACGTCTACATATTGGCGACGGCGGCGGCAGTGATCGTTCGGGCCCGCGCGCGCGTTTCGCATTATTTCCCTTCGCGAAAATTTTCCGCAATTTCTAGGCGCGAGCGCCGCCGCGATTCCACGAGCTCTCTATATACGCTTTAGGCTGCATTATTTTTACTTTATGATTTTATCGGCCGCGTGCCGAGCGTATTTATGGAATTGCAAATTGAAATCGCTGCGGTGGTCGTCGCGGTTGCTGCGCCCCCGAGTGTATATACACGTACGCGCGCGCGCTGCAGAGAAGAATTAATTTTATACTCCCGTTTTAAAATTGAGTTTGCTTTGTTGTATAGAGCGACACGCACGCATACACGCATGACTTTACCTCTCCCACGCGAATTAAACGCGTTATTAAAGCTTCGTGCTATTTAGTCGCCGGGAGGTTCTGTGCGCCGCTAGCCAGTTTGATTATTATTAGCCGCCGTGATTTACTACTCTACATACAACAACTGGTGGGAGTTTTATCGTATGAAAGAGAAAAATTTGCTCTTTTGATTATAATAAAATTAACAATGACTTAATTGCCAAGAGGTGGCAATTTTTATAGCGAAATGCAAAATTTTATGAAAATAAAATATCTTTATACAACCGATTGCAATAGCATTTGAAAATTATTGAATATTTTGAAATTTTTGTGTGATATCCAAACGGTTTTTCTCGTGGATTATATATACAATTCATCACCCGCAGTATTTATTCTATTCTCGCGATAGTAATTCGTGCCTTTGAGGCATTGTAGTTTAAGGAGACCAACGGTATTATGAGTTACATCATTGTGCGGCCATTTCAAGTCTTACCGTCAATGGATTTTCAGCGAGCGCATTGAATTACAAAATTCCTTTTACAGTGTACTACAGTCGCGAAGCTATTTCAAAGAAGTTTTGTCAATGCGACTCGTTCAAAGGAACTGCGATGCGCGCGCGCGCAAGAGAGACTCCTTGAAATTCAACTGCAAAGGCCTTTTATCAAATGCTGCGCCCTAGAAATAAGTTCTTTAAAGGAATAAATAACCATGCAGAAATCATTACATCTTCTTATTGATCGACAAAGTAGCAGACCCCAGAGCCTATATCAATTTCCTGGAATTTTTGTTATTGTCAAGTTGCGCACCCTGCAGCTTCGTATATAACGTTGAAAGATAAACAGCTTGAAGCTATTCTCTAACTGGCTTTCAATAAAATGTGCAACAATGCATAACAGAATCTCGTTATAAAAGTACAATTTGGTCTCTTTTAATTTTCCTCCGTATACGAATACTCATACCACAGCTAATTAGAGGAAGGAACATATAATGTGCAAATATTTTCATCGACCAAGATCTGATTTTCGCTCAACACATCATTATATTTACCAAGATAATTCTTTCCACCGCATTCTATACTACCCCTCGTTCCGCCACACTATATATTTCATTCCTTTTAACCCAACCGAGATTTTGCCACGCAAATATAAGCCCGACACAGAATTCAAAGCTCCCTATAGCGACCACCACCCCGCCGTATAATCTATCGGCGCGGAAGGGGCAAATCGATCACCTCGCCGAAGAGTCAAGCTATAAGCGTTGCGCGCGCGCAGAAAAGTGGCGGCTCTTTCACTCTCCTCGACATCGCTCGCGCTCGCGTGTGAATCCCATTATTTTCGCTCCCTCCCACGCCTCTCTCCGAAAACCACAGCACGTGCTCGCGCGCGATGAATAATTACCGAAGTACACGGAGGGTCGTAGCCGTGAGGGTGGCGCGGGTTTTAAAAATGTAACGACGATTTCGCGACAAGTTTAAAGCGTGCTATAGGCGTAAATAAAATATCCAGCGGGCGTGTTAAAAAGCCGTGTTAAAAGAGTCTGGTCAGAAGACGATGACGGGCCTCATTCTTTTTGCCCTCTTTGCCAATTTAATTTCACCTTCAACGAGCTCCACGCGAGCGCGAATCTCCGGCCGTGAGTGTCTCATATTTTCGCAATTTACAAGGCAAGAGAGAGAGAAATTACTTCGTAGCGCGCGCGCGTCCGGTCATGAAGCAATCAGCCAGTACAAAAGGACGCCCGGCTACTGGGCTTCATTATTTTTCCTCCCCGTCCACGCTGTATTCTTCCTCTCTGTATCTCTCGTCCCCCTGCGCCCTTTCTCTCCCTCTCTTTCTCTGCTGAATCGTAGGAACGAACAACGCAACCTCGTTGTTCGATCTCATCGAATAATAGCAAACTTTTTTGCTGTTCTCGGATGCATTTTTCTATTTGTTCCCTCCCGCGTCGACTTTGTTCGCAACTTTTTGACGCTGCTCTTTCTGCCCTCTTTGTTAGCTGGGTCCAATTAGATTCTTTTAATTAATCATTTAAAATTGTTTCCGTATTGATTTTTCCCCAGTCTATGCGATGCTAGGGCTTGTGATGCGCGGCTGCTGTTGCATGAAAATATAATCGAATTTGCGTCGGCGCAGGCTTGTTTACAGCGGGCATTCAACACACGGTATATTATGCAGAACTTGCGCTTGTCAAAGTATAAAAATCTATATTGAAACTTCAATTAAAAAGGTATATGTATTAATAGCCGTATATTTATTGAATGTCATCAAAGTATCTCATGATTGAAAATTTATTAATAACGATGTATTTATACAAATGGATTTATAGAATTAAATATGAAATTGAGTTTGAAGCGCATAATTAATAGTATATTACATACTATATTACGAGGCTTCGCCTCGGCCGACAATTACATGCATGATCTGAGACATTTCTTATTTTACTGGCCAAGGTGTTTATACTATTTTTCTGTTCGACGGCGCCGGAAAGCGGCAACTTCGTTTCGCGCAGCGGCCGGGAAGTTGGCGCTTTCCGGCCGGAGGGCAGAAAAAGACATTTTAATATTTGATAGCACTGCGTGGCATAAATCCGCATTTATGTCACGCCTATTCGTGACATAAGTAGTCCATTATTACACCGTGCTTATAACTCTCGCTGACTCGCTACGCGTATAAAGTACGACTTATGTCACTAGTATCGTAATGTACTATTATAAGATACTATTCATGTACTCTATGATTAAAACATAAAAAAAAAGCTTCATCTGTCAGGAAGCGATATCGACATTCATGCATTCATGAAATTAAATATAATTTTCCATTGTACAATTTGCTGACAAAAAATATGTTTATTTTTTCTATTATTAAACAAGAGTTAAAAATTTTTCAAAACTATGCTGCTATTATCAAGGAATATAAAATTTCCTCAACAAATTAACTTAACTTGCTTTATTTGAGTAAATCACTGGTTTAAACACCTATTAATAGAGAACACGAGAATAGTATTTACCTGTTTTCTATTAGTTAGGAATATTTCTTTGAAAAATATACTTACAGAAATAAGGTACTTACAAGAGAAGTCTAACCAAAAACTGATTATGCTACTAATACACGTTCTTTTTAATATTACAACAATTCATAAGATTCTGCGGTCGAAAATAACCCGAGATTCGAGTTACCGTTCCTGCCCAAGCTCATAAAACGACGATTTTTGCGAACCCTCGCTGTAAAATGCATTTCAAACTCGTTCCAGCCGGCTCCTCAATCTTTCCTCTCCAATTTCTCGCATCCTTCTCACGTCTTACACGCTTTCACGGTAATTTTTACGTAGCGCATTTTATCGCGCGCTCGCATTCTCTCTTTCTCTCTCTCTTTGCCACTCTCGTCGAGTGCACGCGCATGCGCACGATTATTCCACAGAAACTAGGGTAGCGCCGCGCCGAACCGGAAGTAATCTGCTCGGAAGGTTTCTAGCGTGCGCGCTATGCAACTAGAGAGAGAGAAAGAGGGAGTGAGAGAGAGAGAGAGAGAGAGAGAGAGAGAGTACTCTGTCTACCTTTGCGCGCATTCCCTTCTCTTTCTCTTTCTCTCGCCAGGCTTGAAATGAGCTTTGGCGCGCGAACGAGCTTTATTTATTAACGATCGCCGATGCGTGGCATTCAGTAGGTATAGCCGTGTTTGAGTCGCAGTCGAACTTTGTGTGCGTGATGTGCACGTGCGCGCATTACACCAAGATCGCGCGTATTTCGTTTGTTTTCTATAGTCTCTTTCTCTCTCGTGTAGTATGTTATTGCAGGGTAATACAGTTTGTAAATGATTTAAACTTGGCAAGGCGTGCGCATTTTTGCCGCAGCGAGTGTGTAAAGGGCGCTTGAGATTGTCTAGCTTTATTCTCCTCTTGTTTCTTTTTTCTTTGTTGCGGGAAGTGTGCGAAGCCTTGCCTATCGGATTTTACCGGTCTCTTTCGCCTAAGCCGCGTGGTGACTACGATCAAATCAGGTTGTTAAAGGTATCAGGTGCAAATGTACATCACACATTACCCACACTGAGAAAAAAAAAATCTTTACTGTTAAGATATTTATCACGTTATCTAAAACTTTGATATTGTAATAGTTAAGATATCTATATTAACTATTACAGTATCTATATTATTCTGCACCTCGGGGTTTCGTCAAGGAACTCATAGCCATATGAGATTATTTATTCGAATATAATTTAAAAAGTGTTAATATTGTTATTTTCTCCTTAAAAGGCTACATTTACTATTAATATAATTAATGTACTGTGTATCTGATAATCGTGTAAGAGATAATGGATGATATTCTAACTATTACAATATCAATGTTTTATTAAAGATACTGAAATTACTATACCAAAGATGATATCTTAACCTTTACAATACATAGTAGTTGGCCATATTTAATCAGCCATCTTAATTATAAAGATATCCTTTCCTCAGTGCACATCTTTGTAGTGCAATATCAAATTTTTGTTAATTTATTTCAGGTAAATATAAAAAAAGGATATGATTCGTGCAAGTATAACAAATTTAATTGAATGAATGCATTCTATTACTCAAACTGAAATCGTCAATGAGTAAAAAGGATACTTTTGATTAAAAACGGAGCAGGTTTGAATACACTAACAACAATTAATTGGAGTAATTCTTTTAATAATAAAATTTCATAAAAAAATAAAGCCAATACAACGACTGCAGGAAATGTATACAAAATAAAATAATTCGGTATTTCACCGCGTAAATGTTAACGTGCAAAGAGTGTTCTTGCTTTCGGAGAATTCGCAGAATTAATGTATATGTATGTGTATATATATTAATTTAATGAATATTTACTTAATTGTACAACAAACCTGCAATGAATTTGAGGACGAAGCGCAGCACAAAAACTTCATTACGATTTCCGTTATTTAATTGCGAGGCCGTAAATAACGTCAGTTACATTTTAATCTACAGATATATCAATAAATTACTCATTTATTCACATATAACATTACAATACGTTAAATTACCACAAAAGTCAATATTCCATTCTTATCATCGTAAAATCACGAGTCGAAGCAGCAAAAATGTCAACTAACCTAATAAACTTGGTTGAAAAATCTCTCGTATCGTTCCGAATTACCTCTGGCGCAGCGCGGCCTCTCGGACTGCGGCTTCATAGACCCGGCGCTCGATCTAAATGGATTCTCTCCTCCTCTCCCTTCTCTATTCGGCGCGCACACACACGCAATCAACAGGCAATCATCGTCATTCTTTCCCCGTTGATTAGTAGAAAATTAATTTTTCACCCCCACGCCCTTCGGCCATCGCTCCCCTCTCCCTCCGCAAGAGAACCGAAAAGACTTTCCCGCCAGGCTCATATTTCATTATCGCGCGCATTTATTCACCGCGGCGGTCGCCATACACACACACACACAGCCCGCATCGCGCATTGTGCGAAAGAGAAAGGCGAGAAGAGTTTCTCCGCTTCCTCGCCTCTCGAGCGCAAATCGACCCCGATCAATCTTCCCTCGCTCTCCCCCGTTCCTTTCTCGCTGGATTTTCCAAAAATCCATTGTCAAACTGCTGTTTACCCGGGCGGCGCGGTTCGCTCTGTCTTCTCCCCTCTTTCTCTCCCTCTTTCTCTCTCGCAACGAATCTACGGGAGAAAGGCGCCAACGAAGAGTGGCGAGCGCGTGTGTGTGTGCGGGGGATGCCGGCATCTGCGACTTGCGCACAAAGCGCGGTCGAAAATCCTGGCCGGATGCCAGTCCTCCTCCACCCCTTTTTTCCGCGCTTATACCTATACATCTCGGTCACGGGAAGGCGAGTGGGTGGGAGAGAAAAAAATCGTGTGTATACGCGCGCGTATATATGGACGCGGCGCACGCACGTGAGCGCGCGGCGTATAACGCTCGAAAAAAGATAGGCGGCGACGCTTGAGTATCCATCATCGGCCACGCGCGCGCTGCTGCTGTGTATGCGTAGGTGTATCCCTTCTCCCTCTATATATATGTACGTGCGCGGCGCTCCTCGAGTATATACTGACAGACTGCGGACTTTTACGTGCGCGCGCGCGTGAAAAACAAGCGGCGGCGTATATATAGCGCGATGGACGCGGAATGGTTCCCGAAGCGAGGGGAAAGCGCCGTTTGAAAAATGAGTGGGAGAAACGTATACGTGGGAGCTGGAGTAGTAGCGGGAGAGGAGAGAGAGAAAGTTTTGAGTGATTCGCAGAAAATGGTTATTAGGCAAGGTTTTGGTGTAGCTGCTTTTTTGAGAGGCAGAAAGTTTCTACTAGTTCACTGGATATTGGGGTTCTGGACTAGACTTGTGGAACGTTACGCGGTTTTTGGCTAGGGAAACGAACTCGCGTCCGGTGTAGGGAATGTTGCTTTTGAGGGTGCGCTTCCCGGAAGTCAAACTAGTGAGTTTCAGTATGTTAAGCTGGATTATTTGTGTTATTTTGTTGACGTAATTGCATATAGTTGCAAAGCTGTACTTAGAATCAATTATTATAATATTGAGTGGGAAATTTTGACGTTAATGTGATTAAATAGCTATTTGATTCGCTTAAATGGACGTTATTTCATGAAATGGAATACAAATTTGGTATTATAGTAATATGCATTTTAAATAGAATTTAGAATATTCATATTATATTAGAAATTATATAGTATAATCTATCGTGAATCAGCACGAGTAACTTCATTTTCATTTGAATTTATGATATTGTTGTTTCATTTACGTTAGGACTTTCGATACTATTTTCGCACACTCACGCGAACTAAATAAGTTGCCTGTAAATCTAACTTGCCGTAACTATTCCGTTTACACGGTCGCTGTTGTATTCTAACTTTTAATTAAACTTTTTTCCATTAATTTTACATTTTGCCTCACACCTTCGCTAAATTCATTTGTATTATATAAACTTCGTTACTTGGTAAATACAACTTCCTTAATAAATTACTGGAGATATTACTGAATTTATATGAATATGCCTTTAATTATATTAATTATGTGGAGATTCGGCTGAAAATAGAATTGTTGAATTATAACTTTATGATGAAGGAAGAAACTGGTCACACTGTCCAATGGCGAAGGTATCCAAATGAAAGATTTTAAAACAACGTTTTCGAATTTTTTTTATTTAAGCCCCTCTTCAAGTAAAATCGCTGTTACAAGAAAGAACATTTAAGTAGAGGTGTAGCGGTATGTAACCTGCTACCAGTCACTTATATTTGTCTTAAGTTTTAAGCCCAAAACGTTGTTTTACAATCTTTATGGTGGTTCATTCAAGTGACTGGTAGCAGGTTACATACCGCAACCTATATACTTAATCCTATCTTTCTTGTAACACCGATTTTACCAGAACAGGGGGCTTAAATAAAAAAGTTCGAAACGTTTTTTTACAATCTTTTTGGTAATTTTTTTATTTCGATACCTCCACAATTTGACATCGTGACCAGTTCCTTCATCATGTCGTCCTTACCTACCAGAACTTCAAAAAAATTATTTCACTCGATCCCATACAAAACACCAAAAATTCGCAATGAGCTTCGAAACATTTTTAATAAAAATGAATCAGGCGCATTAAAAAAAAAAAATTCAACTTCCCTCCTTTAATGCGGTCCGCGTATACAATTGGAATTTCGCCAAAAATAATGCGAAAAATCTTAATCCCTTCATATTTCCAAGCTACAACCTCAATTACGAAAATGTAGGCGCGCGTGTGCAATCTACCAAAACCATTTCCAGCACTTGAAAATAATACGAGAGTCATAAAAAAACCGGGTCAAAAATATACGCTTACACAGCAGCCGTACGTGCGTTCTGCACGCACTTCGACACACCCGCGTGTGCCCGACCGCACTATCTCCCCCCATCACACACACACACACACACACACACACACAAACACACACACACACACACACACACACACACACACATTATATACACATCCGAGCGTGTGCGCAAACATGCGCACGTACGCGAAGAAGAGTAATAGGCAACCGCTCGCGCCCAAAAGAGGGCGAGAGAGAACTAGCCATTAAGACAGATCCAGGCGAACGTAGAGAAGAGGCGAAAGAGCCTGCACGAGGAGCAGAGAGAGAGAGAGAGAGAGCGAGAGGGAGTCAAGAGTACACACATACCTATACTCTACTCAAACACGCGCGCCAACACACGAAATTCGGCTCTGCGCAATGCAGCAGCAGCAGCGGCGGCGGCAGCAGCAGCGCGGCGACAGGAGCAAACTTCGCGCCGCCGCATGCAGGCGCAAGAGAGAGAGAGAGAGGGAGTGGGAGAGTACGCGCCCGCATACATAATACATGGGTTATGTACACATGCGCTCGCTCGCTCACGCCGGATACGTATATACGAATGCCTATATGCAAATGCGCAAATGTGCGAGCGCCCGTCAGTCGTTTCGGCTTCGTCGCCGCGAGCTTGACCCCGGACTATATATGTATGTAGGTACTGTGGCGCCCCAGGACGCGCAACCCTCCCGAGCATCGCGATTAAGGGGCCGAGGTCTCTTCCGGCTAGCTCTCTCTCTCTCTCTCTCTCTCTCTCTCTCTCTCTCTCTCTCTCTCTCTCGGGTGTCTCTATGTACCGGGAGTGCGTTGCTTTTGTCCCGAAAAAGGGCTACGGTATGGCCCGCCTGCCCCGTCATTTCCGCGGCAGGTGTAATATACCGACTGTTTGACAGCCTCGTCTCGGGAAATGTGGCCTGGTATTATTATATGGCGAGGTATTCTCGCGTATGTGAGAGTGGAATGGACTTTCTAGCTTATTCCTCGGGGTGGAAGTGGAATTAATGTTGGTTGAGCAATTCCATTAGATGGTAATTGGTAAAATATTTGTTTGGTAAACAGTTATTATTGCTGTATCGTGTAGAGAGAGTGGGACAAAATTTTCAGCTGACGTTATTGCAGTTATTAATTGAAACTTCCTTTAATTCTATATTCATATATTATTCAGATATTCGATTGAAATGGTTACATCTTTTCTTAAAAGGATAATTTAGTACCGTGGTTATACTTTGCTTTCGGCGCATTTGTATATAGTTTCGTTTATTATATATTATATACAATCAAAAATTCAATATCTGAACTGAGTAAAATTAATCCCAATTTGCGGATTTGATCAGACGTGAAATTTAAACAAACAGAAAATGAAATAAATATCATAATAGCGTTATGAAAATCAGTAACTAGTAACTGTCTCACCGACCCTCAAGTAGTAAAATCCGAAATTGGTCAGACGTGAAATTTAAAGTAGTTCATGACCCAAAAAAGGGCATTGCAAAATGTTTTTCGTACGAAAGTTAACTTTAAAATTATAATATAAATGATCACAGCATACAAAAGTTGAAAGATTTAGGTAAAAGAAAAAAATAAAAAGAAAAGTTATTCACGTAAGCGTAAATATCGTTCGCCAAAGAAAATGTCATATAATTTCTAAAATTTTTTTTTATTTTTTATCCGATTTTCATAATCAATGTATTATTTTGTTCCTCAAATGTTTACCTGCAACGACAATCAAAATTATTGAAAAGTTTATTTAGAGCTAATTGTTTATATTATATAAATTATGAAAATTCACAAACAATCAGCTCTAACTTGGCGCATAATAAATTTTTCAATAATATTGATCGTCAAAGTTATAGGTAAACATTTAAGGAACAAAATGAGACCTCGATTATAAAAATCGGATAAAAAATAAAAAAAAAAAGATTTTTTAAAAATTTTTTTCTGCTATCTAAATCTTTCTACTTTTGAATTCTGGTACCACTTAATATCAAAGTGGACTTGCATACGAAAAATATTTTGAAATGCCATTTTTTCGGTCAAGAACTACCTTTAAACCGACTGCAACTCCTATTTTTTAAAAACCATTCCGAAATAAAAATTGTGCACCATTTATTCAGCAAAAATATTTCTACCGGAAAACCCTTGCCCTCTTCTAGTTTACGCGAAACCTCAGGACTTTGCCGTGTGCACGCGCGATGCTTTCTCTCTCCCTTTTCACGAAACTGCGCAACGCGCACCGGGTCACCGCGAACGAGCAAACAGATTAATAACGCGAAGTAAATGATAGCGCAGTTCGTGCAGCGTTCGGGCGGCGTATTTGCAGGTGTGCGGTTTCGGGGATGTTTTTGGGCGGAGCTGTGCTGCTCCCGCTGCGGTCCGCACGGTCTACTTGGTGAAATATCTTTTCTCGGAATGTAAATAACGCGGTTGAGTCGCTACGCGAAGGGAATATCTATAAGTTATTTCAGGATAAAGTGCAAAATCGCGAACGAAGAGGGGTCGTCAAATATTTATAAACCTAGTTGTTGTGAGAGAATAAGGTTGCGGTGAACGTTACAAAATTAATTCTGTCGAATCTAAGAGTAACGCTTAAAAAATGTTATCTCGTGTAAAATTTTAAAATTATACGCGTTTAAAATTATGAAGAGTATATTTTAATGTTTTTATTTAAAATATAAGTACACATCGTTTCAATTTACATTCTCAAAATGAGTTTACATTTCACAAATATATTTATGCTTCCACTTTAATCATTCTTTTTATTTAAAGCTACATAAAATTAGATTCATTTAAACGTATAATTCGTTGAGAGGCGAATATGCAACGAAATATTTCTTTTTTTTTTCGCGTGGTACATTTTTATGTTCTTTTTCCTTCTCAAATAGATAACTAAAAATTGAGTTTTAGTTTCATCATGAAATTTTAAAAGCCACAGTAATGGAATAATTGCAAAGTACGTCCCTATGGAATATGAAAGCAAAAAAAATTGAAACTGCACGATTTTCAATGGGAAAAAGCTCCATTTTTATTCAAAATTAAAACGAAAATGTTGGAATAACGTGATACAAAAAAAGTAATCAATTTCTACGATTCTTAATTACATTGATGCAATGTTGCTATATGTACATTTTAATTCCGTAAAAATTATTATTCGCAAAATATACTTGTATAATTATTGCAAAATTTACAGCGCTATTATTACAAATATAATACTGAAAATTATGGACAATAATAAAGAATAAAGGCATCGATTTTTATTATATTGCACAAAAGAGTTCAACAAACTCCCCGCTCACAGAAGAAACCGCAGCTACAGTATCGATCTCTCGCGCGTGCGCTATGCAAGAAAAAAGAAAGACTGAAAAAAAGCTCGGCAAAGCTTTGCAACAAAACGTTCGCACGTGAAAAAGAAAAACAGCTCGCCGAAAAAAATTCGTTTTCCTTGCGCTTTCGACCGCAAAATCGGCGGGGGGAGAGATCGGAATCCCTGAATAAATCATCGTTAAGGCGATATTCTCTCTCTCTCTCTCTCTCTCTCTCTCTCTCTCTCTCTCTCCGCTTGAAACTATAACTCCGCCATAACCGAAGTTGTGGAAAGTCGAGGTGGGAAGTATACAACTGCGCGAATCTCCATATTTAATCAGAAACTCTCTCTCGAGAGAGAGAGAGAGGAGAGAGAGAGAGACGGCGACAACGCGCAGTCGGCGTAAAGAGCAGCCAGAAGCAGCAGAGAGTCTCTTGAACGTCATCGTTCAATCTTCCTTCTCCTCGCCCCTCCCCCCAACCCCGAGGAAACTACACGAATCTTCCGCTTCAGTCGGGAAAGTAAACTCCGACAACAAGTATATTTTCGTGAAAGCTTCGGAACAACGACGAGTCGGGTCGTCAATCAAATAGCCTCTTTGCGCTTGCTTTCTTCCCCTCTCCCTCTGCCTCTGTCTCGCAAGCGAAATTGGCATCCGCCTTGACGAACTCTGCCTCTCTCTCTCTCTCTCTCTCTCTCTCTCTCTCTCTCTCTCTCTCTCTCTCTCTCTCTCTCTCTCTCTCTCTCTCTCTCTCTCTCTCTCTCTCTCTCTCTCTCTATTCGCCTTGCACGTGTAATTTGCCGTGTGCTACGCGCAGGAGTTGGCTTCGAGCACCGTGGAGAAACAGCGCCGCATGCAGTAGACGCCGTCGTCAGAAACAGAATCAGCGATTATAAAGACGAATGACTTGTAGTTAGAAACAGAAGCAGCAGCAGCAGCAGTGCCAGAGGTATAGCAACGCTGCGAAAGGGAACAGAGTGGAATAGAGAGAACGTGCACGAGAGAGAGAGGGCGGAAGCGGCAAGTGGGAGTGATCTGCTGCGGAGAAACGGGAACGAGGCGGAAGGAACACGGGTGTGGTGAGAAAAGGAGAGAAAGGGAGGGAGGGAGAGACAGAGAGAGATTTGATGGCAAACAAAGCGAAGATTTGGAAATAGGAAACGGAGAGTTATAGACAAAGCGGATGGGAAAACGATAGTCATTATTGAGGAAGCAGCATTCATTCACTACAAGAAATAAGCCATTTAGAATGCTTTCATGATGTTATTCCGTCTCGCTAGTCTTTTTAGATTAATAATTTTCGGGAGAACTATTTTCAATAGAGTTACAAGAGTATTGTTATTTTGGACGATAGTATTTCCGTTTCTCCCAAGAGAAACGGGAAACATTTGAAGTTCTCAAAACTTCTGTTTGCTTTGAATCGGATACAAGCTATTTACAATTTCATATTCAGTATTCCATCTAAAATTTCACCCATATATTTGATTTTTCTATTTAACGTTATTGTAAGCGTTACTAGGAAAGTACAGTTTCAGTTCGATAAACTCCAACTAGAAAGGTAACTCAAACCGCTGTACAGAAACAAACTGAAAAAATTTTGATTGGATCTCGTTTCTTATATTTACTGTTCGTTACTTTTATTTATGTTTACGTGGAAATTGGCCTCTTTTCCCCTGAAAGTAAAAATATCAATTACAAGCATTCTCGCTTATCAATCCAACTCTCCTTGAAACCTGTTTTTAAATATTTATAACTAACGCTCCTCGCGTCATACTATTTACCAAAGTATTACCCAGCTCGAAAGTGACGCAGACAGCGGGGCACTTTAAGCACCGCGCGAGATGTAAATCGCGTAAATAAAGAGCCTCAAAATGGGAAAAGACGAAGCGGCGGTGGCGAAAGTAGAGCACGCGCGAGCGTAAGGGATAGCGCGCGCGCCTCTACTCGTCGTGTTTCACGAGCGCAATATCGTGAAACCGTCGTCCGCTTTATAATCCTTCCCGGCGGCCTCGCGCGCGCATCCTTGAAACATTGGATGGGGGATCTGCGCGAGTGAGGATGACTGCATAGCGGGGAAAAGATGGAGGCGGAAGAAAACGAGGGATAGGATGAACGAGCCGTGGTCTCGCGTCTTAATTATATGTATATAGAAGAACGATTTCGAGCGAGATCTTAGGGGATTAGTTACTGGACGATGGAACCACGTTAATTCGATAGAAAGATTTAATTTTATAAGCGAGATTATTAGGTGCTCACTGTAGCGCGGTTGTTTTGAACCGTCCCGAAAGAATCAGTTGAGTTATTACTAAAGAGCCTCAACACCTCTAGTCAAATTAAGGTGATGTGATACCCACACTATTACTCAAAATTAGGTTCCCGTTTTTCTCATTCAATTATTAATTTTAAGGAAAAACTCTTTGATGCGTTATAGTTCTTTATTGAACTTAAAACGTGTCAAAGAGGTTTTTTTCAAAAAGTTTAAAATTGAAGGAGAAAAGCGGAAACCCAGAATTGAGTAATAGTGTGGGTATCAAATCACTTTAATGACGTAAATAAATTTTCTATAATGTATAATGGTGTTTTTTTAAAACTATATCTACTCAGCAACTTGTAATTGTGTACAGTTTAAGCACAAGTTTACTGTAAACAATTAAATATATTGCTTCAAATATATTAATTATTCCATAATATTAGTCTGGATGGGTCGTAGACAAATATTTAAGGAGCAAAGTGAAACATTAAAATCGAATGAAGAATAAAAAGTTGTTAAGTAGCGAAAGTAACTTTTTACTTATTGAACATTATTTACGTGTTCGATTAACAATTTTTTATCACAATACTTTTTTCAGTTCAAAAAGTATTCGCCTTTCATATCAGTGTGTACTTACATTATTATATTTTAATAATTTATGATATCAAAATTAAATAGTGAATCACCTTGATATAGAGTGATAACCCCCTTAAGACTGCCGGAGCGCGTACGCCGGGTATAGCAGTGCCCACTATCCCCACTATCCGTGTAAACAAATTAACCTCAGTGCATAACCGCTTCCGCAAGTATCCCTGATAAGACACAACTATTCTTATTATTATTAGAAAGCTTATAATTTCTTCTTGTGCTGTCTACTTTTTGAATGATATATCCATTTTTTTTTTTCAAAGATATCGTATCATTTCCGGTGCAATATTCAATAGTCTCTCATAAGAGCCATGTTAAACAGTGAATATTTAAATAGCTCGTTTTCAAAAATTTGGCTGGTAACTATATCAAAGATTTCAGGAGGTTTGTTTTAAATTAATAACAAACAACCTCTTGAAGTTTCGTCGAAATATCCATCACTGTTTTCATTCACTGACGAACCACCTTAAAACGCATGATATGTACAGTGAAAATAAAAATTAGGAAAATTCAGTACAACAAATATTATATACACAATAATCATAAAATAAGAAGAACTCGTTCAACACACTCGAACACTATTCGAGACCTAGCTCTCCTGTTACTTATAATTTCCAACGCGACCAGCTTAAAATTTCCCTCCGCTCCGTTAAGCCACGCGTCGTCGTCGTCGTGCACCCGTCGACTTTTCCAGCTCGGCTGCACCGGCAGCACGGTATGCTCAGCCTTCGCTGCGCCTGCACACACAGGGGCGCGGTATACCTCCGAGCGCCCAGCCTTTGCTCCCGCGGCCTCGCCGCAGCGTCACCGCGTAAGAGCATAAATTAACCCGCGAGTACATAGACACAGGGCGGGCCACCGCTGCACACCGCCAGTGGATAGACAAACGCCGCGTGACGTCACAGCCCCTGAGGCTACAGCAGCCGCCTTGTGCCCGTGTCGACGTACGCGTGTTTGGGCCTATTAAACGCCGGCATTAACTTAAACGTATCCCCCCCCCCCCTAGTTTCGCGTTTTAATGACGTGCCTCCTTTATCTCCCTCCTTTTTTCCAGCTCTCTCTCTCTCTCTCTCTCTCTCTCTCTCTCTCTCTCTCTCTCTCTCTCTCTCTCTCTCTCTCTCTCTCTCTCTCTCTCTCTCTCTCTCTCTCTCTCTCTCCTCTCTCTCTCTCTCTCTCTCTCTCTCTCTCTCTCTCTCTCTCTCTCTCTCTCTCTCTCTCTCTCTCTCTCTCTCTCTCTCTCTCTCTCTCTCTCTGGCTCTCTCTCTCTCTCTTCCTTATAGTACAAGAGGTCGCTGGCCTCGTCTTGGAAGTCGTGCGCCGGGCGAGCGTTCGTTCGCGCCTCTGGTGTAATTAAATTCGAAATTTCGAAACGTAATTTCGCGTCGTGCGGATCCTTTCGCGAGGCGCCTTTAACAAGCGACGTTGCGCGCTCGCTCGCGCGTGCATTAGGAGGAATAGGGCGCCCGCCTCGGCGCATAATGCAAGCGCAGGGCTGGTCGTTGAGAGATGTCGTCAAGTTAAAATTATTAACAATTTTATTGTTGAGTAAAGATTAAGTAAGTTCATTACTCGATTAGTCTTTGATTTGATAATATTAACAGTACGGTAATTAGTTACTGTAGCTGTAAATGTGTAGGGTACTACTACTGTTAAAGTTTTACTTCACGATGTAGCATTTGTTTTTCTTGTATAATACAATATTTTAATAGAATGGTTTGATGCTTGAATACGAAATGAAAAATCAAGGAAAGTCAATTAAAGAAATACAAATAAAATGTAGTTTAGGTAGTAGAGTCTTATAAGCTTTTGTCCTTAGGTCATAATTTATAGCGCTTGAATATTTATTAATCTAATAAAAAATAGCGAACATTTCACAACTCATATCTGGAAAACAAGAAGCCATTAAAGTGAGTTATAGAGGTAAACGGTCCCTTTATGTAAGACGTCCTCGAAGGTTAGGCGCTTTTCTCAAAAGTATATTCAGACAATGATCTTATGCTATTGTGTCTTAAATAACGTTTTATTCAACATTAAAATTTCTTTATGTTAAAGTAATTTTCTCCTTTCGAAGAATAATTCTTTTAATTTATTCAGTAACCGTATATTAACGCTCACTCTTTGCTACGACAATTTGCGGCACCGCTGAGTTATATGATATATTAAAAATTTTATTTTTAGTGGAATATTTTCGAGTCCTTTTGAGAGTTAAGGTTTTGCATTTTACATTTCGTGTGTCAAATAAAATAGTAAAGCATTTTCCGACATTTTTTAATGAAATTTTTTCATAAACAACAGCATTAATTATTATGCACGCTCGAAATTTCTGTAAAATGAAATGAAATATTTTAATTTACCGTGCCGCTCGCTCTTCCACACATCACTCTACAAACTAAACAACAACAACAACGCACTTTCTTCCCACCTTTCCCGGTTATTTCTATTTCTTTTCGCACTGATAGAAATTTTTTCTCAAAATGTTTATATTTAACATGGCATTGTGACTATTAAAATATATATGTTAATAGTTACAATGTCATGTTAATAGTTAAAATACGGTTATTCTATTTCTTTTCGTGCAATTTTTTGGTGCACACTTTAATCTTACTATCTACAAATCGTTGAAAAGAACGTATTAAAACGCAAAAAAGGCGAGAAACTATAAGTACTAAACTAGCAAACAATCTCAAAAATTGCCTCCGATAATTACCCGCTGAAAATAATCATCGCAGCGCCATCGTAAAAGCGAGAACTTCGCCGGACTACCCAATTAAGATGCCAACGAGTGAGCAAGTGCTCCTGTCCGCCTTCAAACAAATCGCACCACGGCGACGGCGGCGGCGGCGTTTCCAGGCCCACACCATCCGCCTCGTAGTCGCGACGATGTCATCGTAAACGTTTGCGCATATAAGATGCTGCAGGGCCGCGCAGCCTTTTACTTCGGAAGCGCGTTTTCGTGTGGATATACATAACCTCCCCGAGCCTCATAAAATAAGCCGGGAGTAAGCGGCGACGTTCCATTAGGGAAGAGAGTCGAGCCGCTGTTCTCCTCCTCCCCTCCCCCCTCTCTCTCTTTATATGCAACGAGCGCTGGCTCTTTCGCGCCTGCAAGCGATGTTTAAAGGCCGAGTACAACGTCGCCTCCGGAGTTTTGAATGTCGTGTCGCCGTCGCCGCCACGGCTGCTCCTGAGGGAGTTTCCACTCCTCCCTTGCTTTGCTCGCGTATATATATATATATATAGTTGTAAAACTGGACGTTCGCGCGCTGCTGCTTTTTTCGCTCGCTACTGCTGTTTTTCGTTGGAAGTGCGGATGATTTTAAAGACGAGCTTTTCGCGGTTTCATCGCCGCTGGCGTGTTCTCCCTGTGGATCTCTGCTCCCTACGCAGCCTCGCGTTTAAACAGTCGATTAGCTCTGATTACGCAAAATGAGTTTGTTTCCTGTTTTATTCATTCGTAAAGCGATTAAAGTTTTGGTTTAGTTTTTGATCGACAAGGAATATTATTCATATTTTCAAGCAAATTCGTATGTTCTTTTAATTATGGCATTGCCAGAGTTCATAATTAAAAGGAATATAATTATAGCAATACTTTTAACTAGTGATTGTTTAAGAATAATATACCGATGTAGTATTAATTATCGGAAACTCTAGTCTGCACGTCATTTCGTCAAATCTCGACTGCTAATAATCAATAAGTTCGCCCGAGCATATGCTGGATATTTATGTCAGGATAAATTAATGGGAAAGCAGCGCTTAAATCGAATATAACATGAATAATAATGAGTGACTGAAATATGAAAAATCAAGACCACTGAAATCTAAATCCTCAGGTGGATTTAATAATTTGCCAATACGAGAATTATCATATCAATAATTACCACTTGCCAATGCTAAACGAGGCATGATTAGGTAAAATTATGTTTCAATTAGAATCGATCGCACATGCTATTTGCAAATCAGCAGTATATCTAGTATCGCATCAAATTCGGTTGTAATCACTTGTAATAACAAATAAATTGTTATACAGATCGGATCATTAACGAACTTAGTTTATAACATTCGTTATGTCTCATTTTCTACGGATATATTATGAATTCCTTTATAAAATACTATTTTTTGTGCTTTTAATTTTATCAATTAATGTTAAAATTATTAATCTTACAAATTAATCTAATTTTATTATATATAACATACCAGACTGCAGATTCGTGAATTTCGTATTAATTTAATTTATTTGTATAAAATACATAATAAATATAAAAAATTAAAAAAAAAAAAACAAAAGCTCAAAGTGTGTAACATATGTAGATTTCTATTTGTTTATAAGTTTTCGTAAAATGTTCAAAAAATATTAAATATTATAGAAAACGTGATGGGATACAAAGAGCAATACAAAAGGGTGAAATAAAAAAGAAACAGTAGTGAAATAAACGAATTGTCTGAATTCTGGAATAAAAGAGCCCTAAAGATCGTGTGTGCTTGCTCAAATGGCATGAAACTTCGGCGTTACGAGCAAGAGAGACAGCGAGAGAGAGAGAGAGAGAGAGAGAGAGAGAGAGACAGAGAGAGAGAGAGAGAGAGAGAGAGAGAGAGAGAGAGAGAGAGAGAGAGAGAGAGAGAGAGAGAGAGAGAGAGAGAGACTGAGTGAGCGAGTGGAAAAAAGAAATCAAAAGACGTTTTGTCAGAGAAGGTTAAGTCAATACTCACGGTAATTTTTTGCAAAATATTTGCACGCTACCATAATAAATCTCTTAAATAGCTCTTGTCATCTTCAAAGTTGGTAAAATATACACATATTTACAAGATTCTATAAAATTTTATTGAAGCTAAATCATTTATTCAAAAACATCGCACAATGTCATAAAATCCTGATAATATGCATTAAAAGCAATCAAGTAAATGTTGCGTCTCATTTTATAAATATATGCGATAAAGTACTTTAAGAGACCAATTAAGATCGACTTATCCTCACCGGAAAGAATCCGTAATGAAGTGAACTCTACGATGATCCGACGTTCGCGAAGGAACTGAAACTATACTCGGAGAAGTATCCCAGCCGCGCGCCATCAACTCTCTACCAGATGACTTGCGCGCTTTTCCTCCCCGGCGTAGGTAGTTCAAGCGTGGAGAATCTTCGTTCTTATTTTCTCTCTCCCGCTCTTTTTCCTTTCTTCCACTCTAACGCTCCCTCTCTATCTCTTGTTTTTCGACCATGACACCGTTATCTCTCTCTCTCTCTCTCTCTCTCTCTCTCTCTCTCTCTCTCTCTCTCTCTCTCTCTCTCTCTCTCTCTCTCTATCTCTCCCTCTCTATCTCACTCTCTCTCTCTCTCTCTCTCTCTCTCTCTCTCTCTCTCTCTCTCTCACTTTTGAATCTCCGCGAGCGTGCGAAAAAAAAGAGAAGGATCCCCGGATTCCGGCGTGCGAATTCCCTGCGGCGAATTTGAATACTAGATAAATACGAGTCAACAGGTGGCGGGGCGCGTGCGCGCAGCGGGGGCAGAGGGGAAGCGACGGCGACGCGGCGCTGCGACGCCGGAAGTCGCGCCGCCAAGGCGTCGTCCCCGGCACCGTCCAATGAAGATTGTTCCGCCCGGGGTGCGCCGAATCGAATTTTCGGCAGTCGTCTCAGCGGCTTTTGTTGGATGGCGAGACTTTTTGTTTGTTTCGGGTAATTGTGTTTCCAAACTGTTGATGTTGCCTTCAGTAAATGCAATGAATGGTCCATTATTTTTGATAATAATATCTAACAATGTTTAAAAACTGGCTTTTGTCTTTTACAGATATAAATGGAATAATGTAAATTTTAACGAATGAACAGCAAGAAATATGAGGTTATCAGTTGCAATGACAATTCAATTTGCACAATTAATGGTAGCATTTGGTAACTCTATATTTATTATAATATAAGTTTCTATATTGAACTGTTTTTATAGCTGCATTTCAATTTTATTATGAAAATTTTAATCCACATCATTCAGTGTTCCTATGATAAGTCATGTAGAAAGTGATGAAACTTATAAAATAAGAAGATGTAACAAAATATCCATCCACTGAATTGCCAATTTGCCACGAAAAATATGATTTCATCTCAATTTTTCTCTGCAATTCATGCCATTCTCAAATCTGCTCCAATTGTTGAATCTACTGGCTTTGTAGTCAGAACTGATTGACACAAGATAAGCTTCACAAAAAGTTGATTATGACACAAAAACTTTTCATCCCAAAACGCTACAAAATTATAAAGACCTAACTCTGTTACGAGTGAGTTAGAAATAAATAATAAATGGAGAAGAACTCCAGTCAACCTTAAGTCCAGACTCCATGTTCTAGATCAAGAATCGACCCCGTAACTTTTCGTTTTCTCAACTAAGGTATTAATGCTTATGAATGACTTTCGTCGCGTCGTGCTCATATTGCAACTGCAACCAGACCCGAGCCGTCAAGTCAAAATTTCATACGTAACACTCCTTCAGATGAGCATTTTAAAAATTGATATTCTTCAGATTTTTTTTTATCTGATACAGTTTTTATAAAAAGAAAGAAAATATTAAATAATAATTGTGCACATACCAGTCCCCTCTTCCTTATTTCAATGAGACTTCGATGAATTATTTTTGAAAGTTACCCTCATTGCACAATAAACGCATCAAGTCCATTATTTGCTTTTCATTAACCAAATTAATACAATAAATCTTTAAATCACCCGAAAGCCGAACGTCACACCGAGCGCTATAACGGCTACCTCGAATTTCAGTTAAAATTTGCAATTCCAATGTGTATTCAGATAATCCCAAAAGAAACAATAAAATAAAAATTCAATTTCAGCAGCGCAATATATTAATCGCATCAGCAATGTATCCGATACGTGCATACATATAATCGAAAATGCGTTCCGAAATTACGCGTAAACTCTATAAAATCGCTGATCGAATGTCGAAACCTCGCTGTTATGTTCAGCGCAGTGCTATAAAAATCCCGGTACAAAAACTCTGCACTTTCGGTTCACGCGCATACGAAGTAGAAAAAACATGCACACATACACAAATCAGTGAGCGTAATTTCGCGAATACCGCGTCGCGTTTAATGGCTGGGCTGTCACAATGAAAACCGTTTAGCGAATATAAAGCGCCCGAGGAATTAGGCCGATTTCAGTTTGTCGAATGCGCGCGCGCACACACACACACACGTACGCGCACATTGACAAACAGCCAGCGGCACAGAACGGAGTACAGTGAAAAGCGCCCTTTTTTCGCGTCACCCCTCCCCCGCGGCTATTTATTCACCGCCAATATACGACCCGTGATTTCACGGCTTTTGTGCGCGCACGCGACAATGTTTTCGAGCAGATAAGCGAGGTGAAATGAATATATATGTGCGCGAGGGTGAATGTGAGGACGAGGCGAGCGTCTTTATACACGCATGAGTATAAACACGCGTGCGCACAGTAGGATATGGAGTAAAAGGTGCGGGTGAGGCTTAGCTTTTAAAATCTCGCGCGCACCCTCTTCGGATCCCTTTCTTTTCCTCGCCGTTGTCGATGGATAATTCCCTTCTTGTCTCCTGCTCATTTTTCCTTAAGCTCTCTCTTCAACTTTTTCTCAAAGCCCTTTTAGCTATCTTCTTATCTCCCACTCTCTCTCTCTCTCTCTCTCTAGCTGTCTCTCTTGCTGTGCACGCGCTCCATTTTCGTCTTTCTTTATCTTCCCAGCGAGCCTTTGTCGAGCTACGTTTATTACATATTAACTTTTTTTTCGCAGGGATGAAATATATATATTTTTCCTTTCTTTTCGTTACTTTAAAGGAGATTATATTTGTATTTTAGGAGATTTGAGGAAAAAATTTTTGTTACGGTATCAGGAATATGGATAATCTATTCCTATTTGAAATTATATAAAAAGCTTTTGGCTGATATTAAATTTATATGTGCATTTTCAATATACTGATGTAAAAGGATAAAAATACAAAATGCATTGGTAATATGTAAAATATTCATTGAAGAGTGGTAACCATCGTCCAACTATACGATGTCATGAAAAACAGAAGAGAATATTAATGAGTGCTCTTTGCTATAAACTCATGAGGATTCATCAAAATATGGATTTATGAAAATGTATTTCCTGGAGAGCAAAAGAAAAAAAAAATTAAAAAATGTTATATAAACGGATTTTCTCCATTTGGAACAATCTTTACTTAAGGAGATCAAGTTTTGTTTATAAATTTCTGATAAGATTTAAATAGTCAGTATATCTGTGGCTTTCCGGAAAAACCAATTAACTCCATTTTTTTTCATCCAATATCCTGGAAAAACGATACATCTCTACTTTTCCAATAAGAGAGGCAGACGTTTCTTATTCTTATAATTGTACCCATAGCAAGACAGCTGCATTAGAAAGAGTCCACATATTTGCCCCTACAAGCTCCCGTGAACGATAGTTCATATTTATCATGTATAGTTGCCGAAAAAACAATATAATTGCCATTGAGACCGGAAAATCCACGTAACTCCACTGAAATTTGTGTTTATTCCCGGAATAACCACATAAGTGAAAGTCGTTTTCTAAGATATGAACGCTATTTGGTCTAGATACTATGGTAAAAAATATGTAGTATTCATTAGTACTCATAGATGCGGTGTTGTATTCAATCTCATTTTTCTAAAACACCAATGCGAAACTAAAATCTCGATTTACTCGAAATAATGAAAAGTGAAGATAATAGGTTATTCGTGGAAGCCACTGCAAATATATAGTAGATGGCTTCACATGCATATGTTCATCTTTTAATGTTTCAAATTAACAAGTTCATAGCATCCTCTCTTCAATTTTTCAAATCTTTAAAACCAACATATACAATAGAACGTATTAATTTTGTATTATTATAGATTATTCTTAACAATGACAATCGGTATACATATTATTATTAATTTGTAAACATTCAATTCACGTCACTGGAAGAAATTGGGAGCATTTGAATCTCAGCCGATATGAAGAGCAAATCGGAAATTCCAGAGAATTTCTCAAAAAGTTGAAGCGCAGTTAATATTTTAGTGATCCCTCGTGCTAAGCCCCGAGACGGACACGACGACGAGCAAGTAAGCTCGCGCGAGCGCGCGCGGGGGCGTAAGTTGACCGCTGAAAGGAAAGGTTCCGCCGGGAAGGAAAGTACGCGAGAGAAAGACTGCGAGCGAAAGAGCGTAGCGAGGCGGAAAAGTAAGAGCGGGAGAAGAAGAGGGAGTGAGAAACAAGGTGAAAAAGGTGAAAGACTTCGCTCGCTCTCTTGGACTAGCTCAGCCTGGCAAAGGATTATGCGGCGACGCGACGGAAAATCGTTCCACGAGCCACCAAGACGACGACGACAGCGACTACGACGACGACGTTGGTTTTCAATGTGTTCGTTACAATGGAATTTTTTGTCTTACTCTCGCTCCCTCTCTGTCGCGTCCCTCTTTCTACTCCCTCGCTTTCCGCTTCGTCTTCGCTGGAGCGCGCGTATAGTTTTTAGCCGTGCACTTTTCGCTTCCACAAAGAGAATGAATTCTTTTTAATTATACAGTCAGATGAATTTTGTAGTAGCAAGGCGGGATGGATTTTGTTACGAAGTAGGTGAATTCTTCTCGTTTTCGATTGTACCGACGTTGTTCGCGACTTAATTTAGCATACGAAAAGTAGAAAAATTTCCTAATATAAAAACCTTATGAGATTAGTAAACTTAAGCTCGTAAATCAAAGAATCATTATAAAGAAACGATAATTACAGTTTAAGAATTGTCAATTTTAAAAGTATTATGGTATACGGAAATGGTACGATTTAATTATCTAAGGTTTTCTGCAAATACCCGATACATATCTCGTTAGCAACGCATTATCAGCTTGTTATTTACGAGATTTAAAGAGCAAAGATAACCTGTAGAAGTAGAACTGTAAACCAATTTGCTCGGCCTTTAAGGAGACTTTTATTTTCTGCAGTGTTTGCTAGTTTTGATTTGAGCGCCGCTCGCGCAAAGGGCGATTACGATCTTCGTGGCCGTGATCGTACGGAGGAAGTTCCGAAACGACCAAGTTTGCTCAATAAAAATCCTCTGCAGAAATAGAAAGAAAACTCGCGCGGCAGTTAGCTATAATCCAGCAAGTTGTTTGGTACACCTACGTGACGTGGATGGGATACGGACAGAAAGAGATTGAGACCAGTGTTAGCTCGACCTCGCATCGATTAACAATAAGAAGATAACCAAGTCAAACGTTGGCTAATGAATTACCATTAAGCAGTAACTAGAAATAGTCTGCAGTGTTGACGTCACCGCCCTTTGTTTGTTTTTACCTTTGTATCATAAGCGGTAATGCAGTACTATTTAAAAGTGAATAAAGATGCATATTATCTATTATTCAAAGAAGCAACAAAGTTGTTGTTCCCTTTATCAGATTTCAATGGACCAGTATACAGAACCGAAACGAACCTTTATTAAAAATACATCTTGAAGTTGTTAATTTAATTAAATTAGCGTATCCAAGCATGTTTACAATTACAAAGTATCGAGCATTCGAACCGAACGCCGTTTTAATTAATTAAACAACGTAAACAAGACAGCTTCCACTTGGCTTGATAAACGGTAGCTCCGTTTCCGTTTATAATTCCATCGCCTGATCGCGATGTAAATTCGAGCAGGACAAAATGGCACTGCAAAAGAAAAACTAAACTTAAAAGAAATCTCGTAATATTTTGTTAAAGTTCAGCGCGAAAACAATTACGTGTGTCGAAAAAAAAGAAGCGAGCACAATAGCTCAGAGATAATCTCACCATCGGAAGAACTCCACTCTTTCTCTCTCTGTCTCGTCAGGTGCAATATCCGATGTTGGATAAATAAAAGCATCTTTCGCGCAAGTCCTGCGGTTATTTTAAGCGTCAAATACGTCTCCGAGATTAAAAGTCGTTTTCCATTGCTGTTGATATTAGGAAAAGAAAAGTCGCCAATAACGACGCCCACCAGCACTTGGCATGATAAAAGACCTCGATCTGGGTAGTTTTAATCCGCCTTTCTTTTGTACTTTACCTGGCATCGCTCTTTCTCTCTCGTCTGCGCTATACCTCGCTCTTTCTCTTGGCTTTCCCCTCTCCTCTTCCTTACCGCCTTTTACTGCTCTCTAAATTTTTCTTTTGTTTAAATGAAACGAAATCGGTTGGAAAGAACTTACAGAAAAATTGTTCCTCGCTCCGTCAGACATCATTGTTTCTGCCCAAATTTTGAGCGAGCGGGTGCTAAGTGGACAAAAGTATAAAAGACAGTTTTTTAAGAGAAAGATTTCACGCAAGATACAAACATCAGAACGGCAAGTTTTATCAGCGCGCTGTTAAAAGAAACCATTGGCGAAAGTTTCTTCGAATTAATCACTGTAGCGTGACGCTGGCTTTCTCTTCATCCCCCTACTCTCACGCGCTATAAATCTAAATCACGTTGCGCTGCCCATTTTTTGCCGCGCGCGCCCCGCAAAATCGACAAAGTCCCGCGTCGTCCTCTGTGTATATATTTCTCTGCGTTCTCTTTTTACTCGCGTGCGCTCGGGCAAATTAGATTAACGCACAAAACACGCGTCGCGCAGGGTTAACTCAGATACCGAGCTCATTTTTTTTGTTCGCCCCTCCCCCAGAACGGGCAACAACACAGGAAGGGGGCAGAGAAACTTCGTTTTCCCGAGAATGTAGAGCGATAAAGAAGAGCGCCGCCGAATATTCGCGAAAGAGGTGGACTTTTTAGCCGGCCTGAGATGAATCGCGTTAACTTTAAAGTCGGAAATTGAAAACGTCGGTATGTTGTTTATTGGACGCTGGGATGCGCAAGGGGATAGGATAATGAATTCAGGTAAATAAGAGGCGGAACTCCGTTTAGGGGCAAATGGTTTTATGCCGACGAATAATTTCATTTTTCGGACAAGTTTTTCAGGATTTTTCGTGTGATATAATTATAAGATATTATCAGAAGAGATTAAAGGGGGAATTTAGTACACGTTGATAAAATTTTTCACCATTGGGCACGTATTTTCTATAATTCACATTTTATTATCTTCTTCTCCAATTAGTTATATAGCAAAGGAAATGTTATAGGTACTTATGAGAAACCTTAGAAAACTATTGATTATAATAATTCTTATCTGATACTTTATTAAAGTCGAATTAAAGTAATTCAAAGATAGCTATTACAAATGCATGACGATGGTATTCTATTCCCTGGTCTAAATCTCAAACATTTTATAAATAATAACTGACCATTTATATTAGAAACTTGCTATAAAATAGGAATTTCTCTTGTACATTTTTTAGCTCCCGATGAAACGCTTTTTATTCTATTATTTGGCCATTTCATAGATTGAAAAATAGAATGAGTTTTTCGAAGACAAGCACATGCTTGTTCTTGAGTATTTTAAAGGTATTAAACTGATTAGTTTCTTTAGTCTGGAAATGGCTAGCAGAAGGCTTGCGGTTATGACAAGAAGTGAGAGAGAGAGACAGAACCAGATGGAGAAATAAAAGTTTTGCTGAATTATTCGTAAAATGAGTACAACAAATTATTTATTAGTTACTGTTATTTATTTATATTTTGGTAAGCCATCCAATGCACTTTAATGCTCTTTCGTCAGTGATAAAATTAGTAAGTAAATCAAATACGAATATTTTGTTATTACGTCAATCTAAGAAATAGGCAAACAATGGTTGAAAAATCGTTTCATCATAGCGATTAATTAACCAGTTTTACTAGCTATTTTTTAACTTCTTGGTCATTTCATATAGATGAAATTCTAGCAGAGTTGCAATATATTATTATAATCACTATAGTGTCTAAAATAACTACATTTAAAAACAGTCTAAGTAATAACAGTAAAAGCAACCTTGTTTTAAAAACTATAATTATGACACGGAAAGCAGTCTTGTTCTATCAACCTTTTATGTCACCGTTTTTCCTAGACTAAAGATAAATTTGTTCAATTACACGTTCCCATTACAAATTAAAGTTCTTGTGTCACAGCGTAGAATGCAATAAAGTACATTGCAAAGATATGAAGAAAATGAACTTAAAAAAAGTTATGAAACTTATAAGTTATCAAAAATTATACTTCATGTTTTGATAACCAAGTTATTTTTTTTCAACTTTCATAAAAATTCTAAATTTTACTTATAATTTTATATAAGTAAGCAATGACCCTGGTAGAAATTAGTCCATTAAAAATAAGCAGGAAAATAGAAACTGGCCATTGGAAATGGCTACTTATTAGACACAAGTGTAACACTTTTTTCCATCAACTTTTCCCATTTTATGGAATGGCGCTAGCCTTAAAATCTTCACATTAAAATTTCATAACAATTCAATCACATATTGTAAAACTTATACTCTTAAGAGATAGTTTACCGGGATATAAACAAAATTTAGTGGTCTTTGTATTATTTACAGCTTTATTCTATAAGATATAAACCAAAATCGTTATTTTGCCACGTAACTTTATCTCTCTCACTCATCGTCATAATAAATCGCTTGTTACTAGATTTCTAATGGCTTCGTCGGCTAGCTATTTTAACTAGTATTAAAATGCCAAATTAATAGATAGTACAACATTTTGACCATTTCTGCAACCAATAAATGTGAAAAATAAGTTGAAAAAATCGTTACACTTATGGTAGAAAACTGGAGTCCATTTTTTTGCCATCTTGGTTCAAACTAGCCATTTACTACCTATAAAATGATTTCAATTTCTACTAGGAGAGATAGTTTCTCAAATAAATATATGGAATTACAGAATAAGGACTGAAATTCTCCAAAACGAAATTTATTATCATTGTTTTCAGTATAAAATTATAGTTTTCTACATAATTTCAAAAGGATTGGTGATAGCCGAGTGTGCAAAAAGCATTTTTCGCGAAATCCACTGTACAAACAAATTACTCGTCAACAAGCCTTGAACGGCTGATTTCGCCATTATTAACGCATTCTTCATTATAATTATCGACTATTTACTGCAACAAAATACAAAACCTTAATGCTTCATATTTACTGCAGCTCTCAAGGCAAATATCCTCCGTCAAAAAAATTGTTCGCATTCAAGTACTTCACACGCGCACTATTGACCAGCAGAGCGTGCGCAAACAAACAAGTTAATTAACCGTTCCAAGTCCTCGTCAAAAAAGCTCAACCGAATTCCCTGTTTACCATCGCACGCGCGAACCAGTGAATGACCGAGTTACACAGCACACGCGCGCGTAGCATAGCGCACGACAATAATTCCACCCGCATCGCTCAGTCGGGTTTTTTTCTCTGCCCTCTCGCATAATCGCTATTTATGAGCCGAGCTCTGGAAACCGCTACGGCGCGCTACTCTCTCGCGGAAGTTCTTTCATTCTCGTCTTTCGTAATTATTCCCATGAATAATAGACGACGCGGAACGCGCGCGCGCGCTCGCCGGCACTTAATTATCCGCGTCGCGGGTCTTTGCACCGTTCGTGGCGATATTGAAATTATTTTCGTTGTCGCATTGTATCGTTAAAAAAAGTGGTTTAGTAATGACTACAGGTACGGCGGGGTTTCGCTCGATACGGGATTTGGCGCGCGGATTATGAATATTTTCCACGATAATGGCTTGGAATTCTTTTTTTTATTGTACTTATCGTATCTGCGAACTGAAGGTACTTGTTTATAACTGCATTACCTTGCGATATTTTGTGCTTTTTTCTTTCCTCGTTGTAATCTCTTGTAAATGCATCTGCGCCATGAATAACGAGGTCGATAATATCGATTGTTATTTCGCTTCATTAAAATTCAAGGCATAAATTTTCCTAGCGCCAGCATCGCTCATAACATTCTGAGCGTCTCGCATTCACCGTCATATCTCTCGTGCCATTCTCTTCCCTCTGTGTCTTCCTTCCTCCCACTCCCACCTTCGCCTACGACAGCTTGTAAGTGCAACCGTGTCATTAATCTCTGTAGGGTAGGTATCAACGCCTTCAACCTCTCCTTCATCCTCTCTCTCTCTCTCTCCGGCTCTGCCTCTCCTCCGTGTCACTCTGAAAAAGCAGCACCAATTCATTTTCTTCCACTTCCTGTTTCGTTCGCTTTCCTTCCATCTTTCCTTTCACGGTTTTCTTCTTTCTCTTCTTTCTCTTTGCTTTTTTCTCGGAATCTTTTTTTCCACGCCTTCTTTCTCCATCTAGATTGCTATTACGTATTCTTATTTATCCTTGAAGACCATAGCTATTTAAACAAATCTTCACAATTAGGTCATTAAATTAATTTCAATACGCATTTCTAATCTTTTATATAATATTCTATGGTACTGCGTAATTATTGGGTAACTTTAATTGCTACAATAATACTCAGGAGCTTATTTACTTATAAAACTTTGCTCTATTCTTCCAAAGAAGATTAGTTCAGTAATATAGCTAAGTAAATTATAACTTACAGAAGGATAACGAGATTTAGCAGAAGATTTCCTTCTAATAAGTTGGCCAGTTCACTTACGTTTACGTCAACCAATCCAAGGGTTAGGGTCACTTAAGAGTAAGAATTAAATGTCACGGCGAACACAAACCATTAGTTCGTTGTATTATACAAATAAATGTACATGATAAGTAACAACATTTTGGATATTATAGTATCACACATGCAAATTTAAAAGAGGAATTTAATTATCCAGTTTGGAAAAAGAACCCAACGTACAAATTGTTGAACACGGCGTTGTAATTAATAGACTGATTCGCTGATTACTACGCGACAGAACACGATCGCATTAAGATAATTCACGTAACAGAAACATGATTAATGGCCAGCTCAACGAATGCAACCCACATCTCCGCGTCATAATAAACTACACGCAGACGGAGCTTTCATCTGCATGATTAATCCGAGCTCGCACATGCGCCCGTGTGGGCG
This sequence comes from Torymus aiolomorphi, assembly GCA_036365515.1. Lineage (NCBI taxonomy): Eukaryota > Metazoa > Arthropoda > Insecta > Hymenoptera > Torymidae > Torymus > Torymus aiolomorphi. The sequence goes on along the minus strand of CM070875.1, from coordinate 189,753,748 downwards.
GAGGGACCGGCGTCGCCGGCCGTCTCGCCGAACAAATTAAACTAAGCATTTTAATTAATAATAAAGAGATCCGGACGACGAGAAATTACAGCTGAGCAAGCGGAGGAACACTTGGCTCCAACGACAAGCTTAAAGCGGAACAGATGGAGCGTGCCTTGAACGCGCGCGCGCGCGCTCGTTAGCGAAACGCGGGCGAGAGAGAGAGAGGCGCCGCCCGGCGCGCCATCGCGAAAGTACGAGAGCCCCGGGAGTTTCCGCTCCTGAAATTTCGGAGATGCTCTCCGGGGTATTCGAGGGAGGGAGGGAGGAAGTTGAGAAAATGACGCGCGAGCGCCTGTCCCATTGTTTCTGGCTTCTGCAAAAGTCGACGTATGTAAGAAAAGGGGAGGGAGCCGCCGCCGCTGCTGCTGTGATGGCGTTATTGTCAAAAGTTAAGCGAGCTTTTCATGCGAGAGGAAATCTGACCTTCGCAGGAGTTTAATTAAAGCGCGTAAATCCATCGAAATTGTTTTTGCCACTCTCGGTGGAACGTTCACTCTCTGCCGTACAGTTGTGTGTGTGCGTATTTGCGAAGGCTGATGTCAGCTACATACACACGTCGACGTAGCTCGCGATTGTGCCAAGTCGCGCAGGCTGGCAGCGTCGCTTTCAATGAAAATTCGATCGGAATAAGTATGACTGCGTGCGAGTTTAATTAAAAATCGAGCTCGCGTATTTCCTGGTAAACGAGACATTGAAACTAAATATAAAGTTCGCATTGTGCTGTTGCTACTGCCGCGTCTTTTATTAGAAAGTGTCGTATACATTTACAAGGCTATATTTAAAAGTCTCTAAAAAAGAAAAATTTTATTTTTTTATATTCTATTTACGGAGTTATTTATTCAACGATCTATCTACGTAGTGACATTTAGCAGTGAATAATAATTCTGTTAATAGTTAAAATAGAGGACGATATTCCAAAATTCATGAACAACGTTAAATCTTTAAACGGTGCCTCGAAATAATTATGTTAATGATGATACTGCGTACACATAATATCATTATCAATATGTTCGGAACAAAGTTAATGGAAATCGATGTATAAGTCCGAATCGTATTCCAATATTGGGAAACCCATTTACGTAACCAACCTCTTCTCTGTTGAACAATCTACCATTCGATGGCTTTACACAATTTTCCTATTGGTACATACTAAATTGAATTTTTTTCAATAGATAATTAACATCACAAAATAAAGTTTTACAATATTAAAAAGTCGTGTTCCCAAAAATCAAAAAAAATTCATACAGGAAAAAGTCACTCTTTACGTATCAATTTGTCCTTCTCTCGCTCGTGCACTTCTTCATCTCGTTTTTTCTCATCAGACTAATCGCTCTCCCATTGCGGACCGAGCGAGTGATCGAAGAGTCCCGCGACACGTTTTTTATCCGATATAGTCGCCCAGGGAACTCGTCGTCTCTCTCTCTCCTCTCCCCCGCTCTCTCTTCGAGAGCGACCGAGACCGAGTAGGCGGTGGCCGGGGTACCTGTAGAGCTAATGTCGGTCGCGCCTATATATACACGCACACGCGCGCATGAACGAACCTATCGCTCGAACATGTGAATGACAATACGTCCCGACGATTGCGATTGCCCTGCAGACAAGTGGCGCGCGCGAAAGTAGAGGAGTCAAGTGTCTTTGGTGGCAGAGGAGAGTAAAAGAGAGAGGGAGGGAAGGGGTAGGACGACGACTATGTGACACGAGCGAATACCGACAGCAGCCGACAATATACTTATCGTGAGGGTGGCGCGCGCTTGTATTTGTCTCCGTGTTGACGCCCGCGTGGTTGCCTGTTCCTATATGTGCACGATGTGTGTGTTGTGCTTGAGGTATATAGTGAGGAGGTGGAGAAAGGACGCCGTCGAGTCAACATTGAGGGAGATGAAAATAAGTATTGGAGAAACTAGGTTGAGATGCGAGACTTCGTATGTCACTTTTTGCATGCTCTATCGTATTGGTGGAGTCACGTATGGTGTAGGGTGGTAAATATAAATATTATATATTTCTAAACAATTGAATACTGATTTCAATAATTATGATTTGATATGTAGTAAATGAGAGAATTAATACAATAGCGGATGGAGGTTTTTTTTAATATTTTCTTATATTATTGCGATATAACTGGAAAAGATAACAAATATTTGTCAATGTTTTTTTTTTTTGATCATGTGAGAAGGATCAATAGGGCAGTTTACTAAAGCTATTTAGAAGTTTGTTCTCTTACTTCAGAAAATCAGGAAAAAGGAAGTCAGGAAAATCTTGTTTTCTCGTCTCCACTTTCTTTCTTCGGTCTCAAGCTCTTTCACGTTACCCTTTTATCAGAGAAATCAATTTTACTTTTGAGAACCAACTATTTTATCAGAAAGTTTAACTATACCGTGTCTTAATATCGTTAGTATTTAAATATTTATAAATTTGCCCTAAAAATAATAATCGAGAATATGTTAAAACAATGTCAAACCTGTTACTTTTGGTTCTTAGTTGCTCTTATGAGAACTCGAATAAATATTTTTAATAAAAAATCCATATAAATTTGTATTATAAATAAGGCGACTTGTAAACTAATCAACTTGAAACCGAAAAAGATCGACTTAGAACGAACGAAGAAAAGTAAAAACTATCGTGCAATCTCGCAAGGATACAAAGGGAGCGAAAGTAACAGCAGTCATCAAAGGGAGAGCAAAGGCATGAAAGACACGAACTTACATAAAGACACACACATACGTGCGCGCGAGGAGCATTACTTGACCGGAAACCGGAATAAGGTGGGAATCGAGAAGGACGAAGGAAAAGCAGCATCTCGCGAGACAAAAGTAGTATTGCGGCAGGAGCAAATGTCGAAACACTTGGTGTAACAAGACAGCGTCTGCACGTAAACTGAGACTCACACGCGCGTGTGCACCATATACGGAGGCAAAAGAATGAGAGTGGGTGTAAGAGAAAAGAGCGCGAGGAGGGAGAAACGACAGAACCACAAGATGCGGCTTGGCTGACGGTAGCGATTTTATCCTATTGATTTCGCACTTCCCTCGAAGCGAGACGCGTGAGCGCGAGACCTTGACATCGATGTACAACCGGCGCGCTATAGTGCCGACACTAGCTCTCGCTCCTTTCATCTCGCGCTCGTCGATGTGCCATCCCTGCTCCTCGCCCTCCCACGCCGCGTTCCACACTCTTACAGCCCTTCCCCACCCTTCCCCACCACGTGACGCCCGAGCTTTTTCGGGACGGCGCTGTACAATCTGCGCCGGGAGTTAGTCGACCGGTGGAATGGTGGGATTTATATGAATCTTTAATATGACGGAGATGCAAGATTTATTTTTGATATTTGAACAGCAGACAGGGAAATCGTTTCAATCTGTGTTCGAATAATTGAATGAATTAATGAAAATTGCGGTTTGGTTTTGAATTCGTTAATATTGTTAGGGTAGTAAAAGTTGTATATAAAAACAAAATTCACTATTATTATTTACGATTTGGTTGTAAAAGCGTAAATGGAATTTGCAAACAAAAGATTCCAAGATTTTTCATCAAAACATTGCGATGGATTTCGGTACACATCAAAGATTATAGAATGAGCAATTTTTTATATTAAATATTTTCGTAGAATTTTATTTATTTTTAAAACCTTGTTGAACTATATTTTTAGCTTTACATAACTGTAACTCTAGATTAAGTAAACAAAATTTCCTGAAAGTTGGTCAACATGATTCGAATTCGGACAGTACTTTCAGTAAGTGAATACAAATTACCGGTGCAGCTAAGTAATCGAATGAAATTTTGCTACCTAATCCAAATGATAATCCAGTTAATTTCCAACAATTTATAAGGCGCAAACTTTCGCACCACACTGTACAATCAGAACAAGCATAACGACTCACTATTTTTACCCTCGGTATTTTTCGCACTTTCCGGGATTATTCGTATTCAGGAGATGCGAGAGCTAACGCGTGAATGCGCGGGGGCAGGGAGAGCGAGGCCTACATTCTTCTTCTTCACCCCGCGCGTGAAGATGCTTATACGGTGGCACCTCCCGCGAGGGAAGCCCCCCTATATATGTATATACATATACATATGCGCGCAAGCGAGATATTATGACTCTTTGCTTCCATCGACTTTAATATTCGAATCGCTCGATCTCTTCTTCCTAGCCGAGAGCCTCGTGTGTTTATTAAATTCATAGACCCGCCGACTGCGGGGGTTTATTATGGCATTAAATTTTTTTAGTTTTATTACGGCTCTCTTTCACGTTTACGAGTGCACATAATATTAGCTCACGGTAAAGCTGGAAGGGAGAAGATTGTTTGAGAAAGTAGCCACACCCTCTAAGGTGCTCCCGCGCGCAGAATTTTACTGGTGTTTCCTTTTGATGTTTTAATATTTTATTACCCGGCTGCTTTTAGTAATTAACGAGTTGCTTAAGATGCCAATTTTTAAATTTAACATTTGACTCTTGCTGCTTATTTTCGAAAATTCAAAACGCTATTTAGTCTATTTTCTGAATTTTCTCGTTTTATATATAACAAATTAATAAAAGACATATTAAAAATTAAGATGTGTATACAGTAATACAATATAGGTAGATTTTATTTTACTAAAGTCGAAAAACGCGTTGCATGTGCTTCTTTTCTTTGTTTGCTCGTCATTGTTTTAAAAAAGAGACAAAAACACGCCTGCCATCTCTGGCATTTTTTCGCTTCTATATTATAATACACAAATATATCACGTTATCATAATTAGCCAATTAAATCGCTGGAAAGGAGGCGTTACTTTTTGGTTCATCATTTTGAGAAGCATCAGCAAGAGTACTTCTTTTCTTTGCCTGCTCATCATATTTTTTATATTTTAAAAGAAAAACAAAGACGTGCCGCTGGTTCTGGCATATTCGTTACTACGATATAATACACAAAATCTCGTGACAGTAATTAAGCAAATTGCCAGCTTCATTCTTCGGTTCATTATTTTTTTTTTTAAAGAGGAAAAAATATTCCAATAAGTAGTATTCATAAAATTAAATTCTTAGATCTTATGTATACATTTACTGCATACTAGATATAAAATTTAAAATAAAGAATATTGCGCTAATTTAACTCTTCTATAAAAATCTGGAATCTCTATAATAAGTCTGAAGGTATAACGTCAATTGCATTAATTACTCGGCGGATATTACAAAATTTTTCTCTTTGGTAGCACTGAAGAACCGTAAATAAAGAAAAAGTAAATGTTCACGATCAGCTCTTGATGGAAACGGATGTATATAATATACATTTAACATTTTTCATTCACTTATAAGTGTAATATGCTAAAATCATGTACTCCTGTGAGTGTCAATATATAGTTATAATATCAAAAGTAGAGATACATGGAGAGCGCTAGATAACAATATTGTTATCCTATCTTATATCATTAGTGTTCTTTTTGACATACATATAATTTAATATTTCCGATAACATTGCTGACCATCTCGTTCCTTTTGTTACAGGTATGTAGTTTCTAGTTGATGTTATACTATACGTTTAACTGAAGGTAAGATAAAAAGTATATGTAATATTTTCAATGAATTTGGATTGTAAAAAGTGTATTAAAAAATAAGTTGATTTTAATTGCTGCAAATTACTAAATTAAAGTCTGAATAGATATGATGTATTTTATTACTTGCTTTTAATTGGCGTCATGTCTTTTATTACTGTTTTCTATTACCAATATAAAACAAGTCTTGTAACAGAAAAATTCATTATTTATATATTTTGAAAAATAAATCACTGTTACATATCTTGTAAAAAGCAATATCATACAGAAATGCTACTTTTATTATCATTTTATACTTGTTACATATGAAAGGAAGCAGAATGAATTAAAATGAATTCGTTGCATAAAAAATATGGGACGAGCGGGACGCGAACCGACGGACCCGCAGTTTGTAGTCCCGTGCCCCACTACTGAGCTAACGCCGCGATGCTCGCTCGAGAGCATCGCGAGCGTCTAGTTCTTATCATGAAGCGGATGCGTCAGGGCTCGGATGACTGTCGAGCTGAGCCCATGACATACTAAAAGTTGCTAATTTTTTGACTATTTTCAAAATCTATTTAAACCGTAAATATCTTCTTCTAGTACTTTTTCATGAAATATTATTTCTTACCGGCTTCACAAAATCTATACAAAGTGCATTTCTACGATAGGAACATAGAAGAAACTTACGAATAACTTAATTTTTTCCCCGTTATTCCCAAAATTACGTACGAAGTTCTTTTATTTTCCTTTCCCTTAATCCCGATGCGTCTCCAAAGTAAAAAGTTATTTTCTAATCTCACTTCTCGCTGCATACACATTCGTCGTCGTCCTCCTCCTACCCCCTGAAATAATAACAATTCCTCAAACTCTTTTTCTCCCGAGCTCTCTGGCAAGCGCGAACACTTACTAACACGCGTCTGCGGGTTTGAGCGCGCCTTGCTCGTCTGTCATGCATCTGCCAAAAGTGTCCCAAAGTTCGACGATCCCGATGCTCACACACATATATATGCATATACATATATATAGAAGTCGACTGCGCGCCCGCAGGGGCGAAAGAGAACGGAGTGTGAGAGAGAGGCGACGCGCTAGCCCGGAAACATCTGGCGAGCTACGCGAGTGGTGGCAGCGCTCCCGTCGCCAGTGGGTGTAAGTTAGTGGCGTAATATGCTCTGCGCACCGTGAAATATTCGAGCTCGATTGCCGAACGACAGGGTGCAGGAAAAATACGGCGGGCCGGCTGAAATTTTAAAATGAAGTTAGAGAGTGTGAAAATGTGAGCGCGCGCAACGACGACGACGACACCGGCAGCGACAGCACTGGAAAGAATTAAGACGGAAGGATGGCGGATTTATGGGGAATTACACAAATTGAAGTCGCCCGGTGGCGGAGAGCACGCGCAGCTCCAGCTATATATACGGGTTATGGGAAGTTTGAAGAACGCGTCTGGACGAGATAGTGGCGAGGATATTTATGGCTGGTTCGTTCGGGGAGAGTAATGCTTGTGTTGTTGATTTCAAACAAGCTTTATGCTGCGAATTATTATTACAAATTGAACCGTTCTTTTAGTAACATGAAGTAGTTCTTCTTCGTCGTGAAGGATTAGTTTTTTATATTTCACAAAACCATGATAAATATATTCGTAATATTTTAAGAATACGAAAAAAATCATTTGAATTTTTTCTGGCTGTTAGTTCCCAATCATTAAACCGACCCTTAAAGACCTAAGAGACCTTTCGAGCGTTTCTGAAAATATCGATGACTTCAATCGTATTCAGAGTACCCGCGAAGCGGAAACTTAACAGGTTTACGAAGTGAATAAAAATGTGTTATTGAAGTACCAGGAGCAAGAGTCGTCAATTCCCTCATTGTCTCAGCTCGGATAGGGAAGACTGCTGCAGCGTGAAGGCGAGTGGTGGAGAACGCGAAAATTTGCCGCAGTAAAAGCACGATCGAACGCTCGCCCGCGGGGTGACTGCTTCGCTCTGAAAGTTCTCCCTCTCTCTCTCCTCTGCATACTCGAGCGAGCACTCGTGAATTTTACGCTAAGAGTAATGGAAACATTTTCTTTTACGTTTCTCGATGCTCAAAAGCGCTCGCGCACACTTGGATCATAATGAACGTTGCGTGTTTCCCGGTTCGAGAATTTCTCGACCCTAATTATCCGATTTTTTTCTCAATGGCAATATGTGAGAAAGATTGTTGCGGTGCTTTTTTTACTAGTGCTCTCGATGTGTAAATTTTCTTCACAAATCATCCATTCTGGTGATATTGAATGAGAATTGACAGTTAATTCTTTAATAATGAACAGTAACATAGGCACACAAAAAAAGTCTCTGTACCAGAAGCTCGATATATATATATATATATATATATATATATATATATATATATATATATATATATATATATATATATATATATATATATATATATATATATATATATATATATATATATATATATATATATATATATATATATATATATATATATATATATATATATATATATATATATATATATATATATATATATATATATATATATATATATATATATATATATATATGTATATTCCTATGCTTTTTGACTGGCTGAACACAAATTCAGTCTCAGAATTGCTCCATCACCCACCAATTTTTTTTTTCGTGATAGAAATTAACCAACATTACGAAAAATTGACTATTTCATGAATTTAGAAGAATCTATAGAGTTGCTAGGTACCAAGAGACGGGTTTTTCCATGTATTCAACCTGCTTAACATGAATCTGGTGTCAGCATTCACTACCCTTCATTTAAAAAATTGTCCAAAAGTTACGAAAAATGAACTCTTTCATGAATTTGGAGAGATTATGTTGCTATGCAACGCTATAAGCCCTGGGTTTTTTAAATGTATTTTCATCCACTGAAAATGATTTTGTTTTTAAAATAAAGACAAATAAAAAACAATGATCAATGTAGAAAAAAGAGCGTAGCTAAGTTTTCGAAATGTTTCTGAAAACTTTGTAGGCAATAACAAAGAACCGTATTATGAGGGCCTTGTAACTGATATGACAGAAGCTTACGAAAGCTTAGTATAGGGTGCCTGATGAATGTGAAACTCCATTTTCTAGATTCTTACTTAACGGGGTGGCGTAGTGCTACCATTACCGACCGAGCAATTGATACATTTCCAAGCTTATTAATAATAAAATACGTAGAATCACAAAAATTCAAGAGAACACTCTTCTTCGGTTTTGAACGTACTATTACCCAGTGAAAGTTTGAAGTCGAAATATCAAGTGGTTTTTGCAAAAACTTTGAACGAAACCGAATTTTGTTTTGCAGAAGAGTTCTCTTGCTTTTTGTGACTCTACGTTTTTTATTTTTAATAAGCTTGAAACTGTGCCAATTGCTCAGTCGGTAATGATGCGGCTATGACACCGCAAAAAATTTAAGCGATCAGAGCGAAAAGCAAGATGAACGATTTCATCAATTGAAAAAAGATACCAAGGTAGATGAGACATATGATAGCAAACTACCAATTGGTTAAAAGAGAAACCGAGTTAAATCTAAACGGGTTAGAAACTAGCTTACAATAACCTGTGGGTATTTGGAAACACGTTTTTCAATTAAAGGGCGATGGAGCAATTCTAAATCCAGATTATTATTCAGCATGTTCCAATACATGTAAAATATCGTCTCTCTGCTTGTAGTGTTACCTAGCGACGCTATGGATTCCTCCAAATTCATGAAATAGTCGGTTTTTCGGAATTTTGGTGAATTTTTGTTATGGAGAAAAAAAAAAGTAAGTGATGGAGCAATTCTGAGACTGGATTCGTATTCAGCGAGTCAAAAAGCATAGGAATATAATATGTATCGGGTCGCTGGTACAAAGACTATTTTTTCTGTGTACTGTTGTAATTAGAATATATATATAGACTTTATTTTTCATTACAGTATATTTCTAAATTCTATCGTATAACTAACTCTCCAAATGCTTGCGAGCTCAATACAATCATAGCTTTGATTATTGAAGCTCCATATTACATCAAATGCCGATATTAATTTATAATTATTCCGCAACTACAAATCGTATTTGTATTTTAGCAGTTCCTAAGCGATATTACCTAATATTAACAAATACTATTCCAATGGGAATATTCACAATGGTGGATATATAGGAAGCTTTTTAGTTAGGAAATTCGACAGGTCATGTACATACACTTACAATCTTGCTTTTGATAAACATCAAAACTATTGAGTAAACATTAAAATTATACCTTAAATATATTTCATCATTTGCTGAATATTATATTCTTCTTATTCTATATGTTTTCGTAAAATGTCCTTAGATCGAATAGTCAACAGTCCAATCAATCGTATCAGTGCATTAATTTGATGGATACAAATTACGCTTCTTACGGTATTCTTACAAATACCTATAAAAAAAGTAATTCATTTGATAAGACCTCAAATCGAATGACTGCAACCAATCAAAAGTGCACGTTTTTAAATAAAAAGAGATTTTATACTTATATATGCTTCTATACTATGAAACATGAAGTCACAATATATGTTTGTTGTAAATACAAAGTTAAAGCAGAGGTTCAAATGTCTGAATTATTGCTCCAATTACACAAAATCTTGCTGTTTGGATAGTTTGAATATTCAAATATCTGAACATTTGAAATCAGTAAACATTTGCTGTTTACGCTCCGCCCACGTGTAAATAATATTATTCAATACCACGATATTCAAAGTTGGACTAACTTCATAGTATACTAGTTTTATTAATTAATAGTATTTTTCGACACTCCCATGCACAAAGTTCGATTTCCCGCACGCTCGGCAAAAAGCGTGTGCTCGAAATCGAACTTTCCACACGTCGTATCAAAAAGTTCTGTACGATACATGTGCGGGAAAGAGATTCTCGTCTCGTGTGCCTTTCCACCCTCGCTTCGCTCGGGTGTAAACGTCACACGAGACGACAATCTACTTTCCCGCACTAGTATCGTAATGTACTATTACAAATGTATTGAACAAATAATTTTACAAAGTATTTATACTGAACATATAAATGTGAATTCGCCTTATTTTATTATCTTGCTTAATTTATGATTCAAAGAAGAATAACAACTATATTGTACGCGTGAAATCATGTAAGCAATTTTATTAAATGCAAGAGATTTAAAATATGATCATAAAACATTAGTAGTTATATAATCTCTTGTATCACACACACACACACACACACACACACACACACACACACACACACACACACACACACACACACACACACACTCGCACGCACGCACGCACGCACGCACACGCACACACACACACACACCCACCCACCCACACACACACTCACACGCACGCACGCACGCACGCACGCGCACACACACACACACACACACACACCCTCCCACCCACCCACCCACACACACACACACTCGCACGCACGCACGCACGCACACACACACACACATATATATATATGCAACAGCTATATATTTATAAAAGTTATGAAAATTGTCTGAAGTTCTTGTCTGACTATATCTGAATTTTACTACTTCGTTGTGAGTTGTTTCGATTTAGTCTAAATTTAGAATAGTTTGTAACTAATCGCACAAGAGTTTGACCTTTTGACTGTTTTTTAAACTTATTTTACCACATAATAAGTGTAAATATACGACTAAATAAGTAAATACTAAAAACAAAAAATACAAAATATTTTCATGAATCGATAAAACAACATCTTATGTAATATAAAATTACATTAATAATCATGATTAAAATAACAAAATAAAAACAGCATTTTCCCGTTTGGTTAAAAAATGATCGCATTTTAAGGGAATGGGCGTGAAGAATGTGAGTGAGAGGCAAAACGACGGGTAGAGCGAGGATACGCTTAGGGTGCGGTCCATTCAAAAAACTCTCTCGCCATGTTATAAAGCACGCTTTCACATGCGTGAAAGTGTACACATTTTTTCGTTAATTGATTATTTCAGAACTACTTTAATAATTATCATATAAATAATTAAATAATTAATCATCTATTTTACATTTACTAATGAAATTAACATTGGAATCAGTTGTAAGGGATCTGGTAACGGTTCTGGCAGTCACCTGACTTTGGGGACACAAGAATTTCGGCACCTGAATGTGTGAATCTACGGTGGCAAGCTTTTATGCCAATAGTAAATTTATTTAAAAAAAATGCTTTAATATGACTCCCCTTCAAACATAAATCGTTTTATCAGGAAGAGTCCTATGTACATCTCAAACAAAGAAAATTAAACTAGAGGATGTGAGCTTTCATTTATTTTTACTGGATGAAGAAATGTTGATTTCTTCAAAAGTTACACGACATCAAAGATGAGTGTAAAATACACTAGTTTTTGGAAATACATTGAAAAATGGGCATGTTCTTGTTTGTGCACATAAGGATTGTGCACATATTTATTGTGCACAGATAGCATTGGTACAGATCTATATATATAGATATATGCCAATGTTAAAGTTTGCACAATTAATATGTGCACAATCAGTATGTGCATAAACAAGAACACGTCGAAAAATGCCAAAACCCGTTCCTTCACAGTATTTTCTGTATTATGAGCTCATCTTTGAATTCACGTAACTTTTGAAGGAATGAACATTTTTTTCATTAAGTAAAAATCAAATGAACGCTCGCATTCTCTAGTTTTATTCCAACAAAATGATTTATGTTTGAAAGAGCTCATTTATAAGCTTTTTTACAAAATAAAGTTATTGTCCACAAAAAAGCTTGCCACCCAGTTGACCATGTTCCCGATTTTATGTACCTACAATCTGTCCAAGAAACGAAAAAAACACTGGGCTGATACGTGTGTCCACAAAAAATTTTTTTTTAATTTTGTATCCAGTTTGACATTTTCCGTAGAATTGCTCATATGCATTTTTCGAGAATATTATATTATACATAAAAGTAGAAAAATCCATTTCGGAAGGTGTGCCCCAAATAATTTTTACGATTTTACAAAAATTCGCTAAATTTTTGTATATTTCCTCATTCACATTAAATCAAGGAAAACATTGACTACGCGATGCCTCGTTGTAAACGCATAGAAAGCTGACAACAATGTCTTGTTTTGCGATCTGAATGAAAAAAGCACTCTGCGAGTGTAAAAACTCAGCGCAGGGAAAAATACAAGCCAGAGGAAAAAAGTAATATCGCGAAATATCTTCCGCAAAAGGGTCATCCCCGATACATCCGCAGAAGCGGTAAAACGCGCGAAGCGAGCCAGCCAGTCCGGCTTAAAAACGGAACCACGGGATAATACAGAAACGAGGAACGCCCGTAGCTCAGCCGAGCTCAGTGCGCCCTCACGCATGGGAGTAAAAGAGGGATAGAAAGCTTGTGGAAAAAGCTCCGGCGCGCACTCCATATAGGCGCTCGCCTAATGCGAATCGTGCCTCATCCAACTCTCGCATACACACACATACACATACTCTTTCTCTCTTCTACAGGCTCCACGTGCGCGCTTTTACTTGCGTCACGTCGGACAATCCACAGACGCGCGCGCGCGCGCACGATACAGCATGAATACCGGCGACGACGACGACGTCGGCGCACACAGCTGCGCCTGCATGAGCGCCAGCCGGCTCATGACTCTGGTCTTCAAAGGCAGCCGTCGTCGTCGTCGTGAAGCGCGCAGCTCGATATGTGTGTGTGTGTGTGTGTTGTGTGTGTGTGTGTGTGTGTACGATGACGTAGCGAACGCGCGAGGCGTTCCATCGGGGAACATTGCGAGAACGGGGGAGACGGAGAGGGAGAAACAGAGCCAGAGAGTTGCTATGGAGCGCGAGGCTGCGACAAATGGAAATACGTTCACCGTGGCTATTTCTGGAGAACCGGAATCTATTATGCACGTGCGTGTAGTTTCCATTGATTTGTGTGTGTGTGTGTGTGTGCGCGCGTTCGCGTGTGCGCGTATGCAAGCACATGTCAACATTTGTATTAGGTTTGAAATATAAAAGTAAATTTATGTATCGTTGTGTGCAAAATAAAACTGATTTTATTTTATAAGTGAAGTCTATTCACTACGGAGTTTTTAGAAAATTTAAGCTAAGAGCTTAAAATAAATTCTTGTCTGTTCACTATGTTACTTGATTGATTTAATGCAATTTTTAATGGTCTTCATTTTCACGTTGAACAATTTTTTTTCATTTTTTTTTGTTGCTTCCTCATAGAGGAAGCTGTGTAACGGTGAAAAAAATTTTCGAGACAAAAAATGTTCAAAAAGATGTTTAAGGCGATATATGTCGATATTTGTTGATTTTGAGAAAATTTTTTTTCGTGGATGTGTGGGTGTGTTTGTGTGTGTGTGTGTGTGTGTGTGTGTGTGCTTGCGTGCGTGTGTGTGCGTGCGTGCGTGTGCGTGTGTGTGTGTGTGTGTGTGTGTGTGTGTGTGTGTGTGTGTGTGTGTGTGTGTATAAACTCTTTATATCTCGGAAACGAATCGAGCGATTTTCGTCGAACAAAGATTATTCTCTTCGTCTCGCGAAAAAAGCTCGGTACCCTGATGGATTTGAGTTTTTAATGATTTTCTTTTTTTTATAACCAAAAAATGATTTTGAATTTTTATTTTTTTTATTTTTTATATCTTACAGCCATTATTACATAATATAATGAACTTTCCTTGAAAGGTATTTTAATTATCTATATTTTCTTTTTTTAATATTTAAATTATCTTCACTCTGTCATTTGTTATCAAGGAAAACGTTTTTATATTTCATAAATTAATTTCTCAAAAAATATTTTATTTATCGACTTGAAATTTTAACTACTTATTACACTCATTAAAGACTATATTTGGTTAAAATTTCAAGAAATTATCTTTATTTTTTTAGAAAAAAATTATTTTAGAAAAAATTTGCGTTTTCGTTGTCGCACGAAAACAAGAGTAAAAATTATCCAATCGTCCTGAAATTTGACACAGATGTAACTTCTATATATATTCAGATCGAGTTCGTTGCCCAAAAAAATCGGTCCATTACGAAAAAAGATACTTTAGGTTAAAATTTTTTTTTTAATTTTCGAATCGCGTTTTCTCAGAGAATACTTGATTTATCGACCTAAAATTTTAACTACTTATTAAACTCATTGAAGACTATATTTAGTTCAAATTTTAAGAGATTATCTTCATTTGTTTTTTAGAAAACAATTATTTTAGAAAAAATTTGAGTTTTCGTTGTCGCACGATAACAAGAGTAAACATTATCCTATCCTCTTGAAATTTGGCACAGATGTAGCTTTTATATATCGTCAGATCGAGTTCGTTGCCCAATAAAATCTGTACATCACAAGCAAAAATATTTCAGGTTAAAAGTTTTGTTTAAAAATTTTCGAATATTAACAACGTATTCCAATAGACAAATTTCACAATTCACGAATAAAAATGTATCGATCGCTGGTAGCATTGTGGTGGTTTCCGTTATCGATGCCAAACATTTTTTAATAAAAACGCAAGTTTTTTTTAAATAACTTCTTTATCAAAAGAAATAAAGGTAATCTCTTGAAAATTTAACTAAATATTGTAATAAATAATTGTAATAATTGGTTAAAATTTTAAATTGATCAAATTTTCTCTGATATATCAGTATTAAATAATTAAAAAAAAAAAATTTAATCTCGAATATCTGATCGTGATGATCATTTTTTTGTGTTTTTTGAGGGCAATGAATATTTTTTTTTTGTAAAATATAAAATTGTATAATAATAATTGCTTTTTAATGATAAAAAATAGAAAAAGTAAAAACAAAAAGTCACAAACTATTTAACATAGTCTCACCATAAAATAAAAATAAAGTATTAAATTTTAAATATTGGAATTAAAAATTAATGAAAGGAATTAGTAAATTAAGTTTGAGGAAGCTACGTGCCAATGAATTGGCAGTGGTTTTTTAGATTTAAACTGTGTTTTTCCGAACTATTGATTTTTCTCCACACCGTATTTATTTTATTTATTTAATTTTATTTAATTCACATAAAATGCGGTTGCTAATAATTAACAGAATACGTAGATGAGCCTAACGTTTTTATAACGTACAAAGCATGCACATCATAAAAATACAATCGAAGTATTGGATTTCAATTAATTTTATCGTGCGTTATGAGGATGACGTTAATTTAATTAGTATGAACTACATCTCACATTCAAATGTAACAATTATTATATACATTTAGATAGCATCGTTCATCATATTGTATGCATTTTGATTGAATAAAAATATGAGGAAATCATTCCCAAGAGATGGTTATAATAATTGAACACAATCACTACATTGGTTACGAGGTTGTACCGTTACAATAATTATTTTTATTAGCATCAGTATAAATGAAATAGATTTTTTTCAATTAAACCAACTAATCCATTAAAATGGATGCCGAAAACCATCAAACCCACAAGGTACAGCAGTCTGTAAATTAACGGAATCATGATTAAATGACATTTGATTGTTAAGTCGATAGCAGAGAAAATATCAGCACATTAGCTGCATATGGGCACAGTCATCACTGATGATTCATTAAATAGACAAATTGATCATTACTAATGTTGATTGTGATAAAAGTTTTTATTCTATTTATACGTGCAATATATTACTTAATTTTTCTTATTACTAAGACAACTTTCTTCTAAATCAATTGTAGGATTGGGCTTCAGTTTAAGTGGAAAAAACAACATTCATTCGCAAATTGGTTCTAACAACCAACAGTTTTATAAATAATGATTGGAAGAAGTAGAATGATTAAGGTTTACAAATTCAGGTTCGCGAAAAGTCTACATCCTATAAAGATTCTAGGAATGAGAGATATTTCTACAGTTCTGAGTATCACATGATACCTGCTACCAATTGTTTCCCTTTTGTGGAAAAATATAATGGAATCAAATCATTTTGGTCAGGTATAGATTTCCAATTTATTAAACATATTTCGCATCCCACACTTGAAATCTAGGACTCAGAAAGCTAAAACGTTAAAATTAAGTATTGGAACAATAGGCGTACTATTACAAATTATTTTTTAAACAAAATTTTTCGGGATTCAGGCTGACCAAATCTTTAACCTTTTAAAAAAAATTGTATCACAAAAATTTTTCAACTGTCCATAATTTTGTGTCCTATATTATATGGTACGAATAGTAAGAAAAACTAGACCCGAAAGGTGTGTCTTGAAAAACATGTTTAACTACTTTTGACGACGCCCAAATGGATTTTTTTCCTATAGATGTCACCATATACAACAGATAGTCACCCTAAATAGTCTACTAATTATATACACTGCAAAGAAGTGATAGAAATTAATTTGATCGGCAAATCAGCATCTTTGGCAGATTCTTGGCAAGGGATGATGAAAAATACCAGATTCGACTCTAGAAAAACTTGTAAAATGAATATCACAATTGGTAAAAACAGTACTTTCTGCCAAGGGAAGTTTCTTTGCAGAAAAAAAGTTCCAACATCAATTTAATAATTAATCCTTTGCTGCGCGGTGAGAAATAAATGTGTCACATTTTGCTCTTCCACTGTTTAGCACTGAAATTTCATTCCCTGGTTATTCTTGTAAGGAAATCTTTCTTAACCATCTGTTTAACCCGGAAACTTCCTTTTATTCATTGAATTTAATTATAAATAAATCGAGGTTAAAAAATACTTAAAAAATACTGAAATATTCGTGCAGAGTTCAAAATAAAAATATATATTTTATTGCAGTTACTATTATAGCAAATTTATTCTGAGTTTTATTGTAAATGTTTTTAATTGTTACCGTTGTCTAGAAATTTTCTGGTAGTAGTGCATCTGACATATATTCATATATGGTTACATTCATAGTAGATAAAATGAAAAACATCGCATCATATTGAACTATGATAGTTGATCACTCAGAAATATTTGATCATACTATAATTTTTCATTTATGGTAGCAATTTTCTCTGTTCAAATTGGTATTGATACGGAAATGTGAAAGATAGTTGCTATGGAATAGAGTGTAGATTGAACCGAATTTTAGGACGAATAAATTTTGTCAATAAACCTTATCTGTGAGATTTTAAAAGTGTTGACTTTAAATCTACGATTTTAGTGATACCGTTTCTATCACAGATGTAGTTGGTTGCGGTATTTGAAAAGGTTTTAACATGAATAGAAGAATGAAAATCGATAGACCTCAGATAGGTTTCAAATAGAAAAAAGTGTATGATGGGATTTGTGTGAAATTCGTTTGAACGAAGATTAAGTTTTGTACATCTGATATGATTGGTTTTGAAAATAAAAAACTGTGCGATTGATTAAATGTTAAAAACTATTAAAAATAAATGTATAAAAATAAAATAACGTAACAGTTTACTTACTTTCTTTCATACAATCAATCAAATTCATTGTAATTTGTGTAAAAATGAAATGAATTTGATCCATTTCGTATCTAAAAACCATTCTATTCATTACGTTTGTATTAAAAAAGTTATATTTTTTCATCATTCAATCACTTTTATCTATATTTCAATATTCTAAATTTATAGGCAAAAAATACTAAATACAAAATACCAGATATTGGCATTTTAACAATATCAATGAAATAAAAAGGCTATTCACACCTCTTCTAGCGTCTCACACCCTCCATAACGCCTTCTTTCGGCGCATCCAGCAGCGAGACGCGTCTGTTCGGTCAAAAACAGATATACACACACATACACGGCCGGCGGCGCGAACGAGCGAAAAGCGGAATGGAAGGACGGGCAGGGTGGGGGTGGGGCGGAAGGGAGAAGGGGGTAAAGTTGGCTTTACTGCGGAAACGCCGCGGTGACCGGCGTCGGCGGCGTGTAAAGCCGCGCCGCTCCGCAGTAAATTAATTGCTCGTCCAATACTTTGTCAGGATTTTCACGGAGGCTACCTCGTACGCTTCCACACAAATATCAACACATACACACCCATGCCTGATCATACTTTGTTTTTTCCACTCGTTCTTTTTCATCCGCAGCGCCAGCCTTCGATCCGGCTTTACTTGACGAAAGTGCGCCAGCCTTCCTCCCCATCTTGCTATTTTCCGTTCTCTTTTTCCTTTTCGTTCGTTGACACCCCTGCCACTCTCCCTTCCTCCTGCCTGCCTCGGTCAGCCTCTTAATATCGTTCCTGCACCCTTTAGCGCGCTCGAGATCCTTTCCCTCTTACGTCTCGGTTCTCCTCGTCTTGCCCATATAGCGGCTTTCTTTACCGCTGGGAAACGATTTTTGACCCACATAGGAGCCGCGCGCGTGCGGTGAGAAAACGGCCGTCGCCGACATAAAGGAGGGTCTACAAGGCGTCGCTTGCGCGATGGCTTAACGAAGAATATATACGCGGCTTGCTTTTTTCATCGTTCGAGAACGCGCCTTCGACGAAGGAATTAATTTATTAGGGATATTTTGTAGCTATCCTTGTAAATTCAGTTTCATTGCATTATCAGGAATTTATCGAGTATATTTAAACGGGAGGTACGATTTATTCCATCAATGGGCTTTAATTTTTTCATTATTCCCACGTTGTCTGAAAGTTATGGATGCAAAATATAAGTTTTAAAAATGAAATTAGTCCTTACTAAAACGTTTATTATATTCTAATTTTAAATGCACGTGTTTCGTTATTAATTTTTTTCGTTATGTAATTGTCTCTATCAAAATTGAAATAAATATTATATTCGTATGCTTATTATTATTACATAGTACTCGTAAGGATGATTCTTCTACTTAAAACCATCGAACTTATTTGTTTCAAAAGCATTGTTATTTCACTTCTATTATTTTTCGTTATTTAAATTGACGTTTCAATCGCAGTCTTTCCATAATACCAAACATGAAAATCAACCAAAGCAGGCGGGAAAATAATTAAATCACCAACATTTTCGATGCTCTTTCTCTCTCTCTTTGTCCTCTCATTCGTGAGCTCTTTCTCTCTTCCTCTCGTTCAATATCCACACAAGAGTTATGAAGGCAAAGTCCGAGCCCGGCTCCAGCAGCAGCAGTGGCAGCAGCAGCACTGGCGTTACGAAATTTATGGCCACCACACTGCAGATCCTCGCTTATATGGAGTCGCTCGTTTATATATATATATATATATAGCCATTCGTGAGTAGAAGAGTGTGGGAGAGAAAGCGAGAAAGAGAGAAGGAAGAATAATAAAAAAAGAGAGGAAAGGAATCAAGATAGTTATGAGAGACACGAGGAGAGCAGGCTAGGAGGTAAGCATTCATATTTTAAGAGTAAAAACTGCAGATGAAGAAGGAAAGCTAGCCGCGGAGAAAAAGATTCAAGGTAAATAAGGAGCGCCGAGATGGCAAGAAATACATGAAAAAGGGAAAGAGATATATATAAGCAAGAAACGGCAAGAAGGAGAAAGACTGGGAGTAAAGCATTTGTATGTTTGCAGCAGAAAAACGCGATTCAGCACAGAAGCCGTCCGAAATAATTAATAATGAAATTGAAATTGAAACAATATTAAGTCAATATTGTTCTATTTATAATTTTGTCAATAGAAAATATTAAAACACTATAATTTTTTTTATAAAAAGAACAATATATATATAATAATATAATAATTAAAAGTGTCACATGTAATCAATTATTGTAATATTGTTTAATCGATAACACGACAATTTATTTCCCTTGGAGATAAAATTATAATTAACATGAAATAAATTATCTTGTAATTAAAGACAAACATTTATACATCGAATACAGTACCTTTAATTATATTTTTAACTAAAATTAAGCTTGTCTCGTTAATGTGTTAATCAAAGTATAATTAATTTCTTTAAATAATGTAACGGTTTTTAAAAGACAAAATTTTCCACATGAACTTAACAACAATATAAATTCCTGCATACGACATCAGTTGAGAAGTGCGGATTTACCGATCTAATATTTCGACTTTCTAAATTTATTTTTCTGGGTTTTAGTTGACATTTATTGTTTTTTTTTTTTTTTTAATTTTGATATTTATTAATCCTTAACTTGAAATGTGATCAGTAAAATAATATTTAATATTGCCTAACCCTATATAGAATGAATAACGTTTTTTAAATTTATTCATAATTTGAAAAAGTATAATTTTAGTAGGTAATAGTTAAATGCTAGATATTTACAGATGTTATAGTTTATGTAGCATTCTAGTCGGAAACATATAAAATTCGATGAACACATAAAATAGATTGCCTGGAATTTAATAAGTTTAAAATTAGTAAAAATATTCATTTTACGTAGATTATTGCATATATATAATGTAAAGTTAACAGTAACATATTGTTTTATAAGGCCAACAGAGGTGATTTAATAAAATACATTCTTTACCATCGGTAAATATTTACTAAAACATTAGACTAGTATTCCCAATTTTGTCATAGAAACCCTGGTGGAAGTCGATTGCATTATTTGCCTTGTAAATAGCTAGTTTCACCAATAATCATCAAAAACTAGACACTTTTCTTCGTCCTTTCTATCCGTCTATAAAACGATTTTTTCGATCATATTCACCATTTAATAGATAGAATAATAGAATAAGTTTTTTCACAGATTAACGTTAGCTTATTTATGAGTATTAAAAAGTATTAAAGTTGACCATTTTTTTTAGTTAACAAATGGCTTGCAAGAGGCTTGCTATTATGGCAAGAAATGAGAGAGACAGAATCAAATCGACAAATCATTGTCTTCGTTTGTATCCCCAGCAATGGTACTATAAACGCATTAAATACCAATAATTCGTGCCAATAACCTATAATCAATATTCCTGGCCATTTTCGATACACAAATTTCTACCAGGGAATTAGTAGGTTAATATTAAATGCTGTTTTCTATATTAATGCGTTGACGAGCAACTAAAACATTTCGAAGGTTTTCTTTATCTACCAGGAAGTTAGTTGGTTATATTACAAGAAAAGGATCAAATTCGATTCCATTCAGAAACTTTACAGTCTACCGCGTTGCGAATACCTTGGGGGAGCATCTCTCTCAAGACTAAGTGAATGTTATAAACCTAATACTCAAACCAATTTATAATCATGGGTTAGCCTTCACTGCACCTCTTTGGGTGTATAATCTGAAGAGACTCAGAAACGTGTATAATTTCCTTACATGTAACTTTATATAATATACATTTTTATTGTACAATAAATTGTCTATCTAACAATCTTTTCTCTTTTTTAAAGTAAGGAATAGCATATATTTTTTATTATGCTATCGTTTTTGTAGTCTCAATTTATTTGTACAACAAGCGAGAGTATGTATTTCGTATATTCCAAAATTTACACGTGTTTTTTAATCAGATTTGCATTGATTGGATACACCTGATGTATCTATACAAAATTAAAATTCCATTGTGCGATTTTATCAAACTTCGCCATACTTCGAAAGAATAAAATAATCTAAAGGCATTATTGATTTGTAAAGTAGATTGTGCACTTTAATAACTACCCAGACTCTGTTGAAATATGTGTTTAGATATGTATGTGCGACTACTTAAGTAGGAACTCGAAATTCTTGAACTATGTATGACTTTTGAAACTATTGAAAATTAGCTAATTAGAACTTAGTACACAAACTCTACGCGAAAGCTTACATCGATCTATGATGTTACATAGAATAAAAGTAATTAGAACCACAGTCTTATACAGCACATACTGTATTAAAGAACTGATAATGCTTATAAAGTTTTTAAACAGATCAAATATATCGGCATATACTTTAAAAGCTTTTTTTAAAGAATTCAAGTGCAATAAATTAGCACTTTAAAGATTCTACATGAATTTAATTTCATAAATGAAAATTATTAACATTCATAATAAGGACTGATTCAATGTATTAATTACTATGATTACTTTACTTCGTTTACTTTGACAAACCTATGTGTACGTTATATTTGTAGCAAAATTGTTGAATCCCTTGCGATACTTACCATCATTTATTCCTCTATCCTTATCGATCACTAAAAAACCATACTTATCGTCTCTCCAGCATTGAGAGCATAATTCTTTGAAGTGTACATACAGCATATCGGTATTTAGATGATTTTCGTAGACATGCTTTAGATTTACCTCGTCTTGTCTAAAGATAGCAAGTAAGTTTACATGAGTTCTGTCCAGATGTTCGGAAAGGTGTGCATGTATTTGACACAAATAGAAACAGTCAACCTTTTTTTGTCTGTCCATGCAGAAAACGACTCTAACATTATTTCTGTTTCTCGCAAGCAATATCGTTAAATATCATGATAGAGTTTGGAAGCACGTGATTGGAATAGACAACTGCATCATGTTCACTGAATGAAAAATGGTGTACACCTTCTATAGGTTCTAAGATTTCATTTAAAAATTTGTATTTCCACTGATTCAGAGACTTTGAGTACACATTGTCAAATCTATCGCCGTTAGGATGTGTAATGAGAGCAAATAAACTGTTGGTTTTTCCACAGTTTGACAGGCCGCAGAAGACAGCTCGTATGCTATCAGGGAGTAGATCACTGTGTCATTTTGCTTATTTGTCTCGCTTTATATGACTATATCAAAATTTTCTATTGGTTGCTTTACCGATTGCTCTTTGAAGTCCATGTTGTTTACACTGTGAAAGCCAAATCATAACTGATTACACTGCGTATAAATAGAGGCCGTATATTGCTTCCGGCATCAGTTGCACGCTGATTTTCGAAGAGTGATGATCATGAACAAACACGGACATGACTTAGTCAATAAAATCATCAATAAACCCCCATTTGAGCTTTATATACCTGGCTATCAGTACTGTGGTCCGTGCACTAAGTTTGTAAAAAATTAGCTACAGTGGATCTTGGAATCAATCCACTCGACGCTGTTTACAAGGGGCACGATATATAGCTTACTGCCTAAATCTCGAATATGTTCAAGGGAGAAACGAAGCAGACAAAATTTTAGCTCATAAAGCTGGCAATCGCGTCAACTCAAAAGACGCTCATTTTGACGAAAAAATAGCTGCATACGCTGTACCTAACGCTATGAAATTGAAAATCTAAATTCGGCATGGATTTGAATAAGAAGAGAAACCACGCTTTCTTCAAAAAGATCACCAAAGCTTATGCCTTTAATCAGCGATTAGTAAGTGTGCTCTAACAGTTATTCGATTAGTAAGTGTGCTCTAACAGTTATTCGATTAGTAAGTGTGCTCTAACAGTTCTTTGAAAAAGCTGCACCGTGGTTAAAAAAAGCCGGACGTAAAAAGAATTTTAAAAATCCACGTATTTTATCTGACCCCTCATACCGCTATTTGCAGGTTTGAGTGCAACTAGCGCTCTAGCTTGTAGGGCTGCTGGAATAGCAAAAGCCGTAAACGATGAAAAATAGCTGCTGAGCAATAGTTGGAAAAAATAAAAGACATAACAAAGCTATAGCGTGGGGCATTAAAAAAAAAGTTCGACTAAATGAAATCACCTCAACGAGCACTTACTATTAAAAATCTCTAATTTTCGAGTGATATTTACGAGCAATGCATTGCCGACTTCTGAACCACGCTATCACGAATCAGCTATAGTTAATCTGGATGACACTATAGCGTCATTCTCTATAGAGAACCTGGAACGCACTGGGTTGCATACCGAAAAAGAGGCAAAGATGTTTTGTATTTCGATAGCTTTAGTGATCTCAGACTGCGATTAAATTTAATGTTATGCCTCGGGATTGACGAAGTTTAATATAATTATGAAAGATATCAAGATTTTGACACATACAATTGTAAACATCTCTGTCTGAAATTCTTATGTGGGACTATATAATATAAGGAGAGGTGGGGATAGACATTGCTTGAGTCTAATTCGACCGATCATGGAAGATTCATTGACTTGGACACTTTCAGACACCTCTTCTATACTAGAAACACAATATTTCTCATCAATCGAGCTATCACCAAATAAAAATTACGTTTTAGATCTATTAGAACTTTTAACATTTAATTGAATCTCCAATATAGACAGTAATAATAATAAGTCTTACGTAGATGAAAAGGTTTTCACTATACCAGTAGAAAGTTACGAAATTGAGGATATTGACTAATTCCTTCGTAACAAATTAGCGCACAACTATATTTCTTTCAATTTAAAATCAAACAATCATACTTGGCTACCTATAGATTTTCGACCCGAAGATTGTCTCGGTCGTCTACTGGGCTTCACCAGACGTGTTCTCAAATCAAACCTACTTCATAATTCCGGTTTCCCGGCTACCATTCTCAAAATTAACCCTTTGTGAGTGGAGTGCAATATCACTTCAGGAGCGCACATAAACAATCAAAAAATACAATACATATATGAGTTTTCTTCCTGCTGTGCTGCCAGGTTATAAAATCATCGAAGTTCCCTTGCTATTGTTTACCTTCAAAATTGGGTATGCGGCCTATTTAAATAGAGCTACCTTATCTAATGCATTTTATACAAGGTAATGCACTAATGTCTTTACATACATTAAATGTATATGTGTAGATTTGAGAAAAAAGATTATAAAGAGAAACAATAATAGAAGAACAAAAATAAAAATTGGACAATGATGAGAATTCATGTGTGTACATTAATATAATTGAAAATATTGGTTGAAACCAAGATTCATTGTAAGACTGATATTAGAAATAATAATAAGTAAGCAAAGCTCTGTAAATCTTGTACACGAGACTACACATCAAAGTTTAGAAGAAACAAGCAAGGATATACGAAGTCGACTTGAAGAAAATAAAGATAAAACTCCGGATGTGTTCTTGAAACTCAAACGAGAGTCGACTTTGAATGCAATCGATCCCTCACGAAATCGAAGCGTAAAATTGTCACTTCCCAAAAATCCACCATTTTCTTAGCGACATACACATCGTACAGTTCAGAAATAATCTCTCTCTCTCTCTCTCTCTCTCTCTCTCTCTCTCTCTCTCTCTCTCTCTCTCTCTCTCTCTCTCTCTCTCTCTCTCTCTCTCTCTCTCTCTCTCTCTCTCTCTCTCTCTCTCTCTCTCTCCCTCTCTCTCTCTCTCTCTCTCTCTCTCTCTCTCTGTCTCTCTTTCGTGCGTCTCTTTCTTCCTTGCAAAACTCAACAACTCATCAGAAAACAATCAAGCTTTCGAAACAAGAGGCGTTGGAGAAACGTTGAGAGAACCTCGAGCTCTCTCTCCCTCTCTTCTTGGACTTTTCTCCTCGACACGTCCTCCTTTCACGTTCTCTTCGCTGCAAGTATAGCTTTTTCATCACATGAGGCGTAAGGAATAAAGATGACAAACAACGAATGAACCTGGGCGGTTGTGCGTGATCGCGATAGAATAAATCCAAACCTGGAGTTATATATTCTTCACATGTTCACACAATTAGTAAAATAGTTACTTATAATATTCTTTTATTAGACATTTTGTCACCAAAATAAAAGATATCAATTTTCGTAACTAAAAATCTTCAGATATTTTCACAAATTTACAATATATCTTTCATACTATCCTTTGTAATAATACAAATAATATAGCATACATAAAAATTAAAAATGTAAGAAATATAGGAAAAATTATTTATATAATAGACTTGAAAAAATTGATATGAGTTTAGTAAGTACTGGTTATATCGGACTAGCATTAATGGTATTTCCAATTCAACAAAATAAGAAAATTTGCCCATCAAATTATATCTATCAAACAAACATTGTTATTTCATAATTGAAGGAAACGATCAGACTAAAACCCTTTTATGCTGCTATGCAAATTTTACCTGCATCGCGTAACAACGTCTCCCTGTTTCTATTTCCTCCTCACATACCTATACACAGCATTTCACTTCATCGCGCGCATGTGCTACGCAAATCGAACGAATTTTCGAAAATTCCCCTAACGCAGGTATGTATATGTAGGTCCGCGTACGTTAGCAGCACTGTCGCCGTCGTCGACGACGCTCGTCGCCTATTCCTCCCATTCCCCGCTCTTCTCCCTTGTGCGGGCGCCGATAACGAACGTGCGCGCGCGAGAAAAGGTTAACGACCTAGAAATTCATCCCTCCTGGCGCGACCCGCTTTTTTTCCTCACTCTTTCTGCCCGCGCACGCGGTTGCCTCTCTCTCTCTCTCTCTTTCTCTCCTTTTCTTCTTCTCCTACTACCTCTCTCTTTCTCTCTCCTCTGGCTCCTGAATATACGAAGTTATACGCGGGTAACTTTGCCGCGCGTTTCATGCCTCAATGAGTAAGGTTTATCGATCTGGCCGCGGGCGGCATTGCACTGAAGAAAAATATAGCCCCGAATTTTCTCTCTCTCTCTCTCTTGCCCTCTCTTGCACGCGCGCGTGCATTTGAATTTGTGCCATTTTTTCCTGCCCTCCTTCGGAATCCTTCTTTATGCTTCCGACTGCCCTTTTTTCCCTCCAGTCTGCTGTTTCCATTTCGCCTTGGTGAGTTGTGTGTTTGCGCGCGAGCGAGGACTTGTTAGTAGTACGCGCCGCGCGATAAAAGTGGTTCGTTAGATTTATGCGCTAAAGATTTTTTCATTTTCACCGGTTTATTAAAGTTTTACAGCGCGACTAGAATGTTAAAGAGGTAAGGATACGTTTTCCGATAAGGTTGCGTGGCCTTCGTGCGTTCTTATACGAGACGGACGAGTTAATCCGTCGCCCAAGGTGCGCGTGTAATGAAAAACACAATATCTGCAATTTCAAGATAGTCGCATCAGCTTTCGGTTATGACTTCATACCCCGCGTCGTAGGTAAAATCAATATACCTTGGACGAAATCTTTTTCTTGGATGAGGTTATTAGTTTTTTGCGAGAATCTTGTTAACTGACATATTGTGAATTCTCAGGTTCCTGAGACAACTATTGTCGATATCCAGCGTGATGCACAAAATATATGCACATATTCGCTGTAATATTGAAATTTAAATCTTAAGCTTTTTTACAGATGGTACAAATCAAAATATAAAATTTAAGACTCTATTATTGCTTTTTTCAAACATGTCTATGAAAAAACTGTCGAATATATGATTGCAATAAAAGGAGCTGTACGGATCACTTATAATTCCACACAAGTTGATCATGGCAGTTGTCTTCCAATTAATTATTATATTATAATATATAAGTATAATTAATGAAGTATTAAAACCAAAAAATGTGTTAACCAACGTTAAATTACCCTCGACCCACCGTGCAAGACATTTATGAATTACCAAACCGCACGCTCTACACGGCGAAGCTTATCCGGCCAGAGAGGATGCCGGAGAGCGTCGAAAGATAAGCAAAACCGCAGCAATAGCGAAGTATTAATCCGTGCACAGCATAACGGATTACTATTCATGGAAAACAAAGTTCGCGCGAGCGCGTATAGGTGGTGCGCGCGTGTATAAGGAGCGTGTGACTTCTTCCCCTGCACATGCAATCCCTTGACTTTTAATATTCATGGACCCGCGCGGCAAATCCCGCCCGTAGCAGAAGCGGCGGCAGCAGCAGCAGCCCTTCCGAAATTGAGTTTAGAGATTGAAAATTATTTTGCATGCTAAACCTCGGTAAAATATTCTCCAGCGCGTAAAAGTGTGGAGAAGGGGAAGGGCCTCGAACTTTGCCGCATAGAATTTCTCGGGAAAATATATCGACGCTGGAAATTCTCCAGATATCGGCGAGAGAGAGCGCATGTGCGAGTGCGGCAGCCGTGAAATTTATTTCCGGTAATTTATCTCCGTGCACGCCGTGGATGCATTTATTTTCAGTGCTGAGGCAAGTAGTAGTAGCGCCGCGGCCCGCAAAGGAGATTGCGAAAAATTCATTTGATCCTTATTTACCTTCCGTTTACGTGACTAGATCGCACGCACGCACACACGCCGTTATAACGCCACCTGCATTTTTATTCCCCCGGCTGTACGGCCAGGCAAGGGTACACGGATCTTCGAATTCGTGGAGGATCTTTCAAAAAATAAATATTTCATTTGCGGATGGGTGCGATTTCGGTCTCGAAGAATTGCACCTGTGAATACGTGAGAAAATATATTTTGACGTGGACTTTTTGCATAAAAGTACACACCGAGTGGAAGGATATCCACTTTAGTAAAATCATTGCACAGTTTTTTTTTAAAAGCAGTGGGTATAACTTTTTCGTTTTTAAATAAATTCAATACTCGCCGGCAGTCATTCAATTAGCGAGGGATTGAAATTTATACGGCGCGCACAAATGAAACGGGATTAAACAAGGTATACCCGCGGAGAGTGCGCCACGCGTCCGTACTTTTTCACACCTGAAAACTTCGTAATTTACTTGTGCGAGCTCGGGCGCAATAAAAGCGCATTCGTTATACAAAAAAAAGGCACAATTTTAGACCGGGGAGATGCGCGAAAAATGACTTTTCGCGCGATTTGAAAGTTTAAAACGCGTCATCCTCGGTCGACACTCGCTTTTTCGGAAAATTGCATAAACAGTGAAAATGCTTTATGCGCTTTTTTATTTATGGACGCATCAGCAGATAAATGGTTTGCGACAGGTGAGGCGTAATGAATAAAACGATTTCGTTCATTAATGGTTGGAAAGTATTTTTCCCCGTGATACGCTCGAACGCTCATATATACAACATGGATAATAAATTTTCACGTGTGACGTTCGAATCTAAAAATTGCTTTTAAAATATTGTAAAAAAAAAGGGTTAGAGATCGCCGTGTATGATGAATTTCTCTTTCACAAAAAAGTACAAACTATCCATAATTACTGAGCATAAGGTTGTTAATTATACACCTCCCTCGAATCCATTATCCATAATCGGGAAAAAGTGTTGCCTCCTTAGACGCGTGGACAATCGAAGGTCGTTTGGCATCTTGAGAAAGAGGAGGTTACTGTGTGCAGCGGCGGCGGCGACGGCGCATTTCTTCACTCTAGGGCTCTTCGTTCGCGGAGGAACGTTTATTGGTCTATCGCGCACTATACACGAGCGCGGCGTCGGCATCGGCTTGCCGACGATGAAAGGTCAAGTGTATCTCAAGGCACGCGCGCGTGCCTCATTCATCCCTCCCTCTCTGTTGTGCTCGCGCATCACGAGATTCTCCTTTCTTCGCTTACTCGTTAGCGCTTAGGCCTTTGATTTTTTTAGCTAAATTTTTAAGTCGGGCGGTTCTTTTTCTTTCCATTACGAGTGGGGAATTTTTAAATTAATTTTGCCAGTATCGGCAGTGGAGTATTGGATTGAAATGCGAAGCGGATTGTATTATGTGAGGGGAAAAATTATAATAATTTACGAGATGTAGTACTTGATTAAAATTTTATATTTTATTTAGTTTGTTTGCGAAAAGGTTTGGTATTCGCTTGGTAATTAATTAGAATTTATAGGACTTTACAAAATGAATTTTTCGGACTTTTTCACGATTTTGCAGCTAAATACATGTAACATGTGGTACAAAAAGAAATTAATCAAGTCTAATTAATTTTATTTTGTGTACTACTGGTTTATATCAATTCGTAATAACGTGATTAATGTCAGAAAAAGTGAAATAAAAATGTCTTCATTTACATTTTAAATTTTATTCGATTCATTTACATCGAAGCTAAATGCAACGTATTTACAATGAAATTTGCATTGAAAGTTTTGTTAATTAGTAATTTCATTGTCGAATGTATTTTCATCTTGCTATTGCTCCATATTTTCATTTATAATCGACAATGAAAAAGTCAATTTACAAATTATTTCATTCGTAAAAGTGAGATTGGTCGAGCTTTTTAAAATTTAAAAGTACAACAAACATTGATCGCTTACTTCCATAAAAAAAAAAAATAATATACTATGCACACGATGTAAAATCAATAAGAATTTTCAGACAAACGTATTTATTATTTATCCTACACTTCATTTTCAAATAGATTTCTATTTTTAAAAACAGATGGTTTTTAAAACTATAAAAACCTTTTATCTCTACCACATTCATCACTAATTTCTTTTGGAATGAGTACAGAAATTCCAATTAATAATAAACTTTCATAGTGGTTTGAAAAATAGTTGAAAATGGTGGTTAGCGCTTGACAAAATAATTATGATAGACAGGAAAAAAGAGCGGGAGAGCGAGGGAGAACGGGAAACAGTGCGAGGGAGAGGTGGGAAGGAGAAAGAGAGAGAAACCGCCCGAAACCCTATCCTTTCACTCGAATGAAAAAATCCTCGATGAAATTTTGTTGAACGTGGATTTTGTGTGTGTGTGTTCGCGCAGGGTCGGTAATACTCCGCAGACAGGTATAGGCGCAGGGATTGTAGGTAGGGGCCTCGCTTCCCGTCCTCGCCGAATTCGCGCTTGACAGGTGGACATTTTCCCAACCACCGAGCGAGCCCGCAGTGTGCGCGCAAATTTGATTTTCGCCCAGCCGCCCTACTCATCCGGCGGCCGCCGCTTCTCTCTCACTCTCACACTTTTTCATGCGCACACACATAGGCGCACCCATGCACGCCGGGCGGACACTGCAGTCGTAGCCGAATTCGTTGACCTGATTCGCGAGTCTCCCTCTCGCTCCTACGGAGAGACATCGTCGTCCTTTTTCGCGTATTTTTTCGGTCTTTGTGTTTGGCGCGCAAAGTCGACGAAGGTGGAAATAAATAGAAATTTATCGAGAGGAAGGCGTGCGCATGTGTGTATATGTATATGAAAAATATATTCGCCCGGGGGGAAAAACGTGCACAACGCGTGTGCGAGGGGGAGAGAATCGAGTATTGACAGTTCGGTCTATACGCCATTAGGATTTTATTTTTCGCTGGCTTTGTGCGAGTATACTGTGTAAGTCCAGATTTGTATTATTTTTTTCGTAATGAAATTTCCTAGAGAATTTCGCTTTCAACAGTTTAGAAATTCTCAAAATAAATGTATATAACAAATATGTGACATCGTGCGTTATTTTGGTATTACGTATGCACTAGTCTCTTCTTATCATTCCTCTTTACCGCGCCCAAAAAAAAGCAATATCTTTGACTGTCGCACACGTGTGTCGTACATATCTTCGCTAACCCACTAAATTTCGTTTGCCTCGAGTCTGCTCGCAACAAACAAAAATTGAGATTTTGAAGCTGTCGCGCGGCCAGCAGCACACGTCGGCGAATCGAGCGAATGGAATTGAATTCGTGCACGTCGCCGCGTCTATATACATACACACGATGCATCTACATACAGTCCGCGCGACGAACGAGCAAAAGCGAGTCGTTTCGTATATAGACGCGGACTGGAACAAAGTCTTTTTCGCATTTCTCCCGCGGCTGCCTCCCTCCAACTCTGCACCACTTTTCGCGCTCATTCTGAGCTTCGAAAGGCTTAAGCCCGCCGCTGACGTGAGCAAGTAATATGCCCAGTCGTGGGCGAAGGGAGAGAGAGAGAGAGAGAAAGAGAATCGACAGCGAGAGAAAAAGATTTCGCCGACAGATGCTGTCTGGCTGCGCGCCGCACCGCCGCCGCCGCGTGTATTGACCCCTTGCCAATTGCAACGCTGCGTCGAAGTCACTTATATACGCCGAGTATAAAGGAGTTACAAGCGCGGAACAGGGAATTTTCATCGAGGGCTTAGGGGACGAGGAAGTTTGCTCTCGCGCTTTGAGACTTTGGCCGGTGGTAATTCGCAAGAACAACAGTTATCGGATGCTTCGTTTATCGATTGTATAGTCTACATAAGGCGTTTGTACGTATATTAAGGGTGGTATACGAATAAGTTAAATTACACATCGACATTATCTATTTTCGTAACTCTAATGGAGGCTAAAGTAATGCGTCATTACCTATAGCTTGAATTAGTTTAAGAGGAAAAAGTCATTTGGAATGTCTTCCATCTATGCACATAATTTATCTCATGCATATACCAGATAAGATGAAATCAGAGTACTGATACTTATTTACCTCAGTCAGTTTATAGAATTGATACCGGTTGACCATATTCATTCCAATTTGAAAAATTGCGAGCTTTAACAACGGGTTTAATGATTTGACATAACGTGTTAAACGGTAAAATGACTGTGTTACGGATAGATGTTAATTAAATATTCAGGATTTTACAAAATAAAGTTTATATAAATTTATCATTCTTGATTGTATGTAAAAACCGTTGCTAGGAAGAAGTTAAGGCGGTCTTACATTTAGTAGTTTCTGATGCCAAAATTAGCTGAAAAAAAAAGAAAAATGTAGTTGCAACAATATACAATATATATATAAAATGGCCCAAGACTTATTCTGTAGACCAATTTCATTTAGAAATATATAGTATTTTCAATTTTTTTGCTTCCTCCTAGAGGGAGCTTTGTGATAGTAAATTTTTGAGTTGTTGTAAAAACATGTTATAATTGTATTCCGAGGTG
Organism: Torymus aiolomorphi; assembly: GCA_036365515.1. NCBI lineage: Eukaryota > Metazoa > Arthropoda > Insecta > Hymenoptera > Torymidae > Torymus > Torymus aiolomorphi. The sequence continues at coordinate 189,720,888 of CM070875.1, read as the reverse complement.
TTAGGAATCAAAATACATGGTTTTTGAAAAATGTCTGTATGGATGTATGTGTGTGTGTGTGTGTGTGTGTGTGTGTGTGTGTGTGTGCCTGGATCTCAGCTTCTACTCGGTCGATTTTGACCGGACAGGTTTCATTTTTTTTGTTTTTTTTTTTGCGTGATGGCGGGTCAAAAATCCGTTTTTTGATTGGGGCGATGCGTTTTTGTTTTTTTTTCAAATTTTCTATTTTCTCAAAACTGTTTTTTGATTTTTTTTAATGATAGGATCGAGTTATTCGAATCTGATGGGTAGCGTTCGAAAGAGAATTAAAATACCTATAATTTCTAAAAAAAAAAGTTTCTAGCTATCACGGTTCTTTTGTTATTAACAAAAACGTGTTTTTTTTTAGAAGCTTATAACTCTTAAACTTAACGGTCAATTTTTTTGAAAAAAATCATGACAATACAGAATATAAATAGCTATAATCTGTTAAAATTTGAATACATTCTGTAGGCTAGATTTTGAGTAAAAAATTGAAAAATGAAAAAAATCAATTTTGTATGTCCAACGATTACAAGAGTAAAATTGGCTTGATGGCTTCAAAATTTCTTTTAGAGGTAGATTTTTTATAGTTCTCGGTCGAGTTCTTTGAGCAAAATGATTGGTCCATAAATTTAAGAGATATTTGAGGTTTAACATTTTTTGACATGTTTTTAAAATCGTAATTTCTCGAGAATTGCTATATGTATCTGAATGGGGTGGGTGACATTCGAAAGAGAATTAAAATACCTATATTTTCTAAAAAAAATTAATTTTCTATCTATCACGGTTCTTTAGTTATCATCAAAAACAAAAACGTGTTTTTTTTTAAAAACTCATAACTCCGCTCCCGCTCCTACCCATACCATATCTACCGCTAGGTGGTGTGGAATGAGGAAACATCATTGAGTAGGCATACGATGATTTTTTTTAATTTTTAAAAAACCAACCAATAAAATGAACTAAAATGTTTAAAAATTATATCTATTATAATCTATTATAATTATGAATTATGCATTATGAATGCATTATATTTTACATTTTATAATTTATTTGTGAGTTATGAACTTTTTTAAAAAAACACGTTTTTGTTAATAACAAAAGAACAATGATAGCTATAAATTTTTTTTTCTTAAAAAATATGAATTATGAAATATAAAAAAAAAACACGTTTTTGTTAATAACAAAACAACCGTGATAGCTATTTGTTTTATTATAAAATATAGATATTTTACTTCTATTTCAAATGATAACTTTATTTATCAGCTCAAAATTTATATAAATTTGATATAAATAAATAATAAATAAATAAATAAATTTAAAAATTAACAATTTTATGCAATAAATTTTTTAAAAAATTATAAATTTTGTTATTCAAAATTAATTAAAGGAATCAACAAATTACGGTTGAGGAAGCTACGTGCCAATGAATTGGCAGCGGTTTTCATTGGCGTTACTTTTTGAGAAAACTATTCCATGGATTTTCATGGGATGAGACCTAAATTACTTGAAATTTATGGAGTTATGGCCCAAAAAGTTGGAAATATAACATTTCCTGAAAAAAATAATTGCAAAATGCTAAAAACCACAAAAAAAACATAAAAATTCATGAAATTCGTGAATTAAAAGTAGTTTTTTCCATAAAAAAAATATTTGATTCAGGAAATCTTATATTTTCAACTCTTCGAGCCATAACTGCATGAATTTCAAGTAATTTGCCTTATCCCATGAAAATCCATGAAAGAGTTTTCTGAAAAAGTAACGCCAATGAGAAAAAATTGAAAATGCTATATATATTTCTGAGTGAAATTGGTCTACAGAATAAGTCTTGGGCCATTTTTCTTTTCTTTTCCGCTGATTTTGGTCTCAGAAGCCACTAGGTGTAAGACCATCTTAAGTTGTTGATTTGCCATTAGTGATTTGTCTTTGCGTAACCTTTGAATAAGGTACTTATTAATCTTCATTGCAATAAATGAAACTTGTGGAATATTTTGTATTTATTGTCATAATTCATAAACATTCACCTGCCGTGAGTTTTGTGCGGAACAGACTGTATTGATATTTTTGAGTTGAATATTTTCTTTTGTAAAATAAATGCATGCAGTATATCTAAAACAAAATCTCATTTTTCGCAGCTATAATGAACACAAGCAGCTAATTCAATTAGACAGTGCCAAAAGTAACAGCCCCACAACGCCGTTCTTGATTTTTAGACAGAGAGAAAGTGGGAAAGATAGAGTTAGAAATTTCCATAGCATCAAATGTCGTCCGATAGAAGCTCAAAAATGTATTATATTTTTAAGCAGAATACGAATGCCAGCCTCTCGAATACACGCAAATAGGATAACATACCGAGCTGAACTGCGCACGACGCGACGCAGTCTATTAGCCGCAGTTAATTTAGATCTTTTTTGCACGACTGCACTGGTCCGAATTTGCTTGAGCAACTATAATTGCCTTTATCCACTGTGTGCCTAATGAAGTCTGTCAAATACACGCAATATAATAAATTTTTTGCGCTCTTTATTTTCGCAGAGTTGAATTTCGGCAGGCAATTTGGGTCATTTAACCCCCGCCGGTGTGGCTAATATGTAAGAAGATTTTTACGAAATGCGAAGCGGTCTAGATAACATTTTAAAAATATACAAGATATTTACATAATATATTTTAATTCCTGTTGTCGAATTATCACATTGTTACGAGGAAATTTATAGAAATTTTAGATTTTAGTGTTCTTTAAAACCCTGGTAGAAAATAAACCAACTCGGATGGCTTATCTACTAACTGTTGGCCAATAATTTAGGCCAACGAATAAGAAAAATATTGACCAACGGTTAACCAACGGTTGGTGGACTATCAATCAATAATAAAACATTGAGTAACTCATAAAACAATAATAGAAATTAATAAGAAATATAGATATGTAAAAAGATTTTGATACATAAACAATAATAAAAATGATTGTAATGCATTAAAAAAATATTTGAATGAAGTTGGGAGTAAATTTATTTGAAGGTTAAGCAGACAGCGTAGCACGTGGGCTATGCTCCGAAATTACTGTCCGCATCCCGCTTTCCGCAAGACAAGCACACATGCACATAAATACACACATATTACATACACACGAGTGCGATCGCAGGTTCATGTGTTATGTATAGGTAAAAGTATTTAACTGCGCAGACTCATACGAGTCACGTGACGGGATTGCCGGGATCGCGTGGTTTTGCTTCACTGTAAAGGTCAGATGGTAACGGAGCACCGTGTAGAAAACGGAGCAATACGAGTACGAAGAATTTATGTAGGATACTTTCAAATTTTAAATGTAGAATACCTTTTATGTAGGATTCTTTCAAATTTTAAATATAGGATACTTTTAAATTTTAAAAAATGTAAGTATCCTGACTTACGTCAAAAAGTCACGCACAAATACAATACAAATTTTGAGAGTTTTATTTAAATAATAAGTTGTGTAAATGATTTTTATTTAAGATTTTTAATATTAAGCATTCATTGACCAAGCGCAAGGGTGATTCCGTGACGAAATAAGCGGTATTTATCGCTAACTGTTGGTTAAACGGTTGGCCAAATCCTTGCGATTTGGCGAACGGATGGCGTACGGTTGGTTACAATTTCTACCAGGGAATAGTTAAACATTTATCTTCTAAACTATAATTTTACCTTTTATTAAGATTAGATCAGTAGGTTACAATGGAATTGATTAAATAATTCATATCATACCACGTGCGACAGAGTCTGGCAGTTCTCAGGATCTCTCTGAACGTACTCGGTACAGCAGATATTTTGAACTGTGGTATTAATTATTTATTCTTTAATCCGCAACGGAGACACACTTCTAACTAACTATCATGCGGTGGGGTAGGACTTTTACCACTCGTTCGGGGGAGCAAAGGATCTGGCTCGTCTGGAGTCGTGAATAGATCCGATTGTCCGTCAGCTCATCCGATCGACGTGGTTGGCTGTGCGGCGTCGTCATGGCGTCCTCTCGTTCTGAAATTAACCTCGGGCTCTCTCTCTCTTTCTCTCTCCCTCTCTCTGTCCTTAGCCATCGTCTAACTGGGAACTTCAACATGTATAAGGTTAACCGATGCTTCTCGTTCTTCTTCATTGATCCCGATTGAGAGTCGTGTCTTCGAACTTCGAGTTCTACCATCAGCGTTTTGTGCGCCCGAACGACTCGTTGCAAAATCTTCTGCGCTGACATTGTACTTGTCGCTATTTTGCACTTATTGTGATCCGTGGCACTACCTAACTTGTAACAATCATAACACAGAAACAGTTATTGTACTAGCCTAATTTGTAAAATAGGCTATTATCGCCTATATTGAAAAATGGAATCGATTCATGTGTGTTACGTTTAAATAAGTATCAGTTTTCACTAAAATCATAATATTCCGTTATTAATTTTTATACATGTATCAAATTATATTAAATTATTACTCAAGCAAGAAATTATGATAATACAAAAACAATTAAGGGTAAAGCAATCAACGATAATAAGATTATGATTGTTTTGATAAGTTATTCTACGTAATACTGAATGAATATTATTATTAACGTTATATTACAACCATATTATCTGCATGCACGGAAAAAACTTCAATAATTATATATTACTTTCGAACTTATTAAATTATCAATATGCAGTAAATTAATATTATTACGTATAGAAGGTGTGCCGTAATGCCCGAATTATTCTGCACACGTGATTTCGTTATTTGTGGAAAGACACGTTTATAGAATTTGGTAGCTCTGCTATAGACGCATCGGCCATGAAAATTGAAAATTCCAGATCCTCGGTCACATAGAAAGAAAATACGACCCACTGTTGATCAAGCATGGCGCTGCCCAACTATATGAAAAAATTCGCTAAAGTTTTATTAGTTTTCGTCAGTAAAAACCATAAAAAGTTTCTTTGTAGTACACCCGTCGGGTTGTACTTTTTATTTTTATATATATAAAATATAACATGAGAAAAATACGAGAAAAATAAAATAACGAGAAAAATTTCAAAATTAAAAAAGGCGTTGTAACACAATTTTTGTTACGCAAACGTTATTATTACATGATCTCGAAAAATCTCTTACTTCAAACATAATTATAAAAAAGTCACTTAAGAAAATGAGCTTTCATTCACTTTTTCCGAAATTAAAGTTCAGTAATAAATAGTTAATTATAACATTTATACGCCTGAAAATGCACGATATTTGACAGCGACGTTTGTCACCTTAAACACATCAAACAAAACCATTCATTCAATCCAGCCGATCGAGCATGACAGCGTGTCATCAGATATCTATATAAATATAGTAAATCACAAAAATCGTAACCGTTGTTATGAATCCAACACGCACACTCGGCTCTTTCCCAAGCGCATCGGCCTACAGACACACTCACTCCCGCGATCTCTCTTCCACGCACACACCCACACACACATGAGCGCACACGTCGGACTGGCCTACATTGTCACCCTCGACGCATCGTTCTTCCCCCTCTCTCTTTCCCTCTCGTCTGCGCGCGTGCGAAAAAACAAGCCCCGCGAGAGCGCCACGCGCGTGTAAGAACCACCACGCATTATGCGCGGGCACGGCGGGCGAGCCAAGTCGGTGTAATTAAGCGGCAGTCGACGGGCGCGCGAATCGATCGTCGGTGGCGGCGACGCTGGTAGCGGGAAATATAACGGCGATGGCGCTGTCAGCTGTCGGTTCTTTTTAGCGCGAGGCCGCAGAAATTTGACGCGTGAAATACAGCCGCCGCCACCGGCTCGTCAAGCCATGCCCACGTGCGCTGCGAGTCTGTCGATGTAAAGAGGTGTTCGAGGGGGCGACCGAGAGCCCGCTGGAGTGAAAATGTTTCGTGGCGAGCTTATACTTGAGGGTTTTGAGGATTCGATTGGCCGAACGTGTTATATTACTGGCGCGGGTTTACGCTGCTGCAGTAGTTGATTGGTAGAAGAAGACTCGATCAGAGTCGAGAGCGGTGTATTCTGTATCTGTTTCGTTAATTTTTAAACAATATATGCACGTACACATGAAAACTGTTTTTATAAATTTTATGCAAAATGATTCTCAATTGAAATTCATTATAAATAAAATCAATTGAAAAATGTTTTTTCGTTTATTATTTTGAAATGAAATGTTCGTTCAATTAAAATATATTGTACGTGTTAATTTACAAAATAAATAAAATGAAAAAATAACGAAAAATAACTTATCAATGAAATATGTTGTTACTTTACTTTATAAACTTTAAATTATTCCAGGAAAATTAATTACACGATTCCACGATTCTTTTTTAATCATATAAAATACTTTTTCAAAAAGTTAGATGCTTCTCATCCAAAATCTACTATTGGTTACTTTGAATTAATGATTAAATAACTAGAAACTAAATATGAAAAAATATATAAGTCTGCACATTTCTAATAATTAATATTAACTCTATTAATTTTTATCAGCACTCACAAATTTAAATTATTATTTGAATTTATTGAATCAAATATTCTTTGCACAAAAATCCCCTAACAATTGCTGGATAGACCAACGCAAAGTATTTCTACTTGCCGATCTGCTGAAAACAAACTCGTAAACAAAGCTCACGCCAGACTTAATTATTTACTCCGGAGCAAAACTAAAGTCGTTATAAATTCTAAGAAAAGAAAGAGAGGAGGGAAGGGTAAAAGTAGTAAGCGAGATAGCGGGAAGCGCAATAATTGCCAGAAAGCGGAAGCGTTAGAAGATAACAAGATTCGTTATCGCTCGAATTCTCACTTCCCTCTCCTTCTTCTCATCGCTTCGTGCCGTATTACTTTCTTCGCGGGTGCATAATTTACCTCTTGGAAATGACGGCGACGGAAAAAGACGAAGAGCCTTTTATTTAGCGGGATGGTGACGCTGATGAGACAGGAGATGAGTGAGCCCGCGCAAGCGCGTGAGCGGCAGTATTAGTCTAGGTATCAAAGTGAGAAGCGACTGGACGGTAACCGGGAAAAGTTGCGATTAAGCGCAGCTTCAGCTGCAGCGTAATGCGAGAGCGCTAAATGAAGCTGTACAATCTGAGAGGTCTTGTTAGAATATTGAAAATCAAACTGTTAAAACGCCCTAATATTTTGTAATACTATATTAAGGTATTATTAATGGTTTGTATAAGTCGTTCCAAAATACGTGATTGAATTTCTGTAACTTTTTTACTTTTTGTGAGAAATTCAACTTTTTAAAAAATGCAAAAGTTCTTGACCTAAAATTTTTTCCCTCATTTCACAATGCATCTTTATCAACACTGTGACAAAAGTTTTTTTCTTTAATGAAAATTGTTGTTTGTTAGTCCATCTTTTGCAGAGCTCGCCAATCGCAGCTATACGCTTGGCAAATTGTAGCTATATATGCCTGTATAAGCTCAGCATTTCTCTGTCTTTCTTTCTCTCTTCCGTTCTGCTCTTTTTGGCCCAAACTCAACAAAAAACTTTATAGGTTCAGTAACTCACTATATACGTTGCTGGCGCATCACGCAACTGGGTAAGGAATTTCGCGCCCGGCAAAAGACGGGAAAAGAGAAATGGAAAGAGAGAGAGAGAGAGAGAGAGAGAGAGAGAGACAGAGAGAGAGAGAGAGAGAGAGAGAGAGAGAGAGAGAGAGAGAGATTTGAAGTGCACTCTTGGTGGTTCTCGGTAACGAGGTGGTTTTTGACGAAAGATTCCACTTCCAGAACGAGGGGAAAAGAGATAGCAAAAGAGAAATTGATTAACCTCGTTAGAGTTCCGGATAAACTTGTCGCAACTTCCGTCGAAGAGAGTGGAGAAAAGAGAAGCTAAGAAGTTTGCAAAATGTGCAAGTTCATTTAGATAATAAAAAAAATGGATTTAGATATTACAAAATATCTATTTATGTTACATTATGTTATGGCACCAAATATCTATCATATCCTATATATAGGCCTGAAATAATTACTGACCGATTATCTATGATTACAGTACAGAATTAATTACGGTAAAAAGTTTAAATTCCGTAGAAACTTATATTTATATATTTAATCTGGCGTAATTCTTTTTTTATTTCTTATTTTATTATGGATTTTTTAAATAAAAAATTATTTTAGTTGAACTATTACATAAATATTTTGGTGGCTGTTACTAATTAATTTCTACTGAAAATCATCACAAGTTTCATTAATCGTAAAAGTTATAGAATGTCACGGTGAACATTTATTAGAATTATTTAAAAATTTTTGGAAAAAAGTGTTGAAATCGATAAATTGTCTGAGTAAGTAAACTTGTTCTTTTTTGACAACGTTTCGGCAAACTATTTGTCACCTTTTTCAGGTCAACAAACTTTTCGCTGATTCGACATTTTAAATCTTTGAATTCGTAATAATTTGGCAAAATTAGTAATAATTAAAGGATTTTATGCAGTACGCCGCGAACAAATTTGCTATTTTTTATAAGATATAAATTATATGTGAGCGGTCTATTTGCCCCTATAGCCAACCTACCCGGGTTTTCCCTGACTGTAAATATCACAATAAAACATTTAATTACAACAATCAAATTTTTGTTAACTTAATGACATACTTATTTATATAAAATAATTGGAAGCCAATTCAATTCTTTTTCGTAACAATTAATTTTCATTTTAATGAAATCCTTTTGTTAAATGAATAAAGTCTTTTTCAGTGTATTAGTCGCACAATTACCCTTCCTGCAATATTTATACTTTACCAATGGACAAAGGCTCACTGGAATTGTACGAAAATTCGTTCACTGCAATAATTATTATAATCTGAAATGGTTTACAATTCGAATTGATATGTACAAAATTTTATAATGAGCATTTATTGAGTTGAGATCCATCCAATAATTTTCAGCGCTGCTATTTTATTTGCTCATTTTAAATACATTCTTTTTAACACTAATAATTATATATACCTACCTCTACTACCTCCACTAATATTTTCATATACTTTTTAGCAGCGAATTACGATAAAATGTTATATTAACAATATAGCATTTTTTAATGATCCGTTAAATACACCATGATGTAATATATATCTAATAGCATTTTCCATTTATTTGTTTCAGGTGAGCGTAAGTTACTTTAACTACAACTTTATGAAGCTTACTCAAATACGTAAGTTGATATACCTATGTACACACTATATTTTTCTAAAAGACAACAGAAACTTAGGGATGAGTTCTGCAAACCTCCGCGTAATGCGCAGCCCTATAAACAAAGCTGCCTGACTCCCCCACTCCATTTCGTCGCTCGCTCCTCGATAACAAAACTTGTCGCGGAAGCCCATAAATATGAAAAAAAAACGCGAATCTCCCATAAAGCTCGGCAAAACCAGGCGCGTGCGTGCACGCATACACACGCAGGCCGCACGCGGAAATCGGCTCGCAAACAGTGTGTGTATCTGTGTGTGACCGAGCCGGAAAATGATCCACGGCAGCGGCGGCGGCGGCCATACATTCACAGTTCATTAGCCGCAGCCGGGGAGCGCTCTGGAATATCGATGAAAACGCGAGCGCGCAGGCGCGCGTGCGAAAAAGCCGCGCGCGCACGCACGCACCCAAATACATTATCGTCGTGTCTCATCTGCGCTAAAGTAGCAATAAAAGCGCCGCAATAAATCGCGAATAGGCGCGCCCGTACACGCGTGTCTGTACTGCGCACCATTTGCATCCGGCCGTGACTGTTGTCGCGTACGAGCTAGTGGTACAAGTCAACGTACAATCGGTCCGCGCGCGTTTCGGGAAATTCTTTACCATTTATCAGCAATTGTTTTCCCAGCCGCGTTATTATTATTATTATTAATATTTTTTAATATTTTATTTTTGGTGACTGCCAAAAAATGGTACATGGATGACAAAAGTTTTACCATAATTTATAACACGGCAGTAAGCAAAATTAATACAAAATGGAAAATGTAAAATAGTCTACAAAAGGAATCTCATCTTACAAGGAGAGTGCGTAACCTTTGGGTCACGGATTGGTACCAAATTGAAATATCTTGTTTTAGAGTAAAAAAGTATTGAACCCCTGTTCCAGGATTTATTCTCATCGGCCTTTTTCCTCGAGATACTAGCACCCTTAAAATCCTTTAAAAAGGGAAATTTTCAATTATTTTTTTTACACTATCTTTCATTTCTCATAACTTTCTGAAAACTCGATATTTTTAGTCGAAACAGTGCTTAGAATAAAGCTTGTTTTGCCTACTTTTATAATTTTTTTCGCTTATTTTCGTAACGGAAATACTTGCATAGTTACATATATTAGAAGAGACATCATTTTTTAGCAAAATAACGCATTTTTAAGATAACATGGCACATATCTCGAGAAAAAAGACCTATGAGAATAAATCCTGAAACAGGGGTTCAGTATTTTTTTACTCTAAAACAAGATATTTCAATTTGGTACAAATCCGTGACCAAAGATTACGCACTCTCCTTGTTAGTATAGAGGTACGAGTATCCTTAAGATATGACAGATGGGTATTAAATAACAAAGTCTAGAATAGTCAGTCAATGTATAAATACAATAGTAAAGTCAATTTGACAGTCAAGATTTACAAGCTACTTAGACTCGGTATAAACTTTTTATGTACCATGAAAGGGAATTGCACAACTACACACCTACGGCTCGTAAGGATTGTTTGTTGGTCTCGGAGTGCACCTGTGGAATTTTAAGGTCCCTTGTGGGCCCTCTGACGCTTTTCAAAAACTTGACGCAAATAATATAGCGAAGAAAAATTTAAGATTTTATATAAAAGTACATCAGTAAAGCACTGCCGTCTTGTATCAGTGCGCAACCAGCCAAGCCTGCGCCGTAGAGGAATCACGTGTGTAATTTTTTTTATATTATAATACAATACTGTAATTAGGTAATATTTCATTGATCATACACATTTAAACACAATAAAAATTATAAAATCAAATCCAGAAAATCTCATTTATTAAAGCTATTATACACACACACACACACACACACACACACACACACACACACACACACACACACACACACACACACACACGAAAATTCCATCGATTAGATTATAAAATTATAAAATTTAAAAGGACATGCCTACGTCACGTGCTAATCTCTACGTCCTACGTGCACTCCTTACTTTCACACATGATTTGTTCCTTCCTACTGACGTGTTATCCTGGTGCGGTGTTATCCTGGTGTCTTATAATTCGCCACGTAGAATAAAAAATTTTAAGGCGCAGTCTCAATATTCTTCGATGAAGGTATAATAAAAACTAACCAATCAGAGACATGCAAATTTCATTTATTAAAAAACCGCTGCCAATTCATTGGCCCGTGGCTTCCTCAAACTTAATTTGCTTATTCCTTTAATTAATTTTTAATAACAAAATTTATAATTTTTTAAAAAATTTATTGCATAATTATAATTAAATTCATTTCTGAAGATTATAAAGTATTAATTTTTAAATTATGTATAAAATATGAATAAAATAATAGGTATGATTTTTTTTAAATTATGTGTGAAAAATAAATAAAATAATTGATTCTAATATTATCGTAAAATCCTTTTAAAATTCCTAAATAACCTTTACCTCAAATTATATTTTCTTTGTGAAATTTCACACATATGGTACTTGTCTGTAGTAGTATGCGTGTCCGTATGTGTGCTCTTTCTGGAATTTACGATGTAAGAAAAAGGCTCTAACCTTAAAAATAATAAACCCTATTACAAAACAAAAGCAGGTATACCACAAGCGCGCATCGGCGCATAGTGCATAGCGCATTTCAATTCCATTTTCTAGTATATCATAAACGCGTTCCCAAATAATTACGATTTTAAAAGAGGGCTAAAATAGTTTTAACCTCAAATATCTCTGAAATTCATAAACGAATTCTTTTACCCTAAGAACTCTTCTAATAAATAATATACAAACTCTACATCTCCACCAAATTTCAAAGAAATTAAAACAATTTTAATGTAATTATATTGTGCGACAACAAAGAAAGTCATTTTCAAAAATACTAAAATTTAAAATATCAAACATCTCAAAAAATAACCATATAATCTGAATGAAATTTGACATAGGCATTGCCCATATAGCATATAAAATAGTCTATAAATTTCAAACTGATACATGAAATCGTCATTGAGAACTTATAATTTTGAAAAAAACCGTAAAAGAATTTTAACTATAAATATCTCTAAAAATCATGAGATAATTCTTTTACCTAAAGGACTTATACGATAATATATACACTCTACATCTCCACAAAATTTCAACATGATTAAACCAATTTTTGTTTTCTCTAGTTATCGTGCGACAAAGAAAATGACTTTGTAAAATACGAAAATTTTCAAAATCAGATATCTCAAAAAGTAATCGTACGATCTTGATGAAAATTCGCACACATATTATATATATATATATATATATATATATATATATATATATATATATATATATATATATATATATATATATATATATATCATATACAAAATTGTCTATAAATTTGGAGCCGATACATGGAGCCATTCTCGAGAAATTACGATTTGAAAAAAAGGTTAAAAAAATTTTAACCTCAAATATTTCTGAAATAATCACTTTGCCCAAAGAAATCGATCGAGAGCTATCCAAAATCTACTTCTACAAGGAATTTCAAAGCGATTAAGTCAATTTTACTCCCGTAATCGTTGGATAAACAAAACTCATTTTTTCACATTTCAATTTTTTTCTCAAAAACTAATCGACAAAATGAATTCAAATTTTTACAGATTATAGCTATTTACATTCTGCATTATCATGATTTTTCTCAAGAAAATTGACCGTTTATTTTAGGAGTTAGGGTAGATGTCCGTATTAGTGTGGGTTCAAGAAACTCTTCAGTTTTGTCGCATAATAATAGACTATTTAAGCTGTATCAGAGATTCCGGGTGGTTTATATAGATAATAAAAGTAATAATCTACACGGAACAATTTTTTTTATAGAAAAATATTTATATTTACGAAAGTTACAAGCAATATAAAAAAAAAAATTTTGTACGCATTTGTGTGCCCTAGCAGACATCGAAGTACATTTTTGTGTGCCCCGTATTAATGTGGATATACACGTTTGTGTGCCCCACATTAGTGTGTCTTAATAATATTATCATTGCCAACAAAATTATTTTGTTAACTGTAGTGCATTTATAATCAATTTCTAACCCTTGTTTACATTGAATGTTAATTCATTCCAATACGGTAAAAACTGCTGAAGGTCGTCAATGCGACATGAAACAACGTTTGTGCGTAGACAACCTAACCTAACTTTTCTGTTCAAGCGCCGATACGAGCATGCTCGTATTGTATTTGTGCACACACAAATCTGGACAAGTCGTTTTTCACTGGCCCTATTAGTAGACACCATTAATTAAATATTAAAATCAATTGAAAACCTTTATATTAAGGTTTATTGGCATGGTGTGGTTTGTGCACATAAGAGCTAAAGTGTGCACAATAAATATGTGCATAATTCTTATGTGCACAAACCACACCATGCCGGTTTATTATATAACATAATATTATTTTATGATATAATCAATTGTATCCCACATTAAAATCCTTCCGAAACATTATTTAATGTTACTTTTAAAAATGTCATTTCTTATCAGGTTTGGACAAGGAAACATCGTGACACACCGCAAACCGTGAAACATATTTTTGAAAGTTCTTTTTTAATGTTATAGTAAATGAAAACAAATTAAGTAATTAATTCTATTTAAACTTAATTAACTATACTTTATGAAAAAAAATATTTTAGTGTTACTTTTTTACTCGTTCACTTCTAGGATATGTTTTAATCATAGGGCACACAAATATGGACAGGCACACTAATACGGACTACTACCCTATAAGCTTTTTAAAAAGAAACACGTTTTTGTTAATAACAAAAGAACCGAAAAAATTGCAAAAAATTTGAATTTTCAATGTTGCATAGCTTTTTTATTTATGCAAATATCGATCTAAAATTTTAGGAAAATGTTTTGTTCATAATAAACTAAAAATAAAAAAATTTTGATCTATTTTAAAATTTTGACCTGCTCACTTAATGTGAAACATCCCACACACACACACACACACACGCGCGCGCGTGCTTGTTTGTTTAACTGTTTAACTGCTCACACAGCATCTCACACTTCTTGGTTTTTGCTTATTACATTCAACTAATAAGTTGGCATACTCATTTATCAGAATTCTAGAGGGTTCACCTTTGCTTCGAGATTGATGATTCAGTGAATCAGCAATCTCAACAAGCTTGGACTCAATAGATCCCTCCTGAGACATAATTGCTACTCCTACTGCGGCGCAGACAGAGTAAGCATACATTACTAAGCTGGAGATGATCATCCCGTTCTTAAGGTTAGATGCATTGACGACGTAGGCTTCATTAGATGACGCATTGTGTGCTGAGATTGAAGACGAGGAAGTAGTGGTGTTGAGAGTTGTCGGCAATTGTTGTCCCAGCCGTGTTCTCGCGGGCACCGTGGAATATCATACTCACAAAGGCTAGATTTTTCATGTTCACGTGAGTGCCAAAATCGCCGTGATAGTGAATATAGCGATCGAATCAGATTCGAGAGTGCGCAGTTTGACATTGCCGACCGTATATGTCTGTAACTGGATACGAGCCGCTGCGAGCTGTAGGCTGCTCAGCTATTTATGCGTTTTGAAGTGGCAGCCTGATACCTGCCCCTGTAATCGGAAGAAAAACGAAATGGAATTGTTGATCAGAGTTGAAAACGATATAATTGATTAGGTGAGTTAGCTCTGGATTGGTATTGCAGTTCTATTTGATGTTTGATTGCAGAGACGCGCGATTCGTTGCATTACATAATTATTCGCGAAATTTATACCATTAATTTTTAACGTAATCTTAAGGTGGCTCATGCGTTTGGTGCCGTATCAAGTCGGGGCCCCGCAAGGGGCTTCTTTATTATTGCCAAATTAAGTTAACGCATTTTACGTAAATTTATTGTAAATAACTTCTAAATGTTCAAACAAAAAAAAGATTTTATAAATAAGTAAAAACTTTGCTAATTTGTCGCTACATTTATATGACTGGTCGCAGTGCGCATGCGCAGTAGCATATTTGTAACGTTTATTGTTAATGTCTTTTTTGTTTGGTCGTTAACCTATAATTCTGATGATATCATTAGATTCTTCACAAAAAAATCTTTAATTTCATATATTGTACATTAAAAACTACTTTTTTACAAGTTACTACGAAGCAATAAACTGTTTATTCCCATAAGGTTATGTGTTAAATGTACCTATTTATAAACTCAGTTTTTTCGATAATTTGGTCGTTGACCTACAATTTTCTTAGTACAGATCGAAAGTTTTATGTCTAAAGAACATATTTGTTAAGTTTAAGATGTATCTGCTTTTTTATAAAAAATCGCATGAGCCACCTTAAAAAGCAATATAAATGAATAAAACAAGAAATTACTATGTATATGTATTTTAAATGGATTGTGGAAAAGATGTTATTTTTTCTTCAGACACTATGTTAGCTCACAAATATTTTTTCCTTTAAGCCTTTGTTACTTTGAAAATATCTCTAGTTTTGTGGAATTTAAACGTACATTGCAGCCATTGGAAAGCCATGCATTTGCAGAACAAATAACAATCTGAAAAAGCCAAGTAAACAAAAGGTATGGGAAAAAGAGTAGACAGCAAAGAAAGAAGCGGTGAAATGCGAGTAAAAACGCGGCTACGGGGAAATGAAGAGGGACGCGGTGAAAATGAAAGGGGGGGGAGAGGGAGAGAGAGAGACTGACTGACTTATTGTTTCGATGGAAATGCAAAATGATGATTGCGCATGCTCGGCCCTCGCATATATCGTGGATATATCGGAATTCTGTTATGCGGGACCCCCTTGTGGATGTGGCAGTTTTCGATTGAGTTGGACAATGAATTACCAGTGGGGATTAAAAATAGAAAATTACGTTTGATATAGGACGCAGCGACGCGGCGTCGAGCGAATTTTCATTGAGAGCCCCTCCCTCCCCCTACCCCCATGTGATTTACGTGTCTTTTGTGCGTGTACATCACAGTAAACTGTTCCATTGTTTTGCCATAAATCTTCGGGGCCAGATTTTGCGCCGTTTTTCGAGAATAGAAGATGATTAAATGTATATGAATTATGCATTCGCTAAAGCAAAAATGGCCATTCACGTCGGCCTCTTCAAGATAAACTACGTGCAGTAAATTTAATAAAAATGCATGACTTGAGCTTGTACTGACTTGATCATTGTTATGGTTACTACCTTTTATTAAAAACTATTTCCAGAGAGAATATTTTTCATCATTGATTTAATTTAGTAGATATTTCAATAGCACACGAAATTTAATATCTCTATATTGGAAAATGATATATATTTTGTTTATATATCTTTTCATGATTTTATTGTATTTTTAATAAAATTGTATTATTCTGTTTATTTGTTCTATTTAGTATTTTATTCGATTCGAATATTTTTAATGATTTGAACTTTCATTATTTGGAAAATAATATTTACGTTAAGTTTTAAAACACAGCTTGAGTTTGAAATGCAATACAGAAAAGTAAGCTCGTTGTTCAAAATGAAAAATTTCGCAAGACAAATTTAAAAAAAATACAAAAAAAATTTTAATTAACGAGGGATTCAAACTCTCATTTTTAACAGAATTAAATTCGGCTCTTTATGCAATTTTAAAATATAGATAGCGTAAAGTCAGGCGCGCCAGAAGCTCACGAAAAATCAGCTACATCGTTAAATTTTATTCCATAAAAGTTATTTATTGAACAATGCTTTTTAACATTTTCGTAGTTATTTTTGTAAATTAATTTCTGAAATTTTATCCCATTCGTACGCGCAACACGAAGTGTTGAAAAATTAATAATATACACGATTTTCAACTTCAATAAATTTTCTTCATTCTTATGCTCCAATGTTCATGTAACAGTATGTTTACGCAGGATTACAAATCGACACGTAATATCCGTCAAGGAATCTTCCACGAAAACTGTTTCGTCGAAATCATTTTTGCCTGATACCCATTTAGATACGACATCTAAACGGGACAGCAAGTCCGACAGTCGCGAAACGCAAATACACATAAAGTAGGGTAAAAAATGAGCGAGATTAGACTCTCTCTCTCTTTCTCCCCCTCATGGCAATATATGATGGCGCAGGCGTGCGCGCGCGTCTCGAGATCGCGTAACCCGCATGGGAAATCCGAAAACCCATATGCTCCAGCGTCCTCGGTCTTTCTCTATCTCTTGTGCCTCTGGTAACCGAGTGACTCTGCGTGCGCTTGTATACAGGGACTGTTCCAGAAACAAAACTATGTTTTTCTTTCCTATACGAATGCTGGAATTATGTTACGGATTATCTGCCACGAAATAAGTTTTAGTTTATTAGATATTGAATCTTCTTACAAGAAGAAATATTCTTTATTATAATCAGTATACTAAAGTACAACAAAATATAAGTTTCGTTGACTCTAACAATACCTTATTCCCGACTTTTATATATATATATTGTATAATATTTTATAAAAGTCATCGTGTTTCGAAGAATTTTGCTTTCCTACTATATTCATTTTTTATTCACTTTCTGAAAATGTTTCAGCATCAATTTTACTAATTTATTTGAAGTTGAAACGTAAATAAAACAAATTTATATATACATTGCATTTATGTCTCGTTTCAATTGAGTCATAAAATACAAATAATTTTTACACAACAGTTTTCTTTTCCACAAAAAAGACTTTACAAATAAATTTTGATCGTTCAACAATGAATTCACTCATTCATTCGACTAATTTCATTTCCCCTATCCTTTATAATATTGTACATTCGCATCTTATTACTCAGTATTATATTTCTCGGAAGCATCCCTATACCAGAGAGAAACGCCTTCGCGCCAGAAACAGAAATCCCAGAGCAGGAATCGCTGCGGCTATACAAGGAGATATCCTTCTTCTCTGCCTAGACTCTCGATGCGCAGAGGCGACGGCTAGGGTATACTTACAGCGTCGGGCGATGTACGCATCAAGGACAATAACGACGACTCTGCGTCCGTATACATACTCTACTGCGGTTAATACGCTTAGCGGGGGAGAGACGCAGAAGGAGAAACGCGCGCTCGGGAGAGAAGGGGGCGGCGCGTGTTTACGCTGTTGTTGCTGCTGCTGCTGTTTGCTTATTTTCGTTCTGCTAGAATGAACGCCTTAATTAAAAACGCCACGAGAGCCAGGCAGCGCAATTTGAAAAATATTCGCTCGACAATTTACGCACCGCCCCCCACCCCCCTCTTCCGAGCATAAATTCATAATTTGTATAATTAAATTTTGTTCAAGATATTTTTTTGAAACTTTTTTATTTTATGTATCGATAAAAATTATGAAGTTTGTAGGTTTTATAATATTTTCGTTAATGAGAAGACGTGAAAAAAAAACACGATAAACTTTTAATTAATGAGCATGCTTTTGCTGCGTACTAATTACTCTTCTTTCAAAAATTTCAAAATCATTTAATTTAACAAGTGGTGTTTATTTTTCATGTCGACATTAAGGCATTGTTAGGACGCAAATAACTATATGTGATATCTCGTCTGAGAAGAGCTTTTTATTCATTGAAAAGAATTACCATGTATCCGGTAACATGAAACGATTGGAAAATAAAAGGCGTAATAAGTAGGCGGAAAAATGAATGAATGCACCATTTTAAAGTTACAAACAAGGAACGCTTGCGCGCGCATGGGACGAACAATAAAAGACATCAAGGTAAAAAAATAGCAATTAAAAACAGTAATATCCCACGGGAAAGACAGAGAGATGCGAGCAGGGTCTCACGTGTGCGGGCGCGCATGTATGTATATAAATACACCCACATACTAAAACCGTAAGAAGAGTGAAAAAGACCGTAATAGGGGTGGGTGAGGAGGGATAGTAGAAGGCGAGTAGACAACGACGCACGCGGCGCGCGCGCAGACAGGGCGGAAGAATCTCTTCACACCTCGTCGCGCCTACGTCGTTACATAATGTTGGCAGAGGCTCTGGCAGTATTATTGCCGGCCCTGTGAACAAACCTTTGCCCGACGCGAGCATGCGCGAGCCGTTTCAGCTGACAGCCTGCCGGTACATGGTTGGGAGATAGAGAAAGAAGATGAGAGGGAGAGAGAGAGGAGGGAGAGTGGTGTAGGTGGAGAAGGAAGGAGAGAAAGAATGAGGAGGAAGGGATAAAGAGCCACGGGAGGCAGCCGACGGAAAGGAACAAAAAAACGGCGAATGTACGCTAAAAATACTGTTAAGTGCTGTGAAATTAGGGGTTCAAAGCTCGCCTGGATTTATTTTCAGCTCTTCTCTAATCTGTTTTGGTCTTGGGTGCTGCGCGTTATTTAAGCTTTTAAAAGGCAGTAAAAATTACTCAATATTGATCAGAGACTATTTTGAGGATATTCAACGACCTATTGAAGTTTATATAAATCGCCGTAAATATATATCAAAACTTATGAAATAGTGTTATTGAAAAATTGATTTTGTTGTTCTTGTATTATTGATATTCTGCAAAGGTAACATAGCTTCGCATCGCGTTTTTCCACTACAAATAATCAATGAAAATATTTTTAGCATAGGCTGAAAATTGTTTAGTTTTACTTTAAAATGCATATACTCTGTACTACTACTGAAAATAATGAAATTGCAAACTATAAAAAGATACTTTGTAAAGAACCCCCTTTTTCATTACACTTATTTCTATTATTTAAATTAAAATTAGTATACTAAATATCGTTTGGATAAATTAACAATAGTTTATGTTTCAAATATTTCCTTTTTTTTTAGTTCATATACAATCTAGAATTCATATACACATACTCACACATATACGCATACATACACATATACACACACACACAGCAGATCCCCAGAAAATAGTATAATTTCTTTCGACTAAAATAAGTACAGCCTTTTTCACTTCATCGACTGGACTCTATCGGAAAACGATTACGCTCTTTGCTGCGCATTTCGTGCTTTGTCTGTACACAATTTTGACATAAAATATGTAGTCGTCGATATTAGGGAGTAGAAGAGCACTACCCAAGCAGTGTGCGTTTGACTTCCGGCGTTTCATCAACACAGTTTTAGCTAAAAAATTAAGTAAACATGGACAGTAAAGTAGTAGTACTGTTGCTGATGATTGTTGCATTAACTATTATTTTTCATTGTAAGTATGTACAGAAATTAATTAATATCGATCCGAGTAGATAAATATTTACTCACATTTATAAGAGATTAAAAATATATTGCTTCTGATCTTTTCATTCGATTTTCATTCGATAGATTATAAAAGTTTCCATCTATACTTTTTGATTAAATAAATAGATTATTTATTAAATACAAAATTTCGTTTTATATTAACCCTTTCAGTCACAGGAGCCGATGTTTCGGCACCCTGTTTTTTTTTTTTTTTTTTTATCATTTTTTTGTTATATTCCATGCAAAATCCTTTTTGCATTTTCAGGTAGTAAAAGACTTAAACTTTAAATCGAATATGGTTTTTTGTCAATCCATAATTGTTTACAATTGTTATAATCAAATATATGCCAAAAAACGTGTCTTCACAACTAAATTACGTGACTGAAAGGGTTAAATATGAGTTTTTAATATACAAAGCTAACGAAGCTATAATTTTTGTATTGTATTAGTAGCTGTTGCAGCTGATCTTTGTATCGAGGAATGGTGTTGCACTAACGGCGGACTTGGTTGCCAATATTGGAATGGCACTTTGTGCGAATGTAAAAAGGAGCCTGAGGAAGTAAAAAAGAATTAATTGGTTGTAAAATGTTGAAAACAAACACAATATTGTTGCTTGATATTATTTTAAACGTTGTAAGAAAGGACTTGGCTTCTTAAAATCAGTTGTATGAGAGAAAAACGCAATTATTTATGGTGATACAAAATAAATTTACAACTAATTTAAGATAACGTTCACATTTTTTACATTTTAATACTTTTTTTTTAAACACAAATTATTTACATTACATCCTTCGATAAGTTTAATTTTCTAATCTTTTTTCAACTACAAAAAAGAGTATAAATTTATTATTAACATTTTAAAAGTGTCAAAATTACCTTATTTCAAAAGGCTTATGGGCAAATCTAACAAACTTTTAATATTCTAAAAAAATTATTTATTGAATTGATGAATACACTATTTAGTTTTAGCATTATTTTCCTCAGTCACTTATAAGAATACCAATTCGAACTATATTTAACTTATTTATTTCTATTTACTTTTCAATCTTATTAGCAGTAGACTTTTCATTTCAGTGTAAGCCTACGACTTTGTTTCCCTTTGAAAGCTTTGGATACACTCAGAGACAGTTTACAATCGATGCGATCGAAGCCGTAAGCGAAAACTTATGTGCCTCGCGTAAGTGTATTCTCGCCTTTTACGAAGGAAACAAGTGGCTTCATAAAAGCGTTTACTGTATTGGCTTCGAAACAGGAGCCGTTGCGGTTGAAGATCGCTATTTGTGACACAGCTGTAAAATACTGCGGTAGTCTCCATTCAGCAGTATTACTAAATTCTATCAAAGACAAATTTTGTTATTTATTATTAATTGAAAATTTAATTTAAACAATTGTTTGCCCCTTTCATGTAAATGCATGAATAAGTAATACCTATACATAATGAATATTTTGTTAACGATCTAGCTGTTCTGAATTTACAAGTCATTGGTTTATCAATAATAGATTAAGTATATATGTTCATTGAAATCGATAATTACCATAGCAGTATAATGAAATAACAAAGTCAAACAAGCAAATAAGTATCATTTTTTTAATAATTTATAGAAGCATTGTATGATTAATGTTTAACATTACTATTAGCTGAATTAAAACACAGTATATACTCTCGTATTTTCGTTAATTTACTGCACGTATGATATTATCAGGCCCTTCACATAGCTTTGAGTTATTGATACAGTGATACGAATACCAAAAATAACATATACTACATATTTATATATATATTAGTTACAAGACAGATACAAAGGAACAAGAGATTTGTAACTATAATGACGTATCCGTCTGTTCCTCATATATATAGATACACTAAAAAAAAATTTTACGTTGTGAGAACTGAAAGTACGGCTCTCACAACGATACTGTTTGCCTGATTTTCTTTTGGCTGAATTTTGTAGGTACAGTAATTGTATGGTACAGTTGTGATCGAGTCGTACAAGATACAATGAAAGCACTAATGTATAGAGTTCTTTTATTGGAGCATAATAGGTTATGATTCGACATACACATATATTTTTCATTAAAATAATCTTGATTAATAAATACACTGAATTACAGATAAAATACGCAAAAGCGGAATGCGAACACGCGGTGGACGCGGCGGATTTTTTTGACTCCTTCAGGTTATAACATAAACATCGGCTTCGCGTTGTAGCGTTGGCAACAAACAAATATAGGCGGAAAAACTAAATCGTACCGTTGTCAGAACTGTACACAAATGCATTTCCCGCATCTAACTAATAGTGATGTTATATTGCACAAATAGACTGCTTCAGCCGTCTGTAAGGGTAAATGATCTGTATAGATAGTGCTAGTACATCAAATCAAAACTATCGTTTTTACAACCTAAAATTTTTTCAGTGTACAGTTTGTATATCTGTAACTCAAAGCTGTGTAAAGGGCCTCAGAGTTTGAAATATTTATGAGAAATATACTGTGCTCGAGTACATCGCGAATGTCTCTTGTTCACTAACTAAAAGACTATATAAGGCGCTACTTCAGGAACATGCGTCATTTTTGTAAGGCATTGGACAAGGCTCTGGTACATATTATATATCTACACGGAGAAAAAAATAAGGTTGCCGTAACTGAGGTTAGATGTGTTGCTTTTACTTGGCAGTACTCATGTAAACCTAACTGCGGAGATAAGTAAAATCTACTGGAGAGTTCAGTAAATAACGTTCCATGACTCGAGATGTATACAACTCTAACCTCAAAATTATAACTTCAATATGATTATTCGGCTCTCATGGTATAATACGGTTCGAAACTGGTGCGTAAGAAGATTTTTATCTCATGTGACTTTTCTCACTCGCTTCGCTGTTGCGGAAAACGTAACGTGAGCTAAATATAGTCACCTTTCGCGCCCGTATCGAAATGTACTATTCTACTGACGTCTCTCCAGTATAACTCTAACATGAGAAGCTAAAGTTGATACAACTGAATCTCGCTTACTGGGCTAACTCAAGTTAGAGTTACAGCAGAGCGCAGTAGGAACAACATTATTTTTTTCTCCGTGTAAGTCAATTTCCATTTGAGTAATTTGGATAGCGTAAGAGGACTACAGCGGATTAGCAAACTTGGTCGTTGCACATCTACTTAACTTATTTGACAATCGTTCACGTGATTATCCGTTAATAAAAAATAATAGTAAATTCAAACATGTTTCCAGTTTTCAAATCTATAGAATTTGGCATAAACACTAAAATAGTCTTTGAAGGTAAAGTAATACAGCAAACTCCATATTGCCTGTCTAAGGAAAACATTTGTTTATAAGGTTTGCTCCAAGCTTTCGTATTAATATGCTGTAGATGGATCAACTATAAAGTACACGTAAACATAAAGCATAAAAAGTGTACACTCTATATATTATAGCTACTTTATTCATATAAAATTGATGATATAAGAAGAATAAGAATAGGAAACAAAAACTGTTATACATTTTTCAGATTTTATTGTTCATCAAGTGTTGAATTAAAGTTTTTAATATAAAAAGAAAATAATCTAATGACACTATGATTCTGTAATTTTCATAACAGAGCAAAAACCGCGGCAACTTTTACGAACGCCGTAAAAGATTATCATCGAATTTTTTTTAAAACGCAATCAACTTTTATCCCCGGGAAGATAATACACCCTCCGTCGCAAGAACGTCGAAACACACCGCGATTGGCGATAAAACATTTAAGGCAGTCGCGCGCGGCCAATGCTTAGCGCGCTCGCAGTAAAAAACAGGGGGCGCATTACTGCGCTACTTTCGTGGCCGAGGCCGGTGGCAGAAGCGCGCGACAGAGACGCATTTAAGGTTACGGCTACTTGACATCGATTGTAAACCGAGAACCGCGGACATCCCGCACGAACGCACTGGCGTCGTAAAGTAGCTATACGCGCTATCTGCGCGAGCTAAAACGCAAAGCGACTCGTATAACTCGGGCGAAAAATAAGAAGGGGCACCGGTAAATGAATAAAAAAACTCGCGAGGACCGGAATGGTGGTATAAGTAGTAGTGCCTACTCGGGTGGATGCGAGTATATGTATACAAAAGGCAACTGGGCTTTTGTTTGCGCCGCGTGTCGTGTTACGAGGATGTACCGCGGGGTATAACGGCGACGATAATAAAGCTACCTGCCCGGCCGGCGAGTAATCCGCACGCAAAAAACGCGCCGGACGCTTTAGTTGCTCTAAAAAGAAATTACGGAGCCGCGGGACGCGTGTACGGAGCTTGCGATTCATCTACTTTTTATCGCCGATTTTCGGACGAGACCAGCTACGCGTATGCGCGTAAATTAGTGCGGGCAAAAATTTCCGAGTAATTGTGTGGTTGCACAACTTTATTTTTGCATTGAAATTTCGTGTATTACTACTATCTTTTACGTATATAGAAGTAAAAGCGGTTTGCTGATGTTTTAAATGTGCTTTTATCGGAGATGACGAAAAATATTTTCTATACGGTTCTTCAAACAGATACAAAATAAAACAGATTCATATAATAAAAGTAAAAATGTACATCGAAATCAGCTACATGAAAAGCATGAATTTTTTCGTTTGTTTTGTTTTTCTACGATAATCTGTGTGTTTTTTAAAGCGCCCGAAATATTTGTTTTCATCAGAATATAGTCCTTTGTTTCACTAGAGTTTTTTGACATTTCAATAAAAGAATTGGGGTAAAGATTTATAATTAATAAAAATAAACAATAATTAATAAAAATTAATTTAATAACTATCAAATTAATTAGATAGAAATAGAAACGAGAATTTTTTAAATTCCACACAGAGCTATACTTTAGCTTAAACCGTAGGTGCAGAACAAACAACTCAAGCTCCCATACGGAATTTTTCGCACGCGCTCGAGCTCCATAAGCAGAAATAAGCTGTACATAAAAACACATCCCCTCCGCTAATTCGAGATTATAAAACATCTTACGAAGGAGCACATTAAGAGGCCGGCATTCCAAACATCTATTTCCCCCTCGCCCCGACCGAGGAAAGCATCGGAAAAAGTATATGAGCCCTCGGGATAGACAGAGAGAGAGAGAGAGAGTGATAGAGAGAAAGAGAGAAGAAGACGGAGTGAAGCGAGCCGTGTGTGCCCGGGCAACGCGAATGACACCCACGCGCTACCCGTCCGCGGCCGCTGGCCTTGGCGACGAATCGATATCGCTTTGCCAGCTCTCTCACTCAGCCCGCGCGTGCTCGCTCGGTACGTGTATGTGTGTGTGTGTGTGTTTGTGCGCGCTCACGCCGGCCACCCGAGGATTTGTGGCAGCAACACCTCGGCTCACTTACGATCCTCGCCGAGGCGAGGCAAGACGCGTGGGATGAGGAAGAAAAGAGAGACAGACGCTATTTATTGGCCGATTAAACTCAAGAGAGAGGGAGAGAGAGAGAGAGAGAAGGAAGAATAGTATCGTGTCGACTTTGCGAGCGATCGTAAACAGGCTAATTTCCCGGGCCGCCCCGACGAGGGAGCACCAGGAGCGATCCTCGAGAGGGATTCGGAATGGCTATACGCTATTCTTTCTCCTCTTCGTGATGAGAAATTAAAGAGGCTGATTTTTGATTAATGTTGGCGGACAAGCACGCGCGCCGCTGCTGCGTTACGGATGATGCCGACGCGGCGAAATTTGTTCACTCGATTATTTGCTCTCTCTCGCTCGCTCGCTCGTTCGTTCTCTAGCATCCCTTATCGAGAAAATTAATAGTCGCGCGATTACGGCATACTTTTTGCTCGAGTGAAAGAGGCTATCGCAGCGCAAAAATCTGACGTATAGCGGGGCGCCGAAAAAAAATTGGGATGTCGAGCGAAGGCTACGCGTCTAATCTGTTTCGAGTCCAGCCTCGGTTAATTGATCTGTTTGCAATGGCGGATTATTGCGCTCTGTATTTCGAGCTGATGCGTCGATAACGAAAAAAAAATAACGCGGGTAACGCGTGATCGAGTACGAGCCGAGATGATTAAAGCCAAACGATATCATGCGGGTACAGAGCTAATCGGATCTAATTATGATCTGTTAGGTCAAGTTTCAGTTTCAACAGCAGTGCTGATAGTAGTTTGGTATAAATTTTAAGTGAAATACGATTAACAGTAATTGATATTTTAGTAAATATAATATTAATACCAGTATTATGTTCGCGAATCGGAAAAAGAACTACCAAAATTAGCTTTTAAATTTTTAATGTTTAACTATAAATAATTCATTAATTTCCGAAAGAGATATTTTCAACTATAATATTTGCATTGAATTAATGAAAGAGTACCTTTGTCCAATTAAATTATATTACGATCTCACTTTTCTCTAGCTATTTAATTTTCATGATAAATATTGACCTTT
The DNA here is from genome assembly GCA_036365515.1 of Torymus aiolomorphi. NCBI lineage: Eukaryota > Metazoa > Arthropoda > Insecta > Hymenoptera > Torymidae > Torymus > Torymus aiolomorphi. The sequence goes on along the minus strand of CM070875.1, from coordinate 189,694,197 downwards.
GAAACTGTTTTTCCACTATTAAGCAAGAATAAAATCACGGTGCATTAAGTAGTGGTTTTCAGGGAAAGGAGAACGAAGGGAGCAAGCATCTCGTAGGATGGTAATGCTGGAAGAATGTTGAAGGTCCGTTGCTTGCTTAACAGTTTGCATAAATATTTTAACATTGTACATACCTAGAGCGATTTTTCCATCTGTTTTTCTTTTCCGTTACTTCATTACTTTCTTTTACATTGATGTACTGATTTTGCCTGTATTTACCAACAACGAAAAACTTATAAAGGCATGAGAATAAATTTAATAATTTAATAATTAAGAACTGATAATAATTTTTATTTTCTAAATTTCGTATGTACAGTGCGGGGGAATAGTCTATCGCATGATACTGCATATATATGATATAACTGTTGCATTTTAATTATTGATTACCAACTCAATTTATATAAATTTGATTTTAATAATCTGTGTTTAATATTGGATTTTCCGTAAAATTCTGCGATCCTAAGTAATAAATACACCGTTGCTGTTATTTTAGAAACAATTTTTATGAAACCTAACAAGAAACATGTATTTCAATGAATATGAATTTATTAATAATTTTATAAGGCATCTCTTTGTTTTATTTTGCTAAAACTCACAAATAAAGCAGAGTAATAAGACATTTATATAATATACGTATAATACATAATATACGTTTCATACAAAATTAATAAACATTTAATATTATTAATCCTTTTAATGCATATATAATAATTTACAGTGAAATTAACTATCTAGCTGAACTAGAATCCGATAATCCCGATAATGATGAGTTTAGACCGAAACCAGTTTTCACTCAAAGTCAATTTTGGTTTCGCCTAATGGTTTGTGAGAGAAACATTCTGATGAGTCGCATGTATAATAATGTCAATTACGAGAGTAATCAATTTAGTTAAGGCCTCATCTATTGCAAAGCCACGTCAAGTAAATTCAATTAAAAGCAACAATGCGTCGTGAAACGTTGATTGTGCGTTTAAGCAAATCAGCCAGGAACCGCAACCACATTTTCTACCAATCTTGTCAATTTTATTCCGGTAGGCCGTGCATTTGCAATCTGACATCATGCTTTGAGAAATATACTCCGGTAATGAGGCAAATTAAAAATTGAATTACAGCGATTTTAAGATAAGCCATTACTAAAAAAATTCACGTCAATTTTAACCCAAGTAAGTCAATGTTTTAACTCTCAAATTAATTATTGTTTTGTAAAAAAAATGGCTTATGGAAAAAAATTCGCATAAAGTATAGTATGAAAAACGATGTCCTATCGAGATATATGTCCTTGTAAGTGCCTATTGATTGATTTTTTTTATACTCACACTATCTGATGGATATCAAATAAGCCTTGTCTAGGAAACAATTTACTTTCCAAAGAAATTATTGTGTTTCCAAGACCTACCAAATATGATTGTATCTCAAAGTTTTAAATTAACCGCATACAGACAGCTTACAGAAACGATATCTTTTTTCCGTGTAATACAGTTACATTGGAAAGGAAAAGATTGAACGGAATTCAATAAAAGTCTCGTGCGACGCCGCAACGTGTAAGCGTTATTATAGCCCACTCGTGGCTGCAGGTGTCCATCGAGGGCGCGCGATATCACAGGAAATAAAAATGCCTGTCAGTTTGCGTAACCGGACCCCCGCAATCAATATCGATTCCCGAAAAAGATGATCAAAGCCGTGTCACGTCGTTGTTACCTTTGGGTCAGCTTGATACAGCTAACAAAGCGCACCCACAGACGGTAATAAAGTTTTGACCGCTGTCTCGAGCGGGACAGCATCTGCATTTATAACGGCCTTGCGAACGTCGCCCCGATTGGTATTCGATATGATAGCGGGAATGAGGTCGTGCCAAAGATGGTTGGGCAGCCACTCTTCTGATATTTTTTATCGTAGATCTGTCTTTGTTTATGATGTCTTTTTCATTTTCGCAGCTTTATCGCGAAACTTCCTCAGCGAATTTATCGTAGAGACGATATTGTTTGTAATTAAGAAGAAGTTATTTTCATTGAAAAAATATGTTTTATTGATTCATATATTAAGTAATCATTTTAATAACAATAACAGAAATATTCTAAATGAGGTATGTATGAAATTACAGTTGCTAAAATCTTCAAAGATAACAATTTTTTTTTTACTGAACGCCAGAAACTCGAACTTAATTCTATTTATGAATCCCACCCTCAGAGCAAAATTACGTTGACTAATGAGAGCTTAGTATGAGAGTATTATATTTATAGTCATCTTTACTAGAAGACATACTCAATTAGGTTCTGATTTCAAATATCGAAATTTCTTAGCAATGCAAAGTGGTCCCATTAAGGGGACTAGACATCTTTTTTTTTTAAATAAAAAAGTCATATTTTAATACATAAATATAAACCAATTGTTTTCCACTTTTTACACATAAAAGAGGGTATATTTACCTTCCCTTAGAGCTTTGTCTGGGCCTTTTATATGGTCCAGAACCATAATTATCGAAGAAACAAGTTTTTTCACTGTCCGTAAGATTTCAGATGATCCTGCGGATGGATTGACTCCAAATTTGAACGAAGTACTCCTGAATAGTATAGTTTTTTTATTAATGCAGGGACTTTAGAATTGTAGAGAAAAAAAAATTTTTTTGCTATTTTGCATGAAGTTTTTATTCATTTTTTCATTTTTTCAAAATTTTTCGGATGTAAAAATTTTTCATGACATTCAGTCCTAAATCCCTGCATTGATAAGAAAACTATACTATTCAGGAGTACTCAGTTCAAATTTGAAGTCAATTCATTCGCAGGATTATTTGAAACCTTACGGACAGTGAACCTTTTTATTAAAAACCATATTATGATAAAATCAACTTTAAAGTTTTTATAACTCATAATGCATGAAAATATCCAAAACATGCTTCCTTTGTTATTGATATTGATTTTTATCTTTATACTGGTTAAAGAAAAAAGTTTGGTATTGACTTCCTTGCGTAGAATTTTATTTGCCTTAGTATTTATTGACCTAGAAAACAAAATCAACTTTTAGTTATTCCATAACAGTTTGGTTATACATGCATTAATTCATACATCTTAGATACTTATCGTTTTTTCCCCCTAGCTTTTATGTATATTGTTGCCAGTGGTCCCTTTAACCTCATCTATCAAGCCCATGGTCCCATAGTAGTCGCAGGATGTGACTGTCAATCAGTGTTTTTGCCTAGAAATCACTGTAACACATACAATATATTTTTTAATTTTTGGTTTAAAAAACAATAGTATAAAGAATTTTGACATATATACACATATATACGTATGTATTATATAATAATAAGAATAACAATAATAATTGCTTTATTTAAACCAGTAGGTTAATTATAAGTTTACTATTAATTATACATTTTTTGGCTTTTCGCCATTCCATACAAAAAATATGTATATTTATTTAATATATAATGCACTACAGAATGTACAAATACAAAAGCATATAATATATTATATAAATATACTTACATAATTTAAAATGCACTTGCTGCATATGAATCATCCTGGAGCTGCTCTCGAGCTTCTCTTCTCATAATGCGAGCATCCTTGGCGTTGGCTTCAGTCTTCTTCTCTGCAGATCCAAGTCTGAATTCGTTGCTTGCTTCCATCCATTGAACTGCAGAGAATCCAGGAGTGCATTCAAACTTCTTCATGATGTAAAGTATGCCTGTTTTGCCTTGGTTGAAACAGGTCACAACAATGTGAGTACCAATTTCCAAGACTTCCAAGCCACTGAATGAGATTTTTGGAACTATCTTCCACACGCAGTTGTTGAAACTCTCATTAGAGTTTTGCGTGAAACCTTCAAGACACTTCTGGAGAAGATTTAGACTTGATAAGTCTTCATAAATTGGTATGATCCATGATGGGCAGTGGAATGGCTTCTTAGTGTTTAAAGCTCTTGAGTTCTCTTTGGGTCTTCGATTTTTGCCATTTAAACCAGCTGGTAAGTCCTTTTGGGCAGAATTGATGTTGAGGGCTCCGATTAGTAGACAACTGATGGTAATACGTAGCCGTTGGGCCACGCATACCATCAACAGATGCTGAGTTATCTCTGATCACCTTTCCATAATAGGAAGATAATTTTCCTATCACCTACCCGGTCAAGGTTCTTCCCTGATGCCTTCTTCAAGTTTCTTAAACGAGTGCCCATCCTTTTCTGGACATGCCCAATACACTCTTCTTTACTTGCAGCTTGTCACCATAGCGTTGCGTTTCTGACGCAGACTTGAACACTTTGGAGTCACCATCACAGATGTAATACTCATACTTCACTGCATACTTTTCTTCAGATCTTGAAAACATTTCCTTCATACCGTCTACTTCCATTTTTCCAGCATAGCCCTGATGGTTGGCTGTTCAATCTGGTTCGTGCTCTTCATACCATTCTTCATATTCGGCGGATTTTTAATTTTTTTTCAAAACTGAGCAAGGTTTACAGAAGCTATTTTTAATAACAACATCCAAAACCTTGCCAGATCTGTTGTCAATAATACTGGTGACACCTTGTAAGGAAGAAAAGCCTCTCTTCCTCCAAGAGCCATCACCAGAAACAGTAAGTCCAGTATTTGGTAGTGTTAACTTGACTTCTTCTTTGATTGCTGTGTCAATGAACTCTTGAGCCGCTTCTGCACAAACATTTCCAAGATACTCATTGATTTTATCATAAGCAGGATGAGCCACTGATGGTGATAAGTCCATGATTCCACAGAAAGTTGATAGTCCAGTGTGACCGTGGCCAAGTGCACGCATGGCAAGCACACTCCCTCTATTTATTTCAAATGCATTATTCATGGGGCCAACTTTCTTGCAGGAATTTATTGCTGCAATTTGGCCACATCGGGCACACACTAAACCAATTTTAAATCTAAAACAGGTCCATGGCACTCACTGCGACATAAAGCTCTTTCGAGCTCAAGAAACAGAATGCTGATGTCGATTATTCTATTCTGCGTGTTACAGTGAGAAGATGTTGATCTATCTCTCATCTCTCTAGCTGGAGTTGATGTTCTTCGCTTTCTGTCATTTTCCTCATTATGGATATTTCCTTAAAAAATTCTAACCCTCTTCTTGGTCCTTCCTCTTGAGTATTTGTTGTCAGGATGAGTATTACTAAATCTTCCCTTCGAATCTCGTCCATTCATTGAAGCCATTTTCAAACTTCGTTAAAAGTCACTTCACTTACCTTTTTAACCCTTTGAGGGGCAGTGGAACGTATACGTCCCACCTATTTGGTCTCAGTTTTTTTCGTATTTCTAATATATTTTTGCAGTTTCTATATGCAAATAAATGTTTTTTAGACTTCTGGATACCTAAGTTATCAAAAATTGATACACGATTATTATTGTTTGTTATGACTGTTTTCATGAAAATCTTTATTTAACTACATAACTTTATGTCATTGTGGCGTCAAAATCATAATTAGCGAATCCGAAAATCCCCTATGTACTCATTTTTTTCGAATTATTCAAAAATTTCAAAGCTGGCTTAGAGCAGTCGCCAATTGTAATTCTTTAAAAGGGAAAATAAGGTTTCCTTTATCGCAAGCTTTTATCCACATGCCTGCGATTTCTGGATCTTTAGGATATCTAAAGTATTTGATTCTTTTATTTGTAGTATTTTCATTCCAATTATGGCAAGATTTTATTGAGCAAGTAGGCATTTTGTAAAAATGTACATTAAAATCTTCAATTGCTATTCAAACGTAAACACTACGCTGCCATATTGAACATGGCGGAAAGTTGGGATGCGCAGTAGCGGTCAAAAATGAGTATGGCTAGCGAGCATACCTTATTTCCTCACACCATGGTACAGAGTATTGATGAACGGGGAAAAGTATGGTTTTGTCACCAGGAATGGGCTGCTTTTTGCATAGAATACACGTTTTCGTCCTCCTTGACTTATTATTTAATATAGACTGTTTTGTACAAAAAGACTGCTCTGTAAAACGTATGATAGCATAAACTGTTTTATAAAAATTTTGATCGTTTTTTTATTTTTTTAAACTTTCTGACCAATGATCGGTCAGAAAACTCACTGACGGTCATTTTTACATTCAGGGATTGTAAATTCTGACTGTCAATGACGGTTAACTTTTTGTTAAAATGACCGTCAAGTCAGAAAATTTTGTCTGACCGGTCAATCCACATCACTGGTCGAGAGTGTGCCTGCGTGTGTCCACTGCTGCCTCTTTGCGCTGCACCCAGCGATACTCCTGCCGCCGCCGCCGAAGTGAGTGAGCCGGTCCAGCGAGCGAGAGCCCGGACGTGAGAGAGAAAGAGAGAGAGGACGTCGTGCCCGAACATTCCTGGTCGCAGCTATAGCAGCAAGTCCCCCAAGTCTAACTATCCTTCCTTCTGCCGTGAAAACCCGCGTGTGTGTGCGCTCGCGTCCGCGATATCGGAGTGAATCGTTCTTGTGCGTGTAACTAAAGCTACAAGTGTTCGCGACCCATCGCGTTTCGCCTTTGTAAATATCGAGCGGAGGTACATTGCGTGTAGCTAAAGCTACCAGTTGGTATTAGTTTTTGGTGCAACTCGTGCTCAACCGACACGCTAGCTAAGTTAGTGATTTTTTATACGGAAGCGCGCGTACCTGGCGCTCTAAATTAGTGTATTCGAATAGTTTCGATTGTAGAAGTTTACGTAAATAAAAATTATAGTTTAGTCTTAACATAGACTCTTCCGAGTACACCTTTATTGCGTGAGAGAGAGTGTGTGTGAGGTGAGTTTGGGATTATTCTTGTAAGTGAGGAATTGTCACTTGGAGGAAGACTACTGTCTAGTAGGTCTTCTCACTCGCGGTTGCCCTGATCCCCAGCAGACCGTGATAAAGTATAAGATAACCATCTCAAATTCTCAAGGCCCTTTCTACATATGTTTGTTCTGCGTGTGTTCCTTCCTACCTTCTGTGTCGTATGGAACAAAAGTGGAGTAGTCAATTTGTAGCATACGCAATTCATGGTGTATCATAGTCCAAATATCTTTAGTTCAACATAGTTCACGCCCGATTGCTCCAAATCGTTCTATATAATAATTGTATATTATTCGATAGCATAATAATTGTTTATATTCAATCGTTTTATATGTATGTTTTATATTCAATTGTTTTACTATACTATGAATTACGTATGTCACAGATTATACACTTAATTATACACGTTTAATACATGTATTATACGAGCTCGAAACATTGTTCGGTTGATTTTTGTCAGTTTTTTTTGTATTTTTTTCTAATAAATTAATTTATTTTTACATAATATTTACTTATGTTTAATATTTGAAAAAAAAAGAATAGATATCATTCTCTGGCAAAATGGAGCATATTCTATAAATATTTCCCTATAAAAAAGCAAAAAAACTCGAATGTTTTGAAGAAAAAAGGGGTCTAGCCCCCTTAAGAAGGAAGCAGGTAATAGGAGACTATATCATGACTATAGGTATAGATTAATTAGCGCGCTACTTTACGCCTACATTCTTTTGTTGTTTACCTTTTGGCTTCTTTCAAGATTCGATTTCAACTTCGACACTTCGAAATTTGAGATCTACTCACGAAAAATTGAGCCCAACTCGAATTGCGTTATTTTCTATCGGAACTATTGTCATCTTTGATTGAGAATAGGAAACACAAAAGAGCGTCTATTAGGTCTTAGACTAAAATACTACAGCCTGAAAGGAACATCAAAAGAGTCTTTTAGCTGAAACCTTTGATAAATAATAACAATATATACGTCGTGATGAAATGAGTTTTTGTCAGTATGTTCACATCTATGCTATCAATGATTAATAAAATATAAATAGTATCCATTGTAATTGATCAAGTCATACTTGACTCTGAATATTATTCAATAAAAAGTAATAACGAAAAAAAATCTCATAGTTCATAACAAATAAAATGTTTTATACCAAATTGAGGTTCAAGAAATCAATCTCAAAATAAAACAGCTCAATCATCTAACCTTCAGAAAGTGTAGGTGCCATCGCTTGCAAAAAATCTAATTAAATGTTTTTCTGTGGCAAATTTTCCTCAGTTTCCGGGCGTTAGAGCAAAGAAATCGAAAAAAGAGAAGAAATTAAGAAGCTCCAGCTCTGCCCAATTACCGCGGCAAAAAGATAAACTAAAGACCAGCTAAAAAGGCCTCCAACCGAGATAACTTAAGAGATTATAACGCCATAGAAACTCTAAAGTATAAGGAAAGATAATTCCTTCATAACAAACAATATAAAGTTTGCTTTTTCCATAAATAATTCCAGGCAATATTGACAATAAAGTTTTTTGATTTAAGAAAAAGACGATAGAATCAAAGATTTTTTTTATCTTTATAGATAGCAACTATCAATTGAATAATACAATTTACGAAAAAAAATTTCTGTTACGTAATTATTTTAGAAATATTTACTTAAAAGGACTATTCATTAATGAGAAAACTAATTAACACTAGATAAAACCGTATAAGTACGGATTAAATTCTTTGAAAAGAGGAATAAAACTGAAGCGGATGATAATTAATTACTTGGCACTTCACATTTTCTTAAAGCCAAGTTTAATTTAAAATTTTTGAATAATTGCCTCATCCCAACTCAAAACTTGAAGACTAAACATACAATGTTTAAAAAAATATCATTCACTCCAATTCTTCCCATTAGAAATTACGATTCAGTGTCTCCGACTATTTAATGTTTCAAGACGCAAGCCACCAAAGGTCGAAAAAAAATTATTCTCAATGTATAACAGAGCGCAACATAAAAGCTCGTCCCGCCTTCACCTTTTCAACAAAAGTGAAAGGAGTACGACATGTAGCCGCACTGCTCGGCCTTGTACACAGAGACAGAAAGCACATCTTTGGCCTAATCAGCCAGCCAGCCAGACGCGCTTTTCACGAGAGCACATACACCCCTCTCCCAACGTCTGTACGTATACTGGAGATGCCAGTCTAGATCCTACAACTTATAAAGACTTAGAGACTAAGCGCGTGTGCGCGCACCGCTTAAATATAGCAACGAAAAAGCAGGGAGACGATGTAGGTAAACAGGAGCGAAAGTGCTCGCTATCCCACTCCTTTGAAACGCGAGAGTCTGCTGTGCACTTGAAGAGCGAGAGGCTCTTAAAGCGCTGCCAGCGCCGCTCGTATAACGAAGCGACTGCGTCCAACGGCTACTATACCTAATTCGTAAGTGGCGTCTCCTGTTCTTCTAATTCCATAATCACTTGTAGCGTTGTGGTAGATACCAGGTAAGTGGAGAAAGTACGCGGAAACCTGATAAACGAGCCCTTGGTAAACACAAAGGTAGGGTGCTATTGCAGAGATCCCGCGCGGTCACCACAGCGATGACGGATAAAGAGGAAAGAATTTGGGCAAGAGTTGAGGAATAAGCGCGGAAAAATGCGCCGGTGGTATAGTAATTTCTAAAAAGTCGGAGAAATATTATATATCGAGAGAAAATTCGTATGGAGCGCAGGTGCGTGATTGTGTCGTGAGCGGAAAAAGTGCGCAGTGCAGCGGATGGGAAGCCCCGGATTTGCAAGAAAACAAAAAATGACATACAGAGCTTCGAAAAAGAGAGACAAGAGCTCTCTGCTGCGAGCCAAAGAAAGTTGAAAGGAAATGGGGTCGAAGTTCGACTGGAATAAGAAACTGCAGCGCGCCATCTGTAAATTTATATCACAAAGGAGATCCTATTGAATTTCATCAATTTTAATCGCCTTTTGCCTTCACTGTTTCGTCTCGGCTCGGCGTAATATAACACCGTCGATGGCGAGCGCCCCGAAAACGCTGGAAAAATTAATGGCCAATTAGATGGGAAGATAATATTTCATTCTGCAGGCGATTCTATTATCTTAAATTATACGTAATTAACGGTCTCTTTGTCATGGGGAGGAGCTGTCAATTTGAAAGTAATTTCATGCCATAAAATATTATTTAAGACGCTTGTCGGATCGATTATTGTTCGTTCGACGTCCTTAAGGCGGTTCCTGCTTCAGAATTGAAAAGCAAGATATTTTAATCAATAAATTCTCTTTTTTCTAATTATAACACTGCCAAAGAAGTAGTAGTAGTTATCTTTATCTTTTTTTTATAATGTTTTTCAATGTTAACTCAAGTATCCTGCTTTTATATTACATCTTTCTCATATTGCAGTACAAATTATTGTAAAAAATCGTTATATTGCAAATCGATTCTGATGCAGAAGCGACCTGATAGATTTAAGCTGACTTTGATAATGAGATATTTTACATCCCCGTCAGTTGTTAATTATATTCTTGAGAAAAATTCATAAAATATTATTTAATAAAGTTGAAAAGATTTGTGAACTTTTTTATATCAATGTTTGTGTGATATAGAGAATTTGTAGCGAATTTCCCTCTCCTGCTTCTCCATATATATTTATACGAATGCGAGTCATCAAATGCCAATTATGCTTAGTGAAAGAGAACATGCGGATGTTCGTGCGTCGGTCAGATCGGCGTCCGTATATAGCATAACCGAGCGCATGACGCCAAATTGACGTAGTCTCACGCATATAATATACGCAACCAATGTCCCGAAAGGGGTGAGTACGCAACAACGCTGCGGTTAATTTTGCGCCTGCATCATTTAAATATTTATAGAATCTCTTGGCCGTGAACCGCTGAGATGGGACCATAAGGAACTAGTGGCTGTAAGCCGCTCCATGGCGGAGGCAACCGTCGGATTTTAAGGCAGCTCTAACGCCAGAACTGTGGCGGAAATATTCAGTGCTCATTACGAGAGAGTCTGACCAAGCCATCTGTCGTAACAACGTCCGAGTGAGAACAATCTCCGTGCGTACGAGCGGTACGGAGGTATCGTAAATTCTCATTTGTCGAAAGGCCGCTGTCACTTGCAGAATTTCAAAAGTGTGAAAGACCGTCAGGTAATTTTATATCTTGGTGCGTATAATGGCATAAATATTTATTGGCGTGAAATTCGTTTAAAATTCGAATCTATTAATGTACAAAATGAAAGTGTAAACAATAGTCCCCTGCTTAATATGCATCTCCATAAGCCCTTTTTGCGTGAAGTAATTGCATAATATTATCTTAAAGCTCATTTGAATGTTTAAAAATTAACGTAAATTACACGAAATAAATATAAAGTAATTTGAAATAATAAAAGACAATAATCTACAAGAAATTTCGCTACACAGTGTCCAACTAAAAATCTGGTTATATTTCTCTGCACACAGCAAAAACTTCTCTCATTTTCAAAAACTACGCCCAAAAGCAGGAAACGAGCAAAACGAGAAAATACAACGCAGCGTCAGCACGTAACGATGAGACGTAAAAACACCGCGGGCAAGTGAAAAAGATTGTCGAAAAGACTCGCGCGTGCGCGCGACGTACATCACGTGCGATTTTATGTCGCCACGAGAAAGAAAGCGAGTCCGCCGACTACTCCCGACAACGACGACGAAAACAAGCAAAAATCTCAGTAGTGGATAAATTTGAGAAAAGCACGTTGGCGAGAAGCAAAGAGGATGCCGAAAGGGTATATACGAGAGAACCGTCGAAGCCCGCGAAACTCGAGAAAAAAACACTCAAGCCCGACGGCAGAGGATCCGTATATAATACACACATAGCTCCCGGCGCCAGGCCAACTGCACACACGTGTGTGCCCGTCGCCGCGCCATCCATTTCAAAGTCCGATCCGTGAATTCAAAAGTGCCGGGAGGCCGCTCGCGCTCGCAGGATGGTATAATGCACGTGCTTGAATTTTGAAAACGAGGTAATGTTTGTATAACATTAGGTGCGAAAGTAGGCGAGCTCCAGAAATTCATGCGACGGCTGGTTGAGAGAAGTAAGAAGAGAGAAATGAGATTAAGTGATAAAAGTGAGAGATTCCGACACTGAGAGTGCTAGATTCGCTTTAAAGGTGTCGGGCCTGCTGATACAAAGCTTATTTAAAAAATTAAGTCTTCCTTCGGACGAAACATTAGGTTAATGAACTGCTTCTTCATGGAGTTATTAGTTTATTAGGGCGTGTTACTTCTTAAAAATAAAACGTTCGAATATACAGTGCGCGAATAGTTGCGAAATATCGAGATGAATTAGAATTATTAGGCACGCTTGGGAGCCGTCCCCTAGAGCAACGAACATTTTGTGCAAACTTGATAATACACGCGACATTATTATCGTAGTTATGCTTTATATATAGAAGGAAATTAGATTACACTCTAAAATCGTATAATATCTTGTCAAAATAATAATTACATTCCGTGAAATCTACATTTAAACACACTACCTTTAATTTACCATTAAATTTGCAGCACTTACACTTACACTCGTACATATTTGTTCCGGAATTTTGTAAATATTTCAAGTGTTTTGTAAAATCAAAGTGATGGAATTTAGGAGTTGATGAAATATCGATAAGCGGGTATTTGAAATATACATACCCTGGTACAAAATAAACCAACTTTGTTGGTTAGCATCTTCATCAAGTGGAGGTATTTCTACTTAAGATTAACATCGAAATTTAATTAAAATTATTTACAACTATAATTATACTTTAAAGCATCTGTAATATAGTATTTTCTCTTGTATAAATAGTTATTCTTCGTCGACAGCATAATCAATTCGCCAACCGTTGGTTAACATTTCTATACGAGGGTATTATCGTGATTTTACCACTTTATGTAATTTGAACCGACAATACACTTATTTATTCGTATTTATTTCAATACGTGAAATTAAATGCATAAAATTACACTAAATACTTTCCAAATTGCAACCGTATTGTTCCTACGTTAAAACTAATTTTCCTACATTTACGAAACAGATCTCAATACAGTAAACAATTATTGTTACGAGTGAGGGTTCGCAAATGATCAATAATTATTTGCGAGACGGTTGCTCTCCCAGCTCAGCTACCGATACCTACGATGTCATCCTCTTATCGCAAGTGCAATCAGACCGCAGCGGTAACCTCAGCATTCCACACGTGATAATAATAGTATTGAGATCAATGATAGAACGAATTTAAATTTAAAAATAAAGTTCCATATGCAACGTTTCATTGAATTCAGCCAATTTTTTCAATGAATTAATCTCAAGTTCACTATATAAGTTTGCAAAATTGTCAACCTTCTTGACGCCAACTACGCGCGATCAAACCATCCCTTAAATCGCGCATACGAGCAAAGGTGAGACAAGCTCATCTCCTTATAAACTTATACTCATACATATCTTTCTTGAACCATTTGCTCGTTGAGTGAACTCGGACAGGGCAGGAAGAGATACGGCGCGATTTGTCGAGGCCTCTCTCTTTCTCATACTTTCTTCTGACTCTCTTTCTTCCGCCGTCGCCTAGGCCGTGACTCTCGCGAAACGAGTAAGAGGAGGAGAGCAACTGCAAAACTCGCCAACTCCACTATACTAGAAATGCAGATCGAGCCGGCGGCGGCCGCCTTGCGACACTTCTCACCTGCCCAAGTAGAGAACAGAAAGAGAGAGAAGTCTAGGGAGGGTAAGAGAGAGAAAGCGAGGGAGCGAGTACAGCGTAGCGGCGCTTATCCTCGGATTTAAGAAAGGACCGTGCGGAACTTGCTTCGGAGATTTATTTTACGACGTCGCGCGCTGGCGCTCGCTTTTCTCTTTTTCTTATATAAGAGCCAGGGATTAGGCGCGCGCGCTTTTTCTTATTCGCCCGGAGAGTGAAAATCTGTTGTTTCTCGCTTCCTTTTTGAATGGAGGGCGTGAAGAAAGAGTTATGGTGAAAAATTTCATGCAGCATTGGAGAAATATAAACTTATGGAATGGGATGCGAGCCAGACGAGGAGTAAGATGAGGAAGAGAGAGAGAGAGTTTTATATCGGCGATGCTACGTTATTTTTTTCTCCTTCGTCGCTCTTTTTGCTCCGTTACGTAATTGAAAATTTAAGATTAAGGTAATAAAATTCATCGCGAGCAGGGTGATAATGATGGCGCCATAAAAATGGGTATCTGCGCACACATTTTTATTACCTCGAATTAGTGCACAGATTTATTTTACGAGCTCGAGGGCGTCTGCCCTTTTTTTTTAAAGAATAAAATTAAACTTTTAATCTTAACAGCATTCAATTTTCTCGCAGATTATACTGCGAACCCATATTGTGAAAATAAGAGATTCCTTTGTAATTTTTAATTATTATTTTTCTGGAAAACCGTATTAACACACTATAGAAGTTAAATAATTAAATTCTCATGAAAAACGTTTCTAAAAATATACATACGTTCGTGAAATTACTGTAAAAGTTATCTGCCAATTCATTATTACTCAGTTTCCACGAATTCACTTGACTATTTTTTACATGGATTTTTGATGGAGTAACCAATTATGTTGAAACGTTTTATTCCAATATATAATATGTACACAAAGTTGGCATTCGTTCATATTATACGCCGTCGTATCATCAGACATTATTATGTTGACTAGAGATCAACAATAATAACTTCGATACGTGATATTAAACTATTTATATGATGCATACACGCATATTTACCATCATAATAATGAAGCACAGAATCCTCCACACACCTTCGTAAACACTGCATTTGTCATAATATATTGTCAAATTGCCTTGCCGTTTTACAAACAACGGCTCGTAAATACATTGTACAAAGACTAACAACTAAAATAACTAAACAAAAATTGAGATCAGTGAGTGTATTAATTTAATTGTATCCAGAGCAGTAGGCGAAGTGCCAACAAAATTAATGATATGCAAGGTATACACGCTCAAGAGCTCTTCTTAGTACCGCTATGGTACTCTGTATATATAATTAATGAAACAATTGCACACCTTGCGCAAATAACATTGCCAGCGAACGTTGTTCAACCAATGTTTAAATAAAGGTAAGTGCATACGCAATTTGCCCATATCAGCACGAATCATTTAAATTACCACAAAAAGTACTCAGCGCCTTAAAGGAACCTTGGTCTCATCTCTCAAAGACGCGAAGTGAACTCAGCGGGCGAAGGGCGCATTTCTCGCGGGGCCTCCAATTCCGTTCAATTTCAGTGATTAATTATCCCTCCCGGAGCGTCTCGCCGCCACTATCTTCGAAGCTGCGCAAGAGATACACACTGAGAGCGCGTTGCGCCCAGGCCCTAGAAGCTACTGATGCGCGCGCATCGTTATATACATATATATGTTTACG
The DNA here is from genome assembly GCA_036365515.1 of Torymus aiolomorphi. Classification (NCBI taxonomy): domain Eukaryota; kingdom Metazoa; phylum Arthropoda; class Insecta; order Hymenoptera; family Torymidae; genus Torymus; species Torymus aiolomorphi. The sequence continues at coordinate 189,678,985 of CM070875.1, read as the reverse complement.
CGAACAGTGTCGAAACCAGTGCTAATTAGCGCGCGGCACTTCCGGTTTCGCGCCGACACTACGCGGTATACGCGCCGCGGCATATAATGCGCAGCCACTTTTCTTTCAGCCATCATCGCGAAATCGTGTCTAGTGGGGCTGCGCGGAGAAGGAGGCGGAGGTTGCCGATGTGCGCCCTCGAGTAGACTTAAGGAAGAGAACGAGCTTTTCTTCGCCGCAACCTGTGTATACACGGGCTTTTCTCCGGTGTAAAAACAACGCGGCGAGTGTATATCAGATTGTCGGTTACCGTTGTATTCAAGTCCTCTCGTTATTTCAATATTAACTGCAATGAAGTTGAATAACAATTTTAAGAATTCATATAATTATTTTTATGATTTATAAAAGTTTTCGGTTTATCATGATTAGGCTAACAATCATACGATTATTTAAAAAAAGGTGTACTTTTAAGTAGTTGAATTATTATCAATTTTTACTATCGATTCTTGGGTGAAACATTGACTTATATTTCATAAGGGGAGAATACCCACAGTGTATAAACTTTATTATTTTTCAAAATGCAATCTGTAAAATCCATATTATAACTTCGACAATAAAAAAAACTATGAAATGTAAGAATAATTGACCAAGATACTAAATGGAAAAATTATAAAAATGTCGATTGAAAATCAACGGCTACCCAAACTCGGGTTATACTACTACCGTGTAGTAATTATAGAAAGAAACTATAATTAATTGTTTTAATAACTTTCGCACCTAGTGAACTGACGAATTTTCTTTTTAATATCATATTTGTATGACAGGTTTTGTAGGTTACATCGTTAAATTGAATAAAGTTGTGAGTATTCTCCTTCACTTTTATTTATTTCAATATTTTATTCACTTCCCCCGATTGATTAATGTTTTATAATTTAACATTTTATCAAATTTGCAACAATATAATCTGTATAATGACCTTCTGTTAAAGCAGGTATGTACAATATTATGGAATAATAATGATAATTTAGGTATAAGAGATGGAATCGAGCAAGTCGACCATAGCGCTGCTGCAATTTGTGGCCCACATACCAGACCTCTACTACTACAGGGCATATTTCACCTAGGTGAAATAGCGACGGCGTTTTCCACTAATGACGCATCGCCCACTATAACTTCACAGCCAGTTGGACTATTACAAAAGATCGCGGAGTCGTCCTTGACTTGTTAAATGGACAGCATCAGAAGATTGCCCAGCCGTGTAGCGAGATGTCCGACCAATGTCCCAAAAGCAGTTAAACAAAGGATGTGGTATAACGATCCATCTAACGCAAAGGTCAAGATTCATCTCCCGAGCGGACCTCAACGACCCAACTCACCGGTCGTCGCTCCCACGTGATGACTCGCACATTCGCATACCGTGTGTTTGAAATTCACGCGCCACTGCGAAGAGGAGCGGAATTCAAACGTGTAGATTGAGAACGAAAATTGTAAAAATAACAAATAGAATTCAAATTAGCATGATTCATGAAATCATCAATCACGAGATTATGAGATATCGACGCCCCTTACGAAAACTAGCACGATTCAGATTGCCACGAAGACTAGTCCATTTGAGCGTTGGCCGCGAAGACTAGCACGCCCCATTGATTTGCGTTGAAGACTAGCCCGATCCGCTTGATTGCGGCGAAGACTAGCATATTCCACTGCCTCTTATGTAAATTAACACGGTGACACGAAGTGCTAGTTTTCGCGGAAAGCTTGCGAATCGTCTTACTTTTCGTCGCAAACTCGCGAATCATGCTACTTTTCGTCGCAATCTTACGAATTGTACTATTATTCGGCGCAAACTCGTGAATGATGTTAGTTTTCGCGGCAACCTCGCGAATTGTACTAGTATTCGCGGCAAAGTCGTGAGTTATGCTAGTTTTCGTTACAGTTTTCCGAAATGTGCTAGTTTTCGTAAAGAGACCAAAAAAACTGCTAGTTTTCGTAAGGAGCTCGATATAAAGTAGTCAAAATTTTATTTCCTTCGTTAGCATCCTCTTTTACTCAAATTTCATTGGGAAATTATAAAATTTAGAACACACATTTTTGTAAAACGTAACATTAAAAATTGACATTATGTGATTGTAAATATTTAAAAATAAAAGTATATTGTATTTATTAAGGAAAAATGTATAAATAAATATATACCAGAATCTCCACCTGTATTCAATTCAATACATATTTATCGTAACTTCACATTGAAAAAGCAATGACCAATCAGTTTTCAACAGTGTTATACAACAAAAAAGTTCATTTATTGCGATATTTTTAAAGTAAGATATCGAAAAATAATATAAATACCTTCTTTTAAAGTAGTTTTTACTGCCGGGGTTGCTCCTATTAGTTTTCACACACCTCTTCAAAGAGGAAGGCACTCATTCAGCCAAATTAAACTCTAAAACTAGCACTCGTTATGCTTACAAGCAATTTATAAATTACCAACAATTTCAGTATGCAAATTACGCTATTCGTGCCCGTACATTGTGAGAAACACGATGTCTGGAGCTTGTGCGCAAATCTGATTCTTCATATTTCGATGCCTCTTGAAGGGAAAGCCTTAATTAGACCAAATATCAAGGTAAACTACGAAATTAGAGGGAATACAAGTATATAACCAAATTTACTAGGCAAATTTATTAACTGAAACTTACATGAATACATTCTGTATAATATATTTTAACGATATATTGTAAAGTTAAATTTTCAATGATAATAAAATTGAAAACAAATCTCAAACTATTGAATTTAATTTAACCAATTAGTTTGATCAAACTTTCAATTTTCTGAAATTTGAAAACCATTAAATTCAATATATACAGGAAATTGTTCTCCGAGTTCATCAAAAATAAATCATACACTGCAAATAGTTGAAATATATTATAGTAAATATATTGTACCACGAAATATTCACCAATCAGTACATGTAACTACTGATCAAACTAATCAAATTGTCCCATCGATGTACATCCTACAGAATTGTGAAAATTCAATGCGAATAGAAGCTCTCATTATAAAATAATATGAATAGAAATCCATTTCAAAGCTTTTCGTTTTTTATAAACATATAATCGCACAATTCTATTCGCGCACGCACCTATATATAGCAACTCGTATATAATCCAAACTCATGTACGTAACCGTAAAGCAACGTGTAATTCGCGAATTAGATACAAATTAAACTACGCATACACGACGCATTTAGTCGGTAACACTGTAAAAGACACGACGTCTGAGATTCGCTCAAGTAAATCTTATTCAAACCCTATCCTCCTTGCGGCGAACTGTTTCTCTCACTCCATCTCTCTATCCCTCTTCTTCCTACCCTGTTCTCCCCCCACCCCTCTCTCACTCACTCTCTCTCTATCCCCCTCTCTTTCGCGCCAGCAGCAACACAAGCTCATTCTGATGCATTCAAGCTCGTGAGACACGCGAGGGCGCGTTGAACCCTCTTCGCGTGCGCATCCAAAGAACACTCCCGCGCGCACCCACACTTATACGAAAGCTATTGCACAAGCGGGTCGGAGAGGTAGGGGGACGACTTGCCATGTGCTATTCCGAGTCGAGAAGATGTGTGTGTGTGTATGAGGATGAGAGAGAAGAGGAGAAAAAGAGGGTCTACGCGAATTGGTGGCGAGGAGGTGAAAGAAAAGTATTGTCGCGACCGTCGAATAGTGGGAAATCTTAGCGTTGCGCGGTTTGGTTTTGTGCTATGTGGAAGGGTTTGGAATTCCGGTAGATTATTGTGGATGTCGACAATGGAACGCGACGAATGATTAATATAGATATTGAGTTACTACTTTTGTTCGTACAAACATGAGGCTTGCTATTAAAACGTACACCAATAAATCTGTGGCTTCCTGGAATAACGACCTAACCCACTTGTACGTGTTTTCGAGAAATCGACGTTTTAAAATTTCTGTCATGACACTTCATATGTAAGATCGAAATGCGCGAGATCAGTCATAACAATGTAAACATTTACAAAGGTATCGAATATCTTTCGAACCCCACTATCAGCTGCTAGAATACATTTTTATTCTTTGTATAAACAAACAAAACAATGCAGTTAAGTCGTTATTCCGGTAACTGTGCAGTTAAGTGGTTTAGGGAAATTGTTCAAATAAGATAAATAACATAGTTATTTCTACACTTAAAACATAGAATACGAATTCTTTTTTAAATATTCATTCGCACGCATGTGCCTCCCAACGGAATATGCGTGAAGTCAACAAAATTCGGTAAACCGAATACCGAACGTTACTCTCGGTTACTGTTTATGCACACTCGCCCCATCGCCCGGCAATCAAAGCTGTTGTGTTACCTTCTATTATCTATTACCTTTGAGCTTTGTTGCTATAAAAATAGGTATGTCATAATCTGTTTATTGCGTAGTATTAACTTCAAAACGGTGCTTTTAATTAAATATAAATATTCAGTTAAGTGGTTTTTCCGGACATAGGTGCAGTTAAGTAGTTATGCAATTAGCTGATATTTGCTCTTTGAACGCATTTCAGATTTCCGGACCAAGTCTATATGAAAAATGGTAGTTAGAGGGTATACATTCCGGTGCTAACTCAATTTTTACCCCCAAGTGAATTAGGTCATTATTCCTGGAAGCCACAGAAATTATAATAATACTGTGACAAATTACATATTAAATTTTGTTGTAACACAGCTACTAAATATTTGAGTAATGTATGATGTATTCAATTATGTCACATAATTAATGAGTAAAATATTGCATTATTCACTGATTGACTTGGATCTCGATAGTTTATAGCAGAAAGAACGTTTATATCAAATTATTATATAATTTATAAATTATTATTACCTCTGGAAATATAGTATGAAAATATTATATAATAATAGAATGTAATGGAATATTAGTATAAAAACCAAGTTACGGTCAAACATTTTTTAATATAAGCACATTTTCTACAGCTTACTTTTCAAAAGAGTTTTTTTTAATGGTTTTGTAGTAGCCACCGTAGTAAATTTCATTTCAAAGCAATCAGTACAAAACGATGCACCAGAATGCACACAAAAGGGGATGGTAAAAACGTGAAAAATCAGATAAACGCGGGGAAGCGAAGGGCGTAAGGACGTGAAAGAACGAGAGCGCAGGTGCAAGACATAAAGAGTGACTACGCGCGCGCTCTCGCTAGACGTATAAAGAATGAGGCGTGGAACAAAGCGCTAGAATAAGACAGGGCTGCGTGGCAAAACAGAGAGCGAGCGAGAGGGAGAGACATGCGCGGAGCAAAGTCAAAAAGGCCGCATACATCACGAGTAGCGAGCGAGGTACAGCCAACCTCTCGCGACGACAAATCGGAAGCGAATATAGCGAGAGAGGTAGAGAAGTAGAGAGAGAGTGAGAGGGGGACGCCGATGGAGCAGGCGAGGGCACGGAATAGCGAGATAAGTCGGCGGTTCCCGCGGGAGACGGCAAATTATTGCGCGCCCTCCGGGCTTTGCTTGCCTCCCACGCTCGCGCGCATGCAGACGACGCGAGTTTTAGGGCTTCCGCGGACTTGTTATTGTTTCCAGGTGTCGCGTCGCCCGGAATTTCCCGATAGCGCTCTACTTGTGCAGCACCGGTAATTATTGCGGTGGCCCGGACCTTGTTTGCCCTCGTGTTTCCATGTTCTCTCTCTTCTTTTTATTATTAACCACTGCGCCGCTGGAAAGTTTGTTGTGCGTCTGCGCGACTTTTGTAGTAGTTCGCTTGCGCTCCTTATCGGTATGCGCGAGGGGCAGGCGGTATGAGAGAGAGAGAGGGAGAGAGAGAGAAACGAAGTTTCGAGTGTTTCGGTCGCTGCAACAATGAGACATTTTGCAGGAGGGAAGGTTAAGTGAATAATGAGCGGAAGTTATTGTCGCGAAGGGGCTGACTTGATTCATAAGAGAATTTCATGACGATACTTTTCAAGCATTATATTCGTTTAAAGTCACGAATATAAAACTTCGTAGAAATGGAGATTAGAATTATAATAACAAAAGCCTCTTACAAATCGACCACATCATTTTTGGAAACCAGCATTCCATCGCCTAAGTGAAAGACTTTTTTGACATTTGTAACATTTATTGATGTTGAAAATATTTTGGAACTAATCAAAATTGCTAGCTGAAAAAGTCATTAAAGAATCCTGTTCGAGTTGAAACCTGTGTTAGAACCAGCAAACATAGTAAATTAATTATATCTTGTAAAGATAATTATGGTAAAATATTGACAAACGTAGTATTTCTGACTATTATGGTGTACTTTATGAACGTGAAATTCAATTTAGCTTATTTTTTCAAAAATCTATTTCATAAAATCTGTCTCATTTTTACTTAAAATTCCCTTATTACAAAGAAATCAATTGAACTTTTGGAAATAGTACATTACGATACGTGGGCCGGAAATTGGATTTCCGGGCCGTGCGTGGTATGACGCCCGAGGCGAAGCCGAGGGCGTCATGACGCACGGCCAGGGCATCCAATTTCCGGTCCAAGTATTGTATACTATTTTTCTTACTCCCCGGCCGAAAGTACGTTCTGTAATTGTTAAATAATTGATAAAATTGCGTTGTCGTCTGCTAGCTGTGTTTGAGTGTTAGTTTTTCTTTCGGCCCGCTCGATAGTACTGCCTCTGTCGGCCGCTTTGGGTAGCTCGGTCGATATTACCGACCGTTTTTTCTTTCGACCCGGCGTGAAGAGCTGGTTTTTAGGCCGTCTGCTACTTTCGCTGTTACACAGATGGTTTGATGCCCGCCCGACATTTGCAAGACCGAGACGAAGCCGAGGTTTTGCTGGTCGGGGCGGGCATCAGAAACTCATTCATTAAAAAAAGACAACACCACTTTTTATTTCAACTAACTCTTTTTTCTCGTCACACGTGTACTTTCCTCTGTCTATTTCGTACGTGTCTAACCTTCACACCACACAAACATATTTTCCTCGGACGCTCCCGTCCGTACGTTTACTTAATTGTTTCTACACGACTCGAAAGTACGTGTAGGAAACAAGAGGAAAAAACAATGACCACGATCAAACAACACCACTTTTTGTTTCATTTAACTCTTTTTTCTCATCACCCGTGCACTTTCCTCTGTTTATTTCGTACGTGTCTAACCTTCACACCGCACAAACATCTTTCGTCGGACATGCGCGCAGGCGCTCAAGCGCAGCGGGTCAGGAAATTTCGGCAGCCAATCAGAGCGCGCGGTTGGTCTAAAATAGGATGCGAAAGTTTCTCTTTCGGCCCGGAGATACGGGCCGGAAGTACGTACTTTCGGGTGGGCGAGTAAGAAAAATACTTTATTTACATCTTTTAAAAAACTCTGTCTTTATATTAAGTTGTAAAGAAATTTTGAAAATAGTATATTACGATACGTGGGCCGGAAATTGGATTTCCGGGCCGTGCGTGGTATGACGCCCGAGGCGAAGCCGAGGGCGTCATAACGCACGGCCAGGGCATCCAATTTCCGGTCCAAGTATTGTATACTATTTTTCTTACTCCCCGGCCGAAAGTACGTTCTGTAATTGTTAAATAATTGATAAAATTGCGTTGTCGTCTGCTAGCTGTGTTTGAGTGTTAGTTTTTCTTTCGGCCCGCTCGATAGTAGTGCCTCTGTCGGCCGCTTTGGATAGCTCGGTCGATATTACCGACTGTTTTTTCTTTCGGCCCGGCGTAGAGAGCTGGTTTTTTGGGCGTCTGCTACTTTCGCTATTGTACAGATGGTCTGATGCCCGCCCGACATTTGCAAGACCGAGGCGAAGCCGAGGTTTTGCTGGTCGGGGCGGGCATCAGAAACACATTCATTAAAAAAAGACAACACCACTTTTTATTTCAATTAACTCTTTTTTCTCGTCACACGTGCACTTTCCTCTGTCTATTTCGTACGTGTCTAACCTTCACACCGCACAAACATATTTTTCTCGGACGCTCCCGTCCATACGTTTAAAAAACAATAACGACGATCAAACAAAACCACTTTTTATTTCAACTAACTTTTTTCTCGTCACCCGTGCACTTTCCTCTGTTTATTTCGTACGTGTCTAACCTTCACACCGCACAAACATCTTTCCTCGGGCATGCGCGCGGGCGCTGAGTCGCCGCGGGTCAGGAAATTTCGGCAGCCAATCAGAGCGCGCGGTTGGTCTAAAATAGGATGCGAAAGTTTCTCTTTCGGCCCGGAGATGCGGGCCGAAAGTACGTACTTTCGGGTGGGCGAGTAAGAAAAATACTTTAGATTTAAATAAAAAGTATAAATGTAAACAGCATGACAATTTACAGACAGGACCCATCACTATCATTGAAAATATATGTATGTAGTATGTTTATTTTATCCATATTTTATAAAAGGAGAATACACAAAGGATGTAAATTTTTCATTGGAATAATATGAACAGTAGTAAAAAACTATTAAATTAAAAAAGAAACTGACCACATTATTAAATAGAAAAAATTATAAAAATGTCGAATGGAAGTCAACAGCTGTCCAAACTCGGGTTATACTACTTCCACGATATTCAGTATAGGGACTAGTTATAATTACTCATTTTAATAACGTTTTCATTTAGTAAACTGATGAATTTTTTGCTTAATGTCACGTTTTTACATATAACTTTAAATAACAGGACAGGTTTTATAGGTTGTATTTTTAAAATTAAATAAAGCCGTTGTGGGCATTCTCCTTTAATTCTGAAAAACGGGTCCGGGAGTGTTCCCTCACAAAAATTGATTACCGAAATATAGGTTAAAAAATTGAATTCATTTGATATCTTAAGTCAGACTGTCCATGTTAAAGTCATAATCAACCGAAAAAATACTTTAAATTATAAGATTTTGAGATTAGCTCGACCTAATGAAATAGGAGAAATTCATTGAAAAAGTACTTTTCCTTTATCTAAAAATTTATATTTTTCATGATTATTAACTTATTGATCATTTTTATTAGAGTTACTTTCTTTCGGAAAGTAAGAAAAACGATAAAACTAAACTATTTTCTTCCCATTTGTCCATTTTCGTCAAGTAATATTTCATTTATACCAAAAGAAGCAATTAATAACTAATGAATTCCAGATGACTATTAGCTTTATACAGCTAATAGCCATAAAATATTAAATACCGACCGAAAAGACTGCAAAGAAACTTCTATCCGCAACAGTGCAGATTTTTGTACGTCGAAGTAACTCGTAAGTCTTACCAAACCTGGAAACGATCTACTTCTTCCCGGAATTCAATAGACACTCCTCAAGATTGGCAAGACTTGCCAAACTTGAAGGGCAAAACTCTTGCCCATAATAAGGGAACTTAAAATCAGGTCAATTGAAAGCTCGTCTCGTGATCTATAGGATAGCGCTAATAAGAAACCCTACAAGTGGTGCTATATAGCTTTGTGAATTCAGAGATTTGTACACGATAAGAAAACAGCGGTACATAAAAACTCTTGCCAATTGCCACGATAAAATCAGGTCTCAAAGAACTTCGAAGGTAGCTATTTCACAAATCATCGCTCGCATGAAAATACAATTAAATTTAACGAATGGCACGAAACTGTATACACGAGTTAAGAATTCATTTCCAAGTCAATTTCCACGAATGACGCGCGCAAAACTTTTGAAATCTATACGAAAGCATCAATTTCACTCCCGGGGCACACTTCGATTTCACGCAATTTCCTCGATTCCATTTCCTTAAAGCAGTGGCTTAAAATATCTGCGCGGCGGAAACCACCGACTCATTCAATAAAACGCGCGCTGCGCCCCGCGCTCGCACCTCTGGAGTTGAGAGAAGAAAAAACGAGGCAAAAGAAACAAGAAAAGTCTAATGACTACCTCGCGCCGCCGCCGCCGCTCTCGGGAACGTGCATATTCACGCCGAGTCATGCGCCATTTCAATATCGCCGCGGCGGTGCGCGGGGGCAGTTTCGCCCCATTAAAGTAACATTCCCGCGCGCGAGAGAGAGGCCGGGAGGGCAAAATCTCGAGCGCATTAGCACTAAATTTAATAAAATCGAAAACGTGAAAAAATTCCGAGGAGCGCGCTCTCGCCGCCTCTTCTAAGTCAATTTTAATATTTCACTAAGCCCCCCCACCCCTCTGTTCCCTTCTCCCTTTAATTTCACTTTCTCCGCACGTCTGGAGCAGCAGCAGCGCACGCGCTAATTTCTGACTTTTCTCCTAATTCTTCGCGCGGCCGACCTTGCGTCTCTCTTTCTTTCACCTCTTCTTTCTGCCCCCCGAGAAAAATGAAGAAGGATGAGAAGGAGAAAGGAGAAGAAGAGGCGCGAATTACCGTCGGATATCGGAGAAAATCGAGTCCCGCACGGAAATCGAAGGCGAAATTCGCGCGCTCGCCTCGTTCCTTATTGTCACCCGGGCGAAGCTCTGCGACTTGAAAGATGCATAAAACATTATCGGCATTCTGTTCGGGAGCCCTCCCCCCTCCCCGTCCATTGAAAAGCTATCTTCCTCCCACTCGATGTGTTCCGCCCCCTTAAACTGCCTCCTAGCCTGCCTTCTGTCCCTCTCCGTCGTTCTTTCAGGGAAACGGGGGGAAAGAGCGAAGGAGAGAGAGGGAGGAATCGAAGGTGGAAAATGCGAGCACCACTACCGCCACGGCGTTATGAAAAATGGTAGCGGGAAAATGGATCGCTTTTTTCTCTCTCTCTCTCTCCCGTTTCTCGCTTTTCTGCGTTACCCCGCGCCTGCGTCTGCTCCCTGCCGCCGTGGCGCCCCGGGAGTTCCTGTTCCGACTGAAGTTGCCAATATCGACGGAAGGCCTAGAAAAAGAGAGACGAATGGGGGAAGTCGCGAGACGGATCGACGGGGAGAGGGGAGGCTCTTATTTTCTCGCTTCCCATGGAGCTAAGCAGGCACGCGAAATCGCGAGAGTCGGCGCGGATACGTGCGCGAGCGCATAAATAGCGCGCAGGTGAGGAGCAGCGCACGAATTTCGCTTGAAAATGCGAGACAGATTGCTTTGATAAGTTCTTTATTTGACTTTTGCATTGAATGCGATGAGGATGCTGATTGTGGTTGTAATAGGGCTTAGAAAAGAATACAATGCTTTGGTGGAACAATTATTTCAAAAGAACAAATCATCTTGGGGTCGTTAAAAATATATATTTGGGCGTTTTATTGAAAAATATAATATGGTAATGTGTTTCTTCTACAGTAATGTCAATAATTAGCTTGTTTTGGGGTCACAACGATCAAAGCTAGGTTGCATTATACATATATTGAAATTTCCATTCCACATTCACCTAGATATACAGGAGAATTGGTTTTTTGGAATCAAATATCGAAATATGTTTTCCGTCAGTTCAGATAACATTCATTTTTCATTTTTACGATTTATTTCTGTAAGAAAGGAAAATGTTTTGGTAGATTACGTTTTTTGATTGTACAAAACAAAAAGTAAGAATTTGATATCGGTTGTATAATTTAATACTAACATATAAAAGTTAGATTTGGACAGAAATACAAAAACGTTTCTTGAAATTATTCATTTTAACTTTAATGGAAAATGCATATTTCAGATAATTCAGCTTTTTGCATTAATAAAACAATAAAAAATGTTGTAAGTTCTATGGCCTTTATTACTTTAACAGTATCCTATTACGTGGCGCCTCACAATCTCTTTGAAGATCTAAGATAGTCTACGTACCTTGCTTCTCTACGAGAGTTGTTTGGTAAATTTTGATCAGATACTCCAGGAACTTAGTAAACTCTTGGAGATAGTCAATAAAAAATCCCCGAACTATGCGCCCAATGAGGATCGATATAAATTGCTTTGTATTAATTTATAAAATGTATATTTAATATTAATTACTCCGTTATTAATTTCATGGTTAGTAAAAGTTACGTTCTTTTTAATAAAAATTTTATCGGTTTGATACGAAATGTGTACATATTCCAGAATAGCAACAAAATTTTCGTATTTTACGAAAAAAAAAGACTAAGAATAAAGTTTATCGTGACCAAGGATAGTGAGTCCCATGTGGTCCAGAATGTATAGTGAATAGATACAATGTAAAAACCAGGTACATATATAATAACGTGATAGTAACAGAGTAAACTAGACTATACATGTATATATTTAGAAAATTACGGAATTTCAAATGACACATGTACGCATTTCACTTTGAAAGCCATATAAACATCTGTGGACAACAGAATTTAATATTACAACTAAATCTGTTAAAATATTTTCTATACTTTGATACAGGACAAAATTAATAATTACAGCGCTCACGACACACGCGCGCGCAACGCTGCATACTTATTATTTTCGAATACCCATTAACCCTTCTGGCTGAACTATCCCCCCAATTAAAATTCTACAAGAGTTTATTAATTCATCTCCATTACTGCAGTAAAAACACACAACTACGAGTCCCGAGACTCAACAATCATTTAAATTGTAAATGCCAGTTTCAAATTCAACTCTCGAGCCGCCATACCCCCCGCCTCGAATAAAATATCAAAAAATAGCAACCGCGCTCACGTGCGAACTTTTGAAAACTTTTCGCATTTGCTCGGCAATTTATATCGCAAAGCGAGCGTGGGCGCAGCCGACCGCTCGCGGCAATAAGGAAAAATCGACGTGAAAACGAGAGCCGCAACGATTTTACGCAGCTAAGTGCTCGTCTCGCATAAATTTATTTTGAAAGCGCTACCGCCACCGGAGCCGGGTTATTTGAATCTTCGGCTTTGATGCTCTTAGAGCGGACCAACGAAAATCCCCCCGCCGCCGCGAGTTTCACGTGTGTGTGTGTGGTATATGCGGCGCTGTTGTGCCGAGCCGAGGAAGCTCCGCGGCAGCAGCTTTTCTCTTTCTCGAGCGCTATATATATATATGGCGGGCATGCGGAGGCTAACGCCCGGCCTCTTCGCGTATATGCACGGTCTGACGATGTGCATCCCTATATATACACGTGGGTGTATGTATGCGCGGGGGCAGATTTTGCCAAGCTTCCCTCGAACTTTCATGAATATATATATTGTAATAATTATTCCGAGTTTTTGGTGCGGCCGCGCACTTTAATGTCTTTCTTGCTGCACGATGCTGGAATTTATTTTGCGGCTGTTCACCTTTTGCGGCTAGTTAAGCGAAATAAAATGGAGATTTTTTTTCAATAATAATTGTAGTTTTTAGATGATATTGATGTTTTGAGTCAGTGAAAGAAATCTCTTGTTTGTTGAATCTGCACGTTTAGAAAGGATGGACAATTTTTATTAAAATTTTTATCAAAAGAATATGATATATGCTTTATAACTTTGAGAGTATTAAATTTTGCCTCGGCTTATATTTCGATATTGCTGTCCTCGAATTTCTTCTGAGAATTATACGGTACAAAGCCTATATTTTTTGCATTTTTTTTTTATTATTTTACTTTCGCTATTTTCGAGGATGCAAAATGCGGTTTACCACAAAATCCTTCATACTTCGCATGCCCGACTCTTTTGGAATCTTCTTGCACCAGCTTGAACGAGATCTACATAAAAAAAGACTCGCAAAATGAAAGAACGTTCTTCTGCATATCCTAATATATCAGGTTACATCGTAGTTGTATATCACAAGCTTATACACGGCATATGCGTGCTATTTACGCATATAGGTACTTTATAAAATATCAAATCTAAAGTCATATTTAAATTTCAGTAACCCTTTTATAGAATAACAATACTATTATTATTCTATCAAAGTATTCTATCAAGTACTATTATTACTCTATCACTGTAACAGCTGTTACAGTAATATTTACAATTTTCCTGACATATAAGTTATCTATTTCAAGCACTACGTACGCTAAAAATCTCACTCGCACGTCAATCGAAAAAATTCCTCTTCTTTAAAATTATCCTCTCAAAACGTAAATCATCGTTACCGAGCAATCCCCTCTCGATCGTCTCAGCAACTACTTCCCCCACCCCCTCTCTCTCTCTCTCTCTCATATTCTCGCCTCCTATAGCTATTACCCAAGATAGGTTTTGATCTCGAAGACTCTCGTCGCGCGTATCTCTCCCCACCTCCACTCCCACGCCGTTTTTTTTTTTCGCCACCACCGTCGTCGACGTCGTCGTCGTCGTCGTCTCGCATCTCCTTTGACGCCTCCGCGCGTGCTGGCGGAAGGTTGCTTCTCGAACTCTCGGGCGCCCCGACAAAGAGCGAGCGTGCACGCGTATGTATACGCAAGACGACGCGCTAAATTATTTATCGTTAATAACCGTACTCTCCCGCGGGGAGAGAGAGAGAGGCTGATGCGTCGCGCGCGTCATCGACACCAGCCCCTCTTTCCCCGCAATGAATATTACACTTCGCGCTCTCACAAAGGCTTCATTCACCCGCGCGCCGCCTTTCATTCTCGCGACGACGGCCAGACACGCGCGTCCATCGCACCTTGCCCTTGCCGGCTGAGGACGTCGCTCTCTCACTCATCGTATATATACACAAGCTATAACTCTCTTTTTCTCCGACCCTCGGTCCCTCTCGCTTTCTCAAGGTTTTAGCTCGGCTCTTGCGGTGAAGCTTTTTCCTCCCCCCTACCTCGGCGCGCTTTCTTTCCTCCGAGCCCTTGTTTTTCCCAACTCTCTCGCGCTGTCTCTCGCAAGGGCGATAATGAGGGACTTTGGCGGGTTTTGGCGCATGAATCATTTGAGGCCGGTCGGTTCGCCTAAACACGCGTTGCTTGTATACACAGACGCATGTTTTTAATGGACTTTCAAGTATTTTGTGGCGAGAATAATATTATTATTTCGGTGGGACATTACGTTGAGGTTTCATGGTTTTATACGTATGAAGAATATTCGATTATACTGTAAATGTGCGTGCGCCTGAAATTTTGTACAAGTTGACTTTTTTATGTACCTTTCACGTCGCTAAAACGTTTTTTTTTTTGTTAATATGCAGCTTCAATATACCTTGAAACTTTAATATAAAAACAAAATATTTTATTGAATGCAGTACATGTCATTGAGTTCCATATTTATTATTTAAGTCCGGGACAACATTTCTGCGCCGCATTCGCTTGTATGTGGACAGACTTGAATAAATACTGGGAAAGCTGAAAGCAATAAATTCCACGTAACATCTACATTTCCGTAACGTAAAGTATTTAGCACGCAATTTTTACAGTAACAATTGCAATAACCATTAAAAATCTAAGAATGACTTTGAGTTATATTTTAACGCTATCCCGATAACAGCGCTAAAGTTCATTTTTCGCTGTAATAACTATACGTCACTTATCTTGGCGAGGCAGGGTTTCGACTTGGGAAAATACCTTTTCTTTTCCTTTTTCGATTAGCTCTTCCGAGAAGGCTGTCGACGTTCGATTCGAAACAAGTGGCATTGATTTACGGTTACCAGTCGATTCGGGAAAGGGCCGAACCCCTAAGCTAACGTTTTTTTGACTCGGTAATACTTGTAGACTGTTTAGGTAAGTATAAAAACCTTTTCTTATTTGCGGTACATTTATATAGTTGTATTGGTATTACAGATTGATTTACTCTTTGCAAACTAATTACGAGTTATTATGAATGGCAAATAAATTAACACGCCAACACTGTTATTTGTAAAATCCATGAATATTGCACAAAGATTAATTCCAGTTTAATTTAGCTCTCAGATTCCCAAGCTTGTTAGTCCGGCCCTCGTTAATTTTTCTTCGCTGTTTATTAGCTCTGGCATGCATTGAGCCAATAATTATCGTGAGATCGCTTTCCGAGCATTCAACCTGGAATTGCAAACTTCGAGTACTTTCGATTCACCGCGTATAATCCTCTTAATTGAAGCTTTCAAATATTCGGCTGCACAAAGCTCTTACTTTAACCATCAAAGTACATCGCAATAAATGGAAGATAGGTATATTTTAAAATCTATTTTATCAAATCCGATACTTAATATATCTTCATCTTTTTTTGTCCCACATTTATTTATATTCATACATCGAAGAAAGTGAAAAATAAATAATAGAAGTCGACTTGCAAACCTTATACGAATTTTCATTAAAAAGTTTAATTATGTAAATCTTATAAAAAAAAACTTTCCATTCGCAAAGTAATGAAATTATAATTATATCTTCCGAACATTATAGAAAAAGAAACAATTATTTTACACTCCGATAATCAGGCAGACGTTCGTGGAATCCACCTGGGAAAAGGTGAAAGCGTTCCTCGCAACTAGTTACAAGGTGTTTACCGCATTGTTTCGCAGCGCGCGCTCCTCTCCAACCTCAACGCAGACGCGCGCCATCCTTCAGTGCGGAAAACGAGTTCCATATTGCGATACTCAAGCGCGCGAGAGATACGCGCAGAGATAAAAGCTTTAAAGCGAAGCGGAAAAGAGCGGCGAAATGAGAGAAATAAGGCCTCTGACGGAATATAGTGCAAAGGAGCACGTAAGCGGCGCGCAGCCACGCAGACGCCGAACAAAAGAAACAAAAAGGGCGATAACGGCGCCGTTGTGTTTCTGTGTGTATATACACGGGAGAGCATAGCGAGGAGGGAAAAAATCGAGACTGGGAAAACGTAACGTCCGCCGGACCGCGCGAGCGTGCGGAGGAGAAGTAACACGGCTGAGTGATTCCGAAGGAATTTCAAAGGAGAACCGCACGAAAGAGAGGAAAAGGCGGGACGAGGAGGGAGAGGAATAAAAGAGCGTTAGGGATGTAACGAGGAGATTGAAAAATGGAGGTGATGAACGAGTAAACGTGACAAACGAAACAAAGGTACAGGGAGATTCGAGAGATAATATGCGAAATGTCAGAAGCGGACACGCGAGGGTTTATACTCTGTCCAGCTTATCCCGTATAAATATTTGCATTGTGTGCTACCGATTCAGAATACAGTTCTAGTTTTAAGCTCGTTGTGAATCATCGTCAATGTTTAATTCAAGTAAAATTTCAAGAAATAACAACAGCTAGACAATTAAAAGAAACTTTGATTTACATTTTTAATGATGAAAAATTTTATATCTATCCAAAGTTCTGTAAAAGAAGGCTTCAAAATATGATGCTAACGCTGGACTATACAAATTTTTGGCATTTATTACCGCATTTTTCTGGTCCAACTTTAAATTGAAATTAAACATTGGGCTAAAAAATTTTGTTTGATTTTTATTAAAGGAAATTAATGCTCCTTTTTTCTTCAACTTTCTGTTTTAAAACTTCGTGCGAGTCTTTTCTGAACTGAATAATCGGTACTTAAAGTAGAGGCTAGTTTTAGAGAATTTTTCAAAAACAGGATTGAAAATCTCTTCCTATCATTTTTTCTAATGTTCGATCATCTAACTGTGACTTCCTCCATTTTTCGGTATTCCCAAACATATCCAGAAGTTCGTAACAAATCTACGACCGGAAGTCGTGACCTCTTCTAATAAGCTTTAGGGGTTTCATAAATCACTTCTGATGTGTTATACTACAGGTGAGAAGCGGCATGATTGGCGCACCTATCCTTTGTCCTTGATTATTTAAATGAAAAAATAGTTAAAACATAAAATGAACTATACATGAAGATAGCTAAACATCTAGTGTATCAAACGAAAAACCTTCTTACAGCATAGCATTTGCAATTTATTGAATATAACTCTGGTAGAAATTGAAATCATTTTTTGTTTTATTATCATAGCATTTCAGATTTGTCACTTGTTCAATTTCGAACATGATACTATAACCACATGAAAAGTGACTCAAAAATACTTTGCTTAATATTTTATCAGAATAGGCTCCAATATTAATGGTTTTGTGTGTGTTTATTAATTTTGTATTTTTTATTAAGAAAAACTAGCTTGCATGCCGAATATCTGAATAATAATTCTAATAATAAGGTGCGCCATCGAAACCGCCACGCCAACTAAACCGCTTCTCCCCTACTCTGAAATAACTGTTCTACACATTTCAAGCCCAAAGATCTCTATGAATCCATGGTAGTCATACGGCAAACCGCTGTTTCCTCGTACTGCTGTCTTGATAAGTATCTTCCTTAGAAGAGCCTCTCTTTTGCTTCGTAATACGCACCCAGATATCCTTGGCGCATCTTTGTCTGAGCCCATTCGTGAACTCCGGTACATTGGCGTACAGGTTAAATTATCCCCAAGCAGGAAACGTCAATTGCAGTTGTAGGCATATCAGTGGCGAACTGCTTGTTTGTTAATGTTGTACTTGTTTCAAGTACATTTCATATCTATGCTGCAGGATACTTAGTTAGTCCCCAGGGTATTATCGAATCTCTATTTATTATAATACGACGTCTTTTGAAATAAGATCATCCATGTATACCATCAATTGTAATGTTTACTTTTTCAGCTGCAACCGCTATAGAGAGGTTTTATCTACCGTACAACAAAACTAGTGTTTACAATTATTTGTGTAATTGCCTTGCCGTAATTTGTGTAGAGAACTTATAACTTTCAGTGTGTGGTAGATTATGATAGCTGGAACAAAATAGATCACTTTAACTTACACATAAACTCGTTAAAGATAAGTGGCTTTCACTTTCGGCTGGGTTACGTCAAGTATCTTTCAATTATAAACTTCTTCAAATACTCTGCAAATTTCAAATTGAATGAAATTACCTATTATTTTCAGGTTATTATTAAATTGAAAGTTCGCATTTTCTAAGAATATACGTTGCAAATATCTTTTTCATCTGATATTAAAGTACACTGTTAAAAATGTTCTTAAATTTAAAAAACTTTTACGTTACAAATGTCACTGAATTTTAAGAATAATGTAACGAAGTGTAATTTAATATACAAATACATTAAGTTTAATACAAAAATAATGAAATTTAAGGTAAATGTAGTAGAAGTTCAAGAATTATGTATTAAAATTTAATACTGATAACAGAAAACGAATAAATATACAAGTAATGACAGTTTTTAGTAAAATTAATACATATTTAAGTTACTTTTGCAAATGAAATTTGAAAATAATCTAAATGAAAATTAAGAATATAAGTGAAAATTAAAAACAACGTAACTGAAAGTAAATTCATATGCAAATACATTAAGTTTAATAAACATAATAATAAATACTTAATATAAATATAATTAAAATTCAATGGCAGCATATTAAAATTCATTACAATAACATAAAACAAATTAATGTACAAGTATAATGCAGATGTTAATAAATTTAGAAAATACTTAAGTTATATATGGCCGAATCCATCTCAAATCAGACAGCCCGCGTATGCCTATTTCACCTATCATGTTGAAATAAAAATATCTATGTTCTACTCGAAAAAATATTTTACACGTGTTTTTTTATTTTTTTGTTTCATCAAAATTTCATGCGTTCAGCGATACCGAAAAATTCCGAGAAAATTCTTTCATTGAGAAAAAAAATTTTCAATGTGATTTTCAGACTGCTATTGTTTCAGCAGTTTTTCAAGCTTTTAAACGTGTAACACATAATTTCACTCAGTTTTGAGCCCTCTTTAACGGCCTTAATGTCATTTTCAAAAAAAAATAAAAAATCCACGAGCTATGCACTTTTTACTGCAAAATTCATTTTTTAGAGAAGTGCCTTTTTCTCGAAAACCCCATGTTTTTTTTGCACAATTTTTGTTGTCGTGATAGAGGACGGTAATGCCTAGCTAGACGTATTTGTGAGATTCGGTACTTTTTTCCTGGGATAGCGATCACTAATGAGATAACACACAAACAAATTTTTACACGCTTAACGCTTATATATAGTCAATGATATTAGAGTCAATGTAAAGGTATTTATCTTTGTGCGTATGTAATATACATGTACGTGCGCCTACTTATAGGAGTATATGTACTAGTACATTTGTCCGCTAGATGGATATGGTTTGACTTAACATTTACAAAGAAAAGTTCGGTTTCTGCTATATATCACACATCTCGTCTTATTTAAAACCATCATCTTTTGGAAAATTATTACATATTTACACCTTATCAACTCAACTTCGATGTCTCAATATTACTCAACAGAGAGAATCAAATGTGCAGACTTTTTAGACAAACACAAACAAATTATTTACAAATCTAGTTCCGTACGTTTAAAACAACTTGAGAATCTTGCTCATCCATTGAAGCATCTCTATCCTCATTTACCTTTGACACCTTCTACATATCTGTGTCAACATTGTTACAATCGTGCTTTAGAATTGGTGAGTAGTACTGACAATGAATTTATAACGGATAATGAAGTTACCGATAACGTAGTTGATAGAGATGAAGATTTTTTACCAAGTACTCCAGAACGCATTGAAGAATTTAATAATGAAATAAGTACATCTTTCTTAGGTTCTGTATCGTCTCTTAAAAGAAAAATCTTATACATGAAAAATCAATTGAAAATTACGTAACAAAGAAGAAAAAAAATACTTTCAACATTGTCTAATACCCTTGATGTGAAGTTGAACAATGTTTATGACGTTTCTATAACAGCAAATGAATCAACTGTATGCCATTGTACAGAATGGATACAAAATCTTGGTCTAGCCTTGCAAAAGTGTTCTACGGTATCAGAAAAAATAAAAATTCTGACTTTGCTACCTTCATCCTTTACAAAACATGAAATTTTATCTTTATTTCCAGAAATAACAATGTATATGATCAACAAATCGAGAAATCTTGTTAAAGAAAAAGGAATTTATTCAGAACCAGATGCATATTCAGGCCATCCGATTGATGAAAACATGGAAAAAATTGTTATGGAATATTATTTAAATGATGATTTTAATTGTTCAAGACAAAGTCCTAATAAATGTGACGTTGTTACAATTAAAGTTAACAATAAAAAAAGAGAAAAAAGTTAAGCGTTTTCTTACTCGAAGTTTAAAAGAGACGTATAAAGTATTTAAAAATGATTATCCAGAATTGAGAATTGGAAAATCGAAATTTTATAGTTTGCGACCAAAGTATGTCTTACTTAGCCCCATCAAAGAACTTTGTCTCTGTATCTATTGCGCAAATTATGATTTATTTCTTACGAGCTTAATTAATTTTAGAGGGAGTAACGTCACAGAGTTGGATGAAAGTCGGTCACAAATAATAAATCCAACAATGTGTTCTGAGCCATCTGATTTATGTTATTTACAAGAATGTAAACTATGTCCAGGGATTAAGGGAATTACGTTTCATGTTTTAAAACTGCAAGATGTAGAAGGCACAGAAGAAATTACATATGCTTTGTGGGATAATGGAAACCTGATTAAAAGACACTATCAATTTCTGCTTTTAAAGATGAACTTTCGGTTTGGACCATGAGGGTTAGTACTCACATGTATGTAAAAAATATACAACGCAAAGCTATAAAAACAGAAAGAGAAAGTGCTAAAAAAGACTCACATCATATAGTTCTTCAAATAGACTTCGCTGAAAACTGGGCTGTGATTCATAATAAAGCTGTTCAAGGAAATCATTGGGTTAATGATCAAATTTCTATTTTCACAGCAGTCTCTTATCAAGGGGATTCGACACAAAGTTTCGCAGTTATAAGTGATGACCGAAAACATGATTCAGCGTATGCTTTGCTAGCAGTACAAAAAATTATAAAATTCTTGAAAGAAAATTGTTGTGATTCAATTAAAAAATTACCATCGTATCAGACGGCGCTGCGAGTCACTTTAAAAATCGCTTTCAATGAGATGAACTAAAACGAGCACCGTGTGATATAAAATGGTTGTTCTCTGCTACTGGGCACGGCAAAGGAGCTGTAGATGGTGTGGGTGGACTTATAAAGCATTATGCTACTTCGCATAATCTTCGAGAGCCCCTTGAAGAAGCTATTCAAAACGCAAATGATTTTGCAATACATGTTCAAAAAGATACTGATGCTATTAAAATAATACATTTACAAGATGCTGGAATAGTACAATTCAGAAAAGGAAAAAATATTGGTTGGCTTACAACTCCAAAGGATCCTGGAATTCAAAAACTCATATATGGGTTAAAAAACATGTGACGATAAAATACATTGTTTGACAGCAAAGACCGCTGATCGTCCGCTTACTGAATTAAGAACAATGAAGCAGAAAAACAAAGGTAGTAAAATAGGTATACAAATGAAAAAAAGGTATAAAAATAAAAAATCAAAAAGACGCAAATAACAAATAAATACATAGTTATGTGTACCTGTATATTACATACACACAAAGACAAATACCTTTACATTGACTCTAATATCATTGACTATATATAAGCATTAGGCGTGAAAAATTTGTTTGTGTGTTATCTCATTAGTGATCGCTATCCCAGGGAAAAACTACCGAATCTCACAAATACGTCTAGCTAGGCATTACCGTCCTCTATCACGACAACAAAAATTGTGCAAAAAAAACATGGGGTTTTCGAGAAAAAGGCACTTCCCTAAAAAATGCATTTTTCAGTAAAAAGTGCATAGCTCGTGGATTTTTTATTTTTTTTGAAAATGACATTAAGGCCGTTAAAGAGGGCTCAAAACTGAGTGAAATTGTGTGTTACACGTTTAAAAGCTCGAAAAACTGCTGAAACAATAGCAGTCTGAAAATCACATTGAATATTTTTTTTCTCAATGAAAGAATTTTCTCGGAATTTTTCGGCATCGCTGAACGCATGAAATTTTGATGAAACAAAAAAATAAAAAAACACGTGTAAAATATTTTTTCGAGTAGAACATAAATATTTTTATTTCAACATGATAGGTGAAATAGGCATACGCGGGCTGTCTGATTTGAGATGGATTCGGCCATATGCAACTGAAATTTAAGTATAATCTATTTGAAAGTTATGTATGTAACTAAAATTTAATAACAATGTAACTAGTAGAAATTTAATGTACCAGTACATTACGTTTCATACATAACAATGTTCTTCAATTTAAGAAACTTTACGTTACAAATGTCACTGAATTTTAAGAATAATGTAACGAAGTGTAATTTAATATACAAATACATTAAGTTTAATACAAAAATAATGAAATTTAAGGTAAATGTAGTAGAAGTTCAAGAATTATATATTAAAATTTAATACTGATAACAGACAACGAATAAATATACAGATAATGACAGTTTTTAGTCAAATTAATACATATTTAAGTTACTTTTGCAAATGAAATTTGAAAATAATCTAAATAAAAATTAAGAATATAAGTGAAAATTAAAAGCAACGTAACTGAAAGTAAATTCATATGCAAATACATTAAGTTTAATAAACATAATAATAAATACTTAATATAAATATAATTAAAATTCAATGGCAGCATATTAAAATTCATTACAATAACATAAAACAAATTAATGTACAACTATATTACAGATCTTAATAAATTTAGAAAATACTTAAGTTATATATGCAACTGAAATTTAAGTATAATCTATTTGAAAGTTAGGTATGTAATTAAAATTTAATGTAACTAGAATAAATTTAACGTACAAGTACATTAAGTCTCATACCTAAAAAACAATGCTCTTCAATTTAAGAAACTTTAAGTTATAAGTTTTACTGAATTTTAGGAATGTAACTGAATATAATTAAAAATATTCTTAAATTTAATACACTTTTAATGTACAGTTGCACATTAAATTCAAGTTTTTTGTACATGAAAGTATTTTAATGCAAAAAAACTTAATTTTAATGAATTATTACGAAAATTTAATATATTGCTACAAAAATTAATAATTTTGTCTTTGAAATTTCATATATACGTAGACAAAAATTCAACATTACATTAAAAATACAGCCGTATATAAAAAAATAAGTAAAAGTTATTAAAATTTAATGTACGGTTTACAAATATTTCAGTTTTTTTAACATGAAAATCAATATAAAATTGAATTAAATTTAATATACTTTACATGAAATTTCAATTTATGTGGCGAGTGCTCATTTTAAGTATAGAACATAAAATTTCCTCTACCTAATATGAAAATTCGTGTGCATTTTCATGAAAATTGCAATACCCTACTCATGGAAATTAATGCAAAAGTTAATTAAATTTAAGGCACTTCATCTAAAATCTCAATACATGTAACTAATTGTTAGTTCAAATCAAAAATATTAAATTTACGGTTCTGTATATCTATTTTCATGAACATTTTGATGAATATTGCGATTAATCAGCATGAAAATTAATATAAAATTCAATTAAATTTAATATAATTTACATAAAAATTTCAATTTATGTGGCGAGTGCTCATTTTAAGTGTAGAATATGAAATTTACTATACACTAAATAAAAATTCATACTTTTTTTCATGAAAATTGCAATTCTCTACTTATGAAAATTAATGCTAAAGTTATTTAAATTTAAGGCACTTCTTCTAAAATGTCATTACATGTAACTAATTGTTAGTTCAAATCAAGAATATTAATTATTTTCATGAACATTTTTATGAATATTGCGATTTATAAGCTTGAAAATTAATATATCAGATGCCGGTAAGGTAGAGATCGTTACGGTACATATGACCTTAAGAAAAATGTTTATGTTAATCAAATTTAATTAATTAATATCTTAAAGTAATTACTCATTTTCTTATAATGTTATCTAAATAAATAATTACTAAAAACCATTAATATTTTAGATGAATAATCAAAATGTATAATATCAATTGAATGAATATAGATAGTGCACCTTATGTAGATGAAAATGTCCAAACTGTTACAAGCGAGTGATAGCGTAACGGATAGCGTGCGTGCGTAGTAACCCAAGGGTCGTGGGTTCGATTCTCGGTCAGGTCGAAAATTTTATCTAACGTTTTTTTCTGCGATAATAAAAATGCGATTAATTTATAAACAAAGTTCTCTAATGGATAAGCGAAAATTTATAACAATTAAAAAAGTTATATGCATAAATTATAACATTCTTCATACAACACAAATAAGTGGTATATAATAAATTTACATCAAAATAATGATTACAACTAAAACTAAACTTTGCATTAATTAAATTTTGTAAAATTTTTGGATTTGAGTATCTCAATTAATATTTAAAAAATAATTTTTTGTAATAAATAAATATTAAATATTACTCATTAAACATTCTGCATTAAATTTTATATACAAATTATAAAATTTCAGATAATTGCATTGAATTATCAACTGTATAAAAAAATAGTATTTTGTTACGTGAATTATATATTTAATAGGCGGTAAATTAATTTTAAGAATCTGGTATCTAATTTTTTAATAAATTTAATGTATCATTCTGCATTAAATTTCATACACAAATTATTAAATCTCATAACATTGTATTAGTTTTCAGCAGTGTTATTGAATATTATTTTGCTACTTATATTTAATAGACGGTACATTAACTTAAGAATCTTACATCTAATTTTTCAATTAATTTAATGTATCATTCTGCATTAAATTCCATATACGAATTGTTAAATTTCATGAAATTGTATTGAATTTTAAACTATATCAATAAATAGTATTTTGATACGTGTATTATATTTAATAGGAGGTAAATTAATTTTAAGAATCTAGTATCTAATTTTTTAATAATCTTCTGCATTAAATTTCATAACATTGTATTGAGTTTTCAACAATGTTATTAAATATCATTCCGTTACGTTTGTGAAACAAGCTTTCGTTACATTTAACTTAAATTTAATAAACATTTTTTTAACAGTGTAGTAGAACTCTTTCTCCTCCTTTGTTTAAGGAGATCTCCGCATTGTGTATGGGAATGCAATCACAAATGGTTGGTACATATAAATGTATTGTAACAACCCTAAATTATGCAGAACAAAATTAATATGATGCCTACAGCCTACTTCATATATTAATATTATAGTTTGTATGTCACTATATAGATGGCGTTATACATAACAATAATAGAAACAGATGGTTAATATTATTCAAATTGGGGAAGTCTATATGTGACTCTAAGCTATACTCTTTTAGCATATCTTGTATCTGAAAAAGCCAGTTATATTTTTGTGGTATGCTTTTTATACAAGATAAGGTTATACATCTGTTCAAGCAAATTTTTGATAGTCTACTGTCGTTCATATTTATGATTTTATTGAGCCAGTTTAGAACTCTCTCGCAGTTCATAATTAGGCCAATTGTTAGGACGCCTAAAGAGCCTTTTATAAAAAGTTTGACAACGTCCAGAAATACCGATTGAAAATTACAGATGAACATAAAAAAAATAAATCAATCCTCAAGCTTAGAGTTATAATATTCACACCTCGATATCAGGGGTACTCAGATGTATCTGCAATCAATAGCACCTCTACACGTAGTTAGAATCGTAGCACAATGTTGCTTAATCAATAAGATAATTCCATGTATTTGCATTGGCAATGACAAAATAGTATTGAGTACAGCTGACCATTGCGACGCCTGCTTTGAACCACTTCGTAATAGTTTCACTCCCTTTTTAACAGAATGCTCTAAATTTGACAAGGCAAGAACAAAAGTCTTTGGTCAGCTTGACGAAACATACGCGAAATATATTATCTTAGATTTACTGAACCCGAAATCATTCTATGACATGAAGAAAGTTTATAATTTTATTTCGTACGCCTCTAGTAAGCAAATCTTTATCTTGATATGTATAATGAATTTTATATCTTCTTAGTTTTATATGTGTATATAGGCAATTTTTATTATCGCTGTCAACCCGACACTCATTTGTACCGACTATAAGTATTTACAAATTAATAAACTTACTAATAGAAACAGATTCCCAATACTTATAGTGATATCAAACCATAAACCATGTAAAATTTAGAATTACAGTAAAATGATCCTCCAACTAACAATAATTGTCTTGTCTTATTTTACGAGGATGATTAGTTAGGAGGAGGAGAATTCGTCGCGCGGTAAGAATTACGAAATTATTTGATTACAAAAAATATTTACACATAGTTTTAAATATAATGAATATATTATATATTTTCTTACTCTCAAAACAATGTTACAAAATTTATTTACTTTCCATTAACCATACCTTGTATCTTGGACCACTCACATAAGAAAAATGATATTCATGATAATTATAAATAATTATCCCCAACCATATAGGGCTGTTATAGAATTTAGTGAATAGAAGTGGGGTTAGTAAACATGGTATTTAGTATTATCAAATCTATATGCACGATTAGCACCTTTTTGATTCCAAAATAATAAATTTCAACTAGAAAAAATACGGCTGGAGAAAATTGGATAGTTAGACAATAAACACTTTATTTTTCACTTAGCATTCAGTTTTAAAGAATCATAGAATTTCTCTATGACGTGCATTCTTACACAATTCAACTACAATTCTACTAAAATCAATAACGAGTAACACTAGTATATAAATGTCTCTATGAAATGCGTTTTATTTGTTTGGTTGTATAAAAAGCAATATATTTTCGGATTCTTCCGGATAATATTAAAAGTACTAATTAACCTGAATTTTATAGAACTTCAATTTAAAAATGATGAAATTAATTAAATTCACTTTTTCAATCCGTAACACCTTTCTTCGTATAAAACTAGTTTTCTACCTAATTACAAACCAAATTTAATATAACGATTCCTTTACGATAGGAGCCATATTAAATTAATTATTATTATAACTTCAACAAATAAATACAAAGCTTCATTAAACACATAACACGATCAAATATTGCAAAGCCAAAAACTATACTTTGAATACTGGTTTCTGTTTTATTAATAATGTCAAACATTATTTGGAATCCATATTTGCTACACAAAATTTGTAACGTTTGTTTTGATTGTGTATAGTATCATTAAATTTTGAAATATATTAGTACACGTTAGTAAAATAGTTAAATTTTGCAGTTTTACGGTTATCCATTTTGCTCTGAAAAGTTATTCCACCGGCATATTTATTCAACATATATCAAAATTTCTTAATGGTTCTAAAAAAAGCCGAGGCAGAAGTAGCGACTCGAAAAATTACGCAATTTATTTACAAACTGGGGCAGCAGTCTCTTACCTCTGTCATTCGCGTGATATCTTTACGGAATCAAGCGCCTCCCGAGAAAGAGTTGCCACAGCAGTGGGCTAGCGGCAGCGCGAAAAGCCCAACGTAAAAATGCTCATTAAAATCTCCCCTCCCACTGAACTAAGCATCAAACTCGGCGTGAAAAAATAATAAACGCGCGTAAGGCTCCCGGTGGGGAGAAAAATCTCATCCGCTGCGGCAGAAGACGGAAAAAGTAAGGAAATAAAAGCACCTGGAGGATGAGCAATATATACACGAGTGCACCGCAAAAAGATGATGTGGAGAGACAGAAGACAGAGACACACACACAGAGAGAGAGAGAGAGAGAGAGAGAGAGAGAGAGAGAGAGAGAGAGAGAGAGAGAGAGAAAGAGAGAGAGAGAGAGAGAGAGAAGGGGCAGAAAAAGAAAAACAGAGAGTGACAAGCGGGTGGACAGGAAAACACATAGAGATAGTAGTATGTGGCGCATATAGTAGTAGTAGCCCGTTCGAGAAAAAAACGAGTACGCACGACAAGAGTGTGACCGGGAGACGAAGAAAGAGAGGGAGAAAAGAGAGAAGAGTAAACCAGGCAAAGTCCAGCCAAGCAAACATTGCCGAGTTTTCATATAAATTTCCCCCCGACGTAGATTCAAAAGGCTCGACTCGGTGGCGATACAAAAACGCGCATACAAGTTTCGTGCTAGAGAGAGAGCGAGAGAGAGAGAGAGCGAGAGAGGGAGGGAGAGAGACAGAGGAAATGAGGGAGCAGTTTAGAGGTGAATTTCTCTCTCTTTCCCTTTTTGTGTTTTTTGGTGCCCGCACTTACTCACTTGACATATCTTTATCTGCGCGTGCCTTTGCATTCTTATCTCTCGAGCTCGCTCCCACTCCTTTATCTCCCGCGCTTTTCTTTTGCTTTTTATATTTCTCTCACACCTTACGGTTTTTCTACATTTTTCGAAGTAGAGTATACAAATAACTGCTATGATAAGGCGGGGATTAAGAATCATCACAAGATCTCTTGATTATTGAAAGCAACATGAAATATCTATTTCGTTTCATGTATTATACCTATCTCACTTTAGAAGCATCGAGAAAGTAATTTCGTCCAAATTTACAAAAGTAATTCATTTTATCGCGATTATTGGACTTATCCATTTTTGATAAGACATATCTGAAAAATTATATTATCAAAAAATTAGATACTTTAATTAAATAAATGTAATGTTACATATACGGTTAAAAATTTTCTGAAATTCCTATCTTAAAAAAATGATGGATTTGTTATGATATTAATTTATTCGTGATTTGGTTGGTGGGAGTAATGGGTTGCTAGGTTACAAAAACAAAAGTGGCGCGAAGGCTTGCTACAATTACGGCGCGCAAAGCGCGCTTAGAGATGGCTAGTTAAGATAAATTCTGTAATAAAACTTCAAAGTTTTTATTAAATTTCAGTTAAATTTAATGGAAATTTGCATTTTTAATGCAATTTTAATGCAAATTTGTAACAGTGTAGCACTTATTTTATTCATAATATTTATTTATATATTTTATATTTATGCATAGCGTTTTTTACAATATTTAATTTTTCTGGAATATATTCAGTAGATAATGAATTCATTTTAAACAAAATATTCAATTACCTTTTAAATTCTAAAGAAACGTAAATAACAGTTATTCATGTGTGGATTTGTATTTACTGTATTGGGCGAATTTTCGTCCATTTACTTAAAATAATAAATAAGGCGGCGAATATTTATAAACCTTGGGCACGCACACAAACAGAAAAACGAGGCATTGCGAGAGAACCAGAGGAGTGCCAGGCATAAAATTACATCATTAGTTTCACCTATTTATCCAGAACACGATTACAATATTTATAAAATAAATATTAAAACCTGGTACCAACGCTGAGACAATTTATAAAATTCCAAACGTGAGAGAGGCCTGGCGTTTGTCACAAGACCAACGCGATCCCGATTTTCTCTTACCGAGGCGAAAAGCCGACAGGTCATAAAGAGCAGAAATTATGAGTCCAGCTAAGTGGAAAGTGACAGCCGCACTTTTCGGTTAGTGAGAGCGATCCGCTACCGACGAAAAGTGTGAAAATAGATACATTGAAAGATGCTCAAACTATGCCACTTGACCTTTGCGGGAAGCTTTTTCTTGGGAACGACACACTCTCCTCGTTAGAAGAAAAGAACCCACATCGGACTTCAACAAAAGACTAGGAAGCTGGACTTACAATTAGGCAGGAAACGGAGACGGTTCAACTCTTGCTGCGCCAACCATCCGAGCCATCCACAACACGCATCTCCGCCGACCTACACAGCTGCAGCCGTCACTCCTGTTACAAGACGCAGGGGAGAAGAGAGGCCGAACATCATACGTTTATACGAGGAGAAGACTGAACCACCGATCTCGTCAAAGAAGCGAGTTGCGAAACCCAAAGGTATTTTTAATCAAAACACACTTAAATTGTAAACTCATGCGCTTGCCCAGATTATAATTTGCGTATCGAAATAATTATTGTAATTAGATCAGTAAATGTATGAAAAAAAAATAACACCTAAATAAACAAAACATTTTTCTTTAATTGTCTAATTTCTGTTTATTCCGGAATCCCGACATTCTGGTTACGCATAGCGCTTTCGAGCGTTGGCGAAAAGAAAGGGATCCGAGTACGCATGGGCTTGCCCAATGTCTACTCATGTAATTTAATTATAAGGTGAGTAATCTCGACATAACATTACACAAAAGCATTATTTATCCGAAATGTTATTTAATCTGCTCGCTGAAATTAATTGTTTTTATTAATTGATGTCATTAAAGAAGAAAATATTATAAATCGTGTTCATTTAATTTATGTTTTCTGCAACAACATCTAATGTAATTTATATAACACTTGATGTAATTTCATAAAATATGAGTAGTATATTTCATATAGTTTATAATCATTTTTAGTTGATTCTAAAAATGTTTTAACTTCGTAAATGTTGATTTATTTTTCATGCCAAAAAATGAGTTCTACCATTACATGGATTTCGATACGTTTTTAATACTAATAACACATATTTTCTGATTCTTTTGGGTGATGCTCGAAAATACAGTGAAAGAAATATTTAGCTCTGCGATATTCGAAATATGCCTCGTATTTTTCTGGTGAAATACGATATTTCCTTAGACATAAATGTCTGGAACATCAAAAGAAATATCTGAAATTTGAAATGCTAAAAGGTAAAACAATGAAACTTCACATAATGGCGCTAAGAATATTTAACCAAACGATGATCGTAAGATTTTTTCGAAGCGCCATGTGGAAATTCATGCATTTATGTAAATTCCATTCATTTCAAGTGCTCGCAATCCAAATGCATATTTATTCATTTTAAAGCCACAATAAAATACAGCCGCTATCTCTCGCCCTCTCGTTCCCTCCCTCTCCGTGTGCGCAAGCTTTATCATTGCCTCCGCCTCTGTCTCTCCCACTCGCTCTTGCTCGCTCTCTCTCTCACTCGCGCGCGCATATCTCTCTCCCTTCGAGTCTCCGGACAACCCAGCTAACGGTTCTG
Source organism: Torymus aiolomorphi (assembly GCA_036365515.1). NCBI lineage: Eukaryota > Metazoa > Arthropoda > Insecta > Hymenoptera > Torymidae > Torymus > Torymus aiolomorphi. Next base: position 189,647,494 of record CM070875.1, on the reverse strand, counting down.
CGAGCATGAGAAATTAGTAGCGCTTATTTGGTCCCGCGAGGGAGAGAGAGACAGAAAGAGAGAGCGAGAGAGAGAGAGAGAGAGAGAGAGAGAGAGAGACAAAGAGGGCGCATGCGCGAGCGAGTGCAGGAGAGCTCGCTGCGCTGCAAGGGAAAGGAGCTAAAAGCGGGAATAGCCGGGAAATATTGCAACGCCCGGAAGCTGGAGCCGAGAGGTACCAAAATGCAAAACTGATTAACCCTCCCGTTCCTCCCGCTCGAGGTAGACAGCGCGGCTTGCGGTCTCTCCTTCGTTTTTTAATTAGGACGAATTTTCGCCCTAAAAGAGGAGAAAGAGGACGAGTATATAACGGATATCGACTTTGGTGGCAAACTACACGATTCGATCGATCAGCAATTATAGTGCGGGCCGCGGTTAAAGGGGGGCGTCGACCATGTGTTCTCGGAAAGAGTAGGAACGGAAGAGCGAGAGAACGAAAAGAATAATGAGGTAGATTAGATCGTTTCGGCTCCTCTTTTAAGGCAGCCGGTTCTTTAGTCTCTCGTTTAAAATGCGAAGAATAGTTTCTCGAGCTCGGAATTGCACAGATAGTCTTGCCCGAAGTACGGGTATCGCGAGCAACTAAATTGGAAGTTTAATACAGAATGTGAAATATTTCTCGTTTCCGGATATTTTACGTATTCGAAGGGAGAACTTGAAAGGTTACGCATTAATTCGTAAATATTTATAGGAGTCGAAATTAAAGTTAATTATAAATCATTTGAGGCATGAGCGTAAGGGTTTAAATATCATATTAAAGTCACTTTACTTGTATCTTATTTTTTAGATTCTAGAAGTTTATATTAATATATTTTTTAAAATTTTGAATTTTACTAGCGCACATATTTCCATGCTTTATGACTAAAGGTTTTGTAGCTTTAAAATATGAAATTTTTCGGAATTCTTCTTTTATTATTCACCATTTCATAGAGTAATCTCGCCGGAATTTTACTGGAAAATTGTTAAAAAATTGAAGATACACAGATTAATTTATAACGAAATTTTAAAAATATGTCATTATACATATATAAGAGCAATTCCTGGGAAATTTCTCTCTTACGTCGCCAAAAAAAATGAAAAATTTTTTTAATGCACACTTACCATACAAGGTTTTTCTCGTTTCTTGAACCTCACAGAACGTGAACAAACGTGTGTTCCAAGCCGATTGAGTGGTATAATTTTTTACAGCACTTTTAATTTTTCTTATGGAAATTTAACATGGGAAAAATGGGTGAAAAGTTCTCATTGACGATGAACCAATGACAAGCTATTAAAGAGGCCAAACCAAATTCCACAAAAAAGCGATTAAAGTTGAAGAATAGAGCTTTGATTTGAGAGGGTAATCGTTAAAATCGGTCGATTCGGTGGAAAGCTCTATTCTTCAACTTTAATCGCCTTTTTGTGGAATTTGATTTGGCCTCTTCAATAGCTTGTTATTGGTTCATCGTCAATGACAACTTTTCACCCATTTTTCCTATGTTAAATTTCCATAAGAAAAATTAAAAGTGCTGTAAAAAATTATACCACTCAATCGGCTTGGAACAAACGTTTTTTCACGTTCTGTAAGGTTCAAAAAACGAGAAAAACCTTGTGTGGTAAGTGTGCATTGAAAAAAATTTTTCATTTTTTTTGGCGACGTAAGAGGGAAATTTCCCAGGAATTGCTCATATATATACTGAAATCTATATTATTTATTTTCTAGCCCTTTAAAAGTTTAAAGTAAAATTTAATAATAGTAAAATAATAAGTTAACTTTTTAAAAGTATATAAAATGTTGACTTCATTTTCTTAGTTAATATTCTATAGTGGATCTTCTTTCCTATTGTATTATATCCGAGAACATTAGTTAAATTCCTCTCAGTTCATAATGGATTTTCAATATCGTGAGCATCATCCTAATAATTTCAAATTAATAAAAAAAGGTATTTTTAAATTAATTAAGGGGATCTTAGACATAGTGGCTTCTCAGGCCAAAATGAGCTGAAAAAAAAGAAAAATGTAGTTTAAATAATATACTATATTATAAACACACTATTTTTGATAAAATGTCCCAAGATATAATATGTAGCCTTATTTTACTCACATATAGGATTTTTTTTTTTTTTTTTTTTATTGTATTGAGTGGCACCCTCCATGTTGAATTAATGTTTAAAAAATTGTATGGATCTTCGTGAGGTCCAATTCCAAAAATAAATGTTAACAACAATTTTTTTATTGATTGCGACGTTTCGTCAGGATGTTCCCTGACCTCTTCAGGCTTTATTACAAAATGTACACAATTAAAATTACAAACTTAGTCAAAAATAAATAAATACACAATCTACGCAAAAAATTACCTATATCTAGCTGGTCGATATTGGTAAGATGTACCAGTAGAGTCGAGATAGTACAAAACATAATGCCACGCTTCGCTGAGGTTTATATTCTATCATAATTGTTTACCTTTTTTGAAATGTAACGTTCTTAACAGCTTTTTGAATTAATATGTAACATTTCAGAAATAAGTCGTTTTGTATAATTTTTTTTCCTCTCTAAAATTTTGATGTTTTTTCAGTCAACCGTGTGTTTCTTAGTTCTTTGGTGTGTTGCTATCACAGATTTGTTCTCTTTATCTCTTTCATGTTCTTTAATCCTAGTTTTTAACATTCGCTTTGTTTCTCCTATATAAGTCGCTGGACATGACATACAATTTATCTTGTAAACTACGCCACATGTTTCTAATTTTTCTATTTTATCTTTTCCTACTTTAATTATATTATTCAATTTGTTGCTAAAAGTACAGTGCGAATGTTATATTTGTTTAAAATATAAGAATATTTTTCATAAAAAATATTATTATACGGAATAGAGATTATGGATAATGGCCGGGTCTTATTGGTCTTATTATTGTCAAATTTTAGTTTTCGCAGTCTATTTTGTATGTGTATTTTTATAAATTCGGTAGGATAATCATTACATAAAAGCAGTTGTTTGATTTTATGTATATTGGTGCCATGAAAACAAGTATCAGCCAAGAGGATTGCTCTATCTACAAGATTCGCAATGATGTTTATTTTTTGTTTTTTGGTATGGTTTGAATTATAATTTAACAGTCTCGATGATACTGTTGTTTTTTGATGCCAATTGGTCAAAATTTGATTGTTTTTTCTTATAAGTGTTACATCTAGAAAATTTATACTATTGTCTATTTCCGATTCGAATGTAAATTTAAGGTGTGGATTGTAATTGTTAAAAACTTGTAGAACTGTATCGACTTGTTCCCTTTTTATACATAAAATTGTGTCATCTACATATCTAAAATAGAAAGGCGGAATACAATCATGTGTAACTTTAGTTCACGCAAGCAGTCTGTTTCTAAATCTTCCATAACAATATCGGCGAATAATGGGGAGATGGGCGAACCATTGGTGTACCAAATTTTTGTTTATACGTTTTATTGTAAAAATTGAAAAAATGTTATCGAATAAAAAACGAACTGTATCACGAATCTCATGAAACGGAATTTTGCATTTATTGTGTATATGTGTATACCGTCTGTCTATACTTTCTAAAACTAAATCGCACGGTATGTTTGTAAACAGAGAGCGAACGTCCAGAGATAGAAGTACATATGTACTGGGTATTATAATTTTACTGATTTTGTCTTTTAGCTCCAAACTATTATTGATATGAGAAAGCGGTTTCGGAATACAATGTTTTAATTCGTTGTAAATGATCTTGGATAGATATTTTTCTATTTTTTGCCATTGGTGTAACTTTTTGAAAAAAAGTATTAAAAAATACAAGTAAAAGTAGTAGTACTAGTAGTAGTACTTGTATTATAAAATACAAGTTCTTAACAAAGCGAATATAAAATAAGATTTTTTTTTTTTGTATAAATTAGCAACATTCTTAATGAAATCTAAACGTGGTACATTATATTTGTTATTAAATTTTATTTATTTATTTTAAAAAGTAATGTCCTAAAAATATAGGACCGAAATCTCGTATAATGACAAAAGCTCTTATGTGATGACATCTTATTCTTAGTAATTTATATTCTCTAAAAACGTGTTAATACGTAAAAATTACGCGAAAATTGTTTCAAAGCACAACAGAAAGTGACATTCAATTTAAAAAATGTCAGAAGTAATTGCACATGTGATGGATGTGCAAGAACGAAAGAAACGCTTTTCTAAAGCTCAACCTCTAGTCGAAATACAAAATTTGATAAATATCAATGTGTCACGAACATATTAAGTTCTTACAAATCACTGAATTTCATTTAAATTAAACGTGAATATAATTTACCATGTACAAAATTATTACTTACATTATTCATCGTTCCTAAAAGTGATTCTTGTAGTTTGTAAATAGGTTTTAATAAATTGTTTCATATTCATAAAATAATTTTATTTAGCTACTCAGTTAGTAACAGTGTCAAGTATGTTGATTCTAACCAATAGATGAGAATAATTTTTAATCTTTACAACCTCGGCCATCTGATGCAATATGTGACGAGTCGGAACTCCCATTCCTAATGGCTCTAGTTACCATTATGACAGTTTACGCTGATGTGATTTCCGTTTGATATATGAATGTAGCTGTTACCATGGGCCAATTACTTCAACATTTACTTCATCGGTACAATGCCATTGGACGTCTGATCAGAACATAGTCAATCAATTTGATTTTCCACAGAAATTCATATACCATCCAGTAATAGTTTACGTCAAAACTTTTTTTGAACTTGAGTTAATTTCTCAACTGATATTATGCTGACGTTGACACAAATAATCATGACAAGCCGGCAATCGACAATTGTAACACCTAAAATTATTACATTTCACACTGAACGCTTACATCGTAATGAACATATACATATTTTGAAACATGTAAAGCCTTTTACTGCATATGTTCATTTCCTTTGATAATATTCAAAATTCATCAGTACTTTAAGCGAAATGTCGTAGCCTGTAACCTTTGAACTCCGGGTATACTTCGAAATTGCATGTCATGTTTCGATGTCGTTGCAATATTACTTACGAAATAAAAATCTATATAAAATTACTTTTTCCACAGGCTTCTTTTTCAATTTATCAGCTATAATTAAACTTCCAACCACATATAATTAAAAACTCCAACGACTAAAAAAGCCGACCTATCAAGTGCACAAAGACCTCTGGCTAATCGCTCTACGCCAATCGACATCGGTTCGCTCAATCTTCGCTGCAAACAAATAATTACGAACTCCCCAAACTATCATTTCCCCTCCTACCTTCCCACACTCCCTCTCTTTCTCTCTCTTCACGACGTCAGAGAAAAAAGCTTCATGGGCAATTAAAAAGAAGCGAGCGGAGCGTCGACTGGCCGCTCGTAGAAGGCGACGAGGACGTGAAAATCACTTTGGCCAGGATAAAGTCGCCTCTAGACTCCGCGTCCAGTGGCCGGGCGCGCTAAATGCTCGTGCTATGTGTGTGCCGCGTCAGCTGGCGCCGTCATCGCTGCTCAATCGGCTTCTTTAGAGCTTTTTATACGGCAGGCGCGCCGTGCGGCGAGCGATTACGCAACGGTCTAACGAGATTAGCTAACGTGCGCGCGCGCGCGATCGGACCCATCGAGTTACGCGCGTTTCGGATCCTTTGTGTGTGTGTGAGTGTAAAAGACGACGAGGCAGCCATCTCCCCCGCCTCCAGTCGGTTCTCTTTTAAGGCGTATATAGCGGCCTGAAGATGCTTTTCCGCCTTTGCGCTCCGGCTAGCCCGATAATTAAGCTTCTACTCTCCCGCCGAGCGAGAGTGCTCACCGATCCTAAGCTGGCGCGCGCGCCTGAGTTGGGGAGAGTGGGGTAAGGCTGCGCGAGAGTAATTATTCGCTGGAATGAGTTATTTTGCTTATGCGAAGGTGAGCTCCCGGAGCTTTTGTTCTCGTTACTTCATTAACATTGTTGTATCATTTTTTGACAGTCGCAGCTGTTTTGCATTGGTAATATATTTCGCGATTACTGACTCGGTTCCTTTTGTTCTCATCTCTTTTCTTAAGAAAAATAGCATATTTCACTAAGTCAGCCAATCTTTTACTTGACACATTCATTACATAAATAATTGGAAATGGAAATGGAAATGTAATTACGTGTAAGAAAGGTTATTCCTCGTTTCATTTTTTGAAATATTGTTAGCAGTATATGAAACTTCATGTCATATAAAGTTGAATGACAAATTGTGTTACGTATTCAAACACTCGAAAAAATAGTTAAATTGCAGCTCGGGGGTTTATTATCAATATAACACTTTATTCAGGCATTTCAATTAATATACAAAGTTGGTGAAAATTTGATCTGTCAAACTAAAAGTGCACGCGAAAACGATTTCCTCTACATGGTTTTGTGCATGTCTCGACAATAATTGAAGGGACGACCTGTCTGCTAGCGCTCTTCCATGGGTCTGTCTTTGTTTTCTCCGCTTATCGCGGCGTCGCGCGACGCTCGCTCCGAAAATTCCCCCCGCTCTCTCTCTCCCCCGAAACAACCATTCGTCAGGCTCAGGCACAGCCGTATCGGCTCACTCGTCTATCGTCCAAAAGAGACGCTGACAGAGAATTCATGCTTATATAATTTTATGTTATTCATTATTGCATCTTTAATAAAAAAAAGAAATCGAATGAAAGTTTTGAAATATAGATGCCATTATCCAATTTGATACAAAAACTTATTATTTAAAAAAAAGGACTTTAGTTACGATCTAAGATACTTGTATATTTCATATCGTTAAATGACTTATCAATAGAATGATGATTTCCAATATAGTAACTTTTTTCCGTAAGTCGTTCTACTCTTCGTCCGAGTTCCGCGAGTAGTGTTTCTTTTCTTCCGAGCGCATCGAGTTGTGCTTTTTTTTGTCCGAGCGCATCGAGTTGTGCTTCTTTTCGTCCGAGTTCTGCGAAAAGTGCTTCTTTTCATCCGAGCGTCACGCGTTGTGCTTTTTTTCATCCGGGCGCATCTAGTTGTGCTTTTTTTCGTACGGGGCATCGATTAATACACTCATCATTTTTAATAAAAATCATATTCTATCATGTAACTTCTATATTTGAACTCATGTCAACTTTAATACTACAGTGCAGATCAATATTACATCATTTGAACATATGTAGCTATGTATTTTGTATTTATATACGTTTTCTACATATTATAGTTTTCGACCTAATTCATTCTGAGAGTAATTGAATATAAAATATTTACTACTAAGATCATATTGAAATAATAAATAATTGTTAATCATTTGTTTGCATTATTATTTTAATGTTCCAGTGGCTATTCAATTTCCTTCGTTTAATTTAATGGAGAGCAATAACCACTGAATGCAAGTTTACCAAAAAAATTTTCTCTCTTTTAATGAAATTGGATAAAAATCACAGCATAGTTAAACCAACACATTAAAATGTTATCTTGATTTACTTCTGAAGTATGGAAATAACATAATGATTAATTAATTCATTACTGAATTAATTGAATGACGACGGGAAGTAAAATACCCTGCAAATTTGAAAATCCAATCTTCTTCGTCCGCATTTACCAGCATACCATGTTCATTAATTTTCCAGACCGCTCATGAATGACAGGCGTGTTCTACGATGTTTATCCACACATACTGCCTGCGAAACAGGCGTTATCGCGCTTAAGGGGAATATATTCCCGAGAGCTTAATAAATATATGTTTTAATTCTCATCATCCAGATTCTCTCTAGAAAAGTTTATAAGCTAACTTACTAACTTCTACTACTAGTTTTAGCTTGTTAATTGTATTTCCAATTATAATATTTACACTGAGAGAAGAATGTGTTTAATATTAACATGTTATTTTAACTATTAACATGCCACTGGAACTATTAACATATATATTTTAATAGTTACAATGCCATGTTAAATATAAACATTTTGATAAAACATTTTTCTCAGTGTATAAAGAAAGATATTCAAGTGTCATAGAAATTAGTTAAAATTATTTGAGCAAATAATTAGCTACATTATTTTGTTTGCTAACGCTTGTTCGGAATAATTTTTTCCATGATTATAGATAAGAAAATATAATTTTTGGAGACTAAGAACGATTTAATAATATATGAAATTCAAATAAATTTCGTAACATAATACATGCTTATTTTTGCAATACAAAAGAAAAAAGTTTTCAGAAACTGAAATAAATAAGAAAGAATTGAAGCATTGCTGAAGAATTCAAAATAAAAGAATTTTCCTAAAATAACAAACTTTTCTATTTTCTACAAGAATTATACATAAAATATGTATTGCTAATAATTTTATACAATTAATGAAAAATCAGTTTAATTCATGATACACACACCCCCGCACCCACAACAAAAGCATCTTTCTGGAAATTTACGTCACTTGGTAATACGGAAAAGACGAATAAATTTCTTAATAGAATAAAGAATTTCAACTAACTAGGAGAGGCCGCGAACTCCCGATTACGGATTCGGCTCAAACTTTGCAATATGTTTTTGGATCTAGAAATATAAAGAAAGCTGCAATATTAGACCCTAACGCTAAAAAAAACTGAAGTTCTGCACCTTTTTAGCTTTATTTTGAAAAAAGGCTTGAAAAAAACCTCTTCTTGAAACGGTAACCATATAACTCCGGGAAGTCTTAAGTATGATTTCAAAAATAGAAAATAAAACTAGAGAAAATGAGCTTTCATTTGCTTTTTTAAGAATTGAAAAATGTTGATTCCTTCCAAAGTTATAAAAGTTTAAAATAGAGCATCGAAAATGCACTGTTTAATCCCTAAAATTAAACCGTTCGACTACCGGCATATTTTGATGCACTTTCGATGCTCAATTTTAGACTTACATAACTTTTGAAGGAATCAACATTTTTTAATTCTTAAAAAAACAAATGAAAGCTGATTTTCTCTAGTTTTATTTTCTAAAATAAAGCTAAAACGGCGCAGAACTTCAGTTTTTTTTAGCGTTAGGGTCTAATATTGCAGCTTTCTTTATATTTCTACATCCAAAGACATATCGCAAATTTTGAGCCGAATCCGTGATCCGGAGTTCGCGGCCTCTCCTAGTAAGTTAATAACTAACTTTCTAATAAAACGTATTGAATGACGCTTACACTAATAGGTAATGCAAAATTTTAGCCATGATTTAATCACGCGTGGACTGACTGAGGGACGAAATTGAATTGACCGAAATGTCAGTCATTCTGATTTATGTAACCTAGTTAGCGGTGATGCGTGAAAGTTCTCGCTTCGTAATATGCATGCAGAAATACTTAACGAAACAGTCACCGCCGTCTGCGGCTTACCGTTTGTAACATGATGTAAATAGTTACATCATCGCGTCCTTTTCCTGATGCTTCAGTGACACTTTGTGAAATAAAATTTGGAAGTTGCATGACAGATAAATAGAATGGAGTTCACCTTGGTTTGCATACTTTTGAATATACTAGTAGGAAACCTTAATTACTTAAAATTATAATAAATGTTACATACTATGATTAACAATATTTCCACGAATACTCTGCGGTTAATGGTGTAATAACTTGTTAGGAATTTCATTAAATTTAATGTTGATTCTGTAATCAAACTTTATGGAGGTATATTAGATTTAATAAATTTACATTCAAATTTCTAACAGTGTTATTTGTAACAAAGAACTTACTGCTGGTTCAAACATTATCTGAAGAAGAAGTAACATTATTTTCAATTCATTAAAAAATTAGATGCTCTGTCAAAATAATTTAATCATTTCAATTTGAGTAAATACTTTTAAAAAACTCCCACAAAGCCACCCTTAAACTTGAAAAATCTAAAACTGATGTACCACATGCGAATATACATATGTGCAAATCCGCGGACTACAGCAAACAATTGGGATACAAAAACGGAAAAAATTTTTTTTGAGGGCACACCTACCACATAAGGTTTTTTCGGTTCTTTGGAGGTCCCCCAACATGAAAATACTCATGAACACTCATTATCCGTTGTCAAGCTTTTTTGCCGACAAAATCAATTTTTCTTATGGAAATTTAACATGGGAAAAATGGACGAAAAGTAGTCATTGATGATTAACCAATTGCAAACTATTGAAGAGGCCAAACGAAATTCCACACAAAAACGATTAATGTTGAAGAATAGAGTTTTAATTTGAGATAAGAATCGTTAAAATCGGTTGATTCTGTGCAAAGGTACATGAAGTTGAAAATGGCGAAAAATGACAAAAATTTGAAGAATTACGTGGGTTTGAAAAAAATCGCTCATTTTCGTCATTATTCGCCATTTTCAAATTCACGTAGCTTTACACAGAATCGATCTATTTTAATGATTCTCATCTCAAATTAAAGCTCTATTCTTCAGCTTTAATCGCTTTTTTGTGGAATTTGGTTTAGCCTCTTCAATAGTTTGCAGTTGGTTAATCATCAATGACTACTTTTCGTCCATTTTTCCCATGTTAAATTTCCATAAGAAAAATTGATTTTGTTGGCAAAAAAGCTTGGCAACGAATAATGAGTGTTCATGAGTATTTTCATGTTGGGGGACCCCCAAAGAACCGAAAAAACCTTATGTGGTAGGTGTGCCCTCATAAAAATTTTTTCCGCGTTTTTGTACCTCAATTGTTTGCTGTAGTCCGCAGATGTGCACATATATAGGTCAAGATAACCGCAAGGCCATTCCAGATCACAGCCACGCAGCACAAACAATCTCTAAAGTACCTTTTCGCATAGAACAAACGCGCGTTCCGGCGCACTCAAAAGAACTGCCAAATTCCTCTCCAAATAAACATCGACAAAGAGTAACAGCCGCGCAGCATCGGCTACCTTTTCTCTCCCATCCCCTCTTTCCTCTTTTTTTCTCAAACCAACCAACAAAACGAGCGCGGATCGAAGCAATGCGCTTTGACGATTGGTTGACCGACGTTTCGCCTCGACAATATAAAAGACACAAGCGTCTGAATGCCCTTCTCGAATCACAAACCAAAGCTCTCGCGCGTAACGCAGTGCGTGCGCACGCGCTTACCACTCATCCCCAGAGGAGGTCGTGCATTATGCACGTGCACGCGCGACCGGTGCGCAGTATACTCTCTCACTTTTCGGTGGAGAAGGGGAAGAGGAGGACGGAAAGCGCGCAGAACAGCGAAACTTCGCCGTGTGTGCACCTAGGGGTCATCGGCATAGTTATGCGAACGCGTGCGGGCTTTCCGGGTCAGTAGCTCAGAACGAAGTTATCCTCTGCGTGTGTATATACAGCTGCAGCAGCTACCGACGACCCGATCGAACGCACCCCAGTGTATTGCGTTTCCACCACGCGTTGTGTGTGCCTGTCTCGCTCTACTTTTTTTTTTCTAGCGTCGGATTTCTTTGCCCTCTGCGGCCAGGCGCGCGGGTTTGCTCCGCGGATTATATGGAGCTATACGCGCCGCCGCCAGCCGAAACGCGATAGCGTTGGGGGTTATGGGTTTGGCTATTGGTTTTTACGCGAGCGAGCAGCCGAAGAGATTTTGCAGCGTGTATTGCAGTGGGGGAGGGAGTCTGGCAAGCTGCGACATGGAGCTTTTCAGAGGAGAGAGAGAATGGGGGGCTTACATCTTTGTTTAGAAGTCGAATGGGAAGTATGGGCTTTCATAGGAATTTTTCGATTTTTTTCCGCCGGTGGGCAGAAAATATCGTTAGTGTTGCAGCAACCTGTAATGGCAAATCGTTGAAATCATTTTTTATAGCAGCTATTGCTATTGCTATATAACTGTAGTTTAAGTACTATAATATAGTATATAGTTTAGTGAAAAACTATATTGCTACGACTGAAGCATAGAGTAATAATATGTGTAAGGTTATTACCATCTACACATATTTTTCTTACTATTGAACGTAGAAGAAGCCAGAAGAAAAAGAAAACAATATGAATAGCAGGACTGTTACAGTTACAGTTATATTAACTTTATTGATTATATCACTGCCATTAGTATCATTAGTAATAGAAGGGAAATAATAAGCTTATGCCTGACTAAACTTACATCTTATTCCTTATATTGTACTTTATGCGATTTTCTTAAAAATGTCTAATAATAACAATGGCTGTACATAAATTAAAATATTTTCTAGGACACTAAATCAAAATAACTATTATAAACACTCTACCTAATCAATTACAATTTAATTGTTTGAGTGTTCCGTGTGATAAAAAAACCAATGAAAAATTTATACAATGAAAAATCATTGAATATTTTATCAACATCATGAAATTAATTTTGTAAACTATAGACGATAATAAAATGCCTTAATTTCGTAATCTACTTATTTCTTGGACCTTTTAGAGGAAGCACCGGAAAAGTCTATAATACCACTGTGATGTCTAATAAGAAATATTGCTCAAAGTATCAAATGTACAGTCGCCCATTCATTTCTCCGCGGTAAGGTAGAAATAGTAGAGATTAAAAAACAAGTAGATATTAATCTGATGGTTTCATTAAAGTATAATAAACTGAATTAATTATTGTTAGGTATTAATTAAATTATTACTATTTTCAATACATGATAATTCGTTTGTTTTTCATATTAAAATATCCATAAACTTCAAAGAGTGGCAGTTTTTGCAGCCATATTAGATGTTCAAACATATCACATGTTTGCTTCGTAAAAATTAAATATGCATCGAAAATGATCGACGCAAACAAGTGAATGTTGGTTTTTTTGCTAGTAATTTATATGTACCGAATATTTTTAAAACCCATTTTTTTTTTTATTTTAACAAAAAATATTGTGACATTAAAAATTGAAAGTAGTAAATCGAGTTTTGAAAATTTTAACACACGAATAACTCAGCTTATAAACCAAACTCTCAAATCCTCTCGTAACTTTACAATATAAATTCATGGCCTCTTTTCCGAACGCACGAGAGAGTAACGTGAAAAAAAAAACAAATTTTCGAAACCCTGCTTTTACATTTTCTCGTCCTATGTCATCACGTAGAAACGTACTGGCGTTCAACTTTTCCGCAAGTGCCGTTATTAACTTTGCAGTTAAATCGACTGCAATTGTGCTTTCTCCGTCTCCCTCTTTGGTACGTGAATCCGCCGAACGGCACGTCCGACTCCACCCCTCAGCGCACACAGACTCTCAAATTTTCTCATAGACTAGCAAACCTACGGCCCCACACATACACACGCACACAGATGTAAACTCTCACGACAAAGACGCGCCAACGTATAGAGAGAGAGAGAGAGAGACCGCGCATCGTCGTTTAAATAGATACTCACTATGTATTAACTTACGACGATAAATTCGAACTGGAAAACGGAGGTATTGAAACTTTATGGTCTGAACTGCCGCCGCCATCGCCTCTGACTCTCCGCAGTGCTGCAGGATATTCGACGAGCGGGCTTAGCCAGGCGCTGCAGCAGCAGCAGCGGCACGTGCCTTAACTGCTCATATAACTCTGGAATTCGATTACAAAAAGAGACTAGGAGAGACTCTACTCTACGCACACACACATACACGCGCGCGCGCTTAATCCCTACGGCCGCCACGGTCGCGTAGCCGCTGCGCGATCCCTTGTACTACTTTCCTTGTTGCGCGACATGGATTTTACGCGCGCGTGTCTGTGGGAGTTTCTACCACGTCCTTTGGCCCGGCCCGCGGGATAACAAAGGGGGATTACTGCATTATGGAAAAGTTGGGGCATAGGTAAGAACAATCGGCTTTTTTTCCACGGGAGTACTTCCGACTACTGCTGGCTATATAGTTCTCTGCGCGTCTGTGCCCTACTGATAAATTGCTCGCGGCTGCATGGGAATTCGGTTCTCCGAAATTCAAGCGCAGATATTTGTAGAACGAATGCGAATTATGAAAACCAAGTGTAAATGAATATCGAAAAGCTTTTACTGTATAGTATCATCGTTGTTCCGAAACTATGCGAATATTCCAAAAAAGAATTGTACTTTGTTTTCTGAAAACAAGTGACATCGTTTTATATTGTATAACACGGAAGAATAGTTGCGAGCATGAAACGCAGCAGGAACGAAGAACATCGTCATTATGCTAACTGTAAAAAGATTAGCAATTTACGAGGAATCTGTGTATAGAAACTAGTCCAAACTAGTGGGAATGTTGGCGCTGAGTCTCTCGACCCCATCTACGTGTACTTATAGGTCAAACAGCGGGTATCATAAATATGAATTAGTGGAAGAGCATTATAAAGAATTACAACGCGTCTTTATACCGATACTTATGAAAAATTCATTAAAGCTGAACTGACAAACAACTTCTTAAGATCGCGCGTCCGTTATTGCGAATAAAACTTTTTAACTCTTGAAAAATGTACTCGCTATTACCTCTCGTCCTCTTCTCCCTCACATTCGCATTTTCCACTCGCGCCACCACATTTTCTCCCTTCCTCTTCTTCCTTTTGCAATTGTCTTTCCGCATATTACGTGCCCTCCTCGCCGCGTTTCGCGATTTCTCTTATTACAACGCGTGTGCCGCTCTAATAACCTTCATCTGCGAATCTTTATCCCCCTCCCGTTGTGTACAACATCATCCGCTTCCGCTCGCCTCTTAATTGCGATACTCGCCGAAAAAGCGCTGCAAAGCGCGCACCATAAAAGATAAGGAGGAAGCGGAAGCGAGCTCGGTCGAGTCGCTGTAAAGCGAGCGCCAGGGGGAAAAGAGGAACTTTTTACTGTCCCCGCCAATTTCCGCGAAGCGGGCGAAAGCACATATATATATAGTCGCCGGGGGGGCGTGCGCGCGTCCGTCCGTCCATCCGTCCACTAATTAACGCCGGCGCTTTGACGCGCTACCGTGAGACGATGAAGAACGAATTGTGTTGCGGCGACGGCGCTTTCTCGCGCGTGAATTTCGCGTGATAATTTTCGACTGTAACGAACGTTTGCACGTGTGTGAGTATGCAGAGGTGTATATGTGTGCGGGTGTCGCGGGTAACGAGGACGAAGGAAGGCAGACTGCACGCTCGCGATGACGAGGGAGAAACTAAGCGTATATATGCTAGGAAGAACAAAGAAGATAATTGAGCGGGCCTGCGCATATTAGGGATAATAAAGTCGCGCTCTAAGCGCAGCCGAGAGGATGAGGGAGTGTGAAACAATAGAATTTTGTCGGAAATGCTTTGGCAGTGGTGATTTTGATAAGTAGGGATTCCGTTTCTGATACGTTATATTTTGTACGGAGAGTTCTAGTTAAATTAAAGTAGAATATCGTTTAAGCCAATCCTTCAGCTTTAATTTACCTCGTGAATGAAGATTTTAAATTAACTATTCCGCAAATTGAAAAATTTCTTTACGAAAAGTCTGATGTGCCTTCTGCTCACTAAAGAAAGGTATATTTTCAAGCTTATTAATTTTTAATTGAAGAATTAATTTTGACACTTATTTCGTGAAAAACAAAATGCCCTTTTACAAGTTAAAATCGTGCGACAATTATTTTCTCCATCATGAAAGAGCTAAATTTTAATCCATACGAACTAGTTCACATTTTCTCCATTTCAAATGCAAAGCCTAATATTCCTCTAGTGCGATACTGCTTTCAATACAAGTTTGTCATATAGTTGGCCAAAATACCCGTAGCATGAACTAACTTAAATGATTGCCTGAATTAAACGCATATTTCGCATATCAAAACTACGAATTTACACATTATAAGCTTCTGGCACAAGTTGAAATTACTTAATGCGTAACCACACCAATAAATTAATCTCAATTAAATTCATTCCGATATGGTGTCGCCGTCATATAATTTGAAATATCTACAAATGCCAGATTCTTCATAATGAGGTTACATCGTTAAATTGATTATAAGAAAATGTCTTTCAACGCCATACATAACAATGCATTCATTCGGGTTTTCTTTTATTTTTTCAAAAGATAATAAAGCGTCTGTCGTTCAGGACAAACCCAATCACTTAAAAATATCAATCCAACATCGAGTACCCTCAATAAATCGTCCCTAGATAAACAACTTTGTCAAAAAACTTTTACCCTTCACATCCCTATATATTTCCACAAAACAGCAGTTGCAGGTGTTTTAAATCACGGCGTCACGGCAATCACTTACACTCCCGCGCAAATCTATTAACACAATACATTACGCGCGCTCGGCATAAATCGGCGATCCCCGCGGCAGCTGGAAAACCACGCGCACGCGTTGCCCGGAAGAATCGTATCCCGCCCACCCCCAAATCCAATTCCCCAAAGTTAATCCCCAAACGAGCGTCAGCAGCGGAACTAGCGCTCGCGCTCCTCGAGTTCGTGCCGACTCGTAACGAACGTTTGCGGCCTCATCGACTGCGCGTATGTATACACGGTTTTGTAAAAACCTCCTCTCTCTCGTGCGCCCTCACTTGGTCTTGCGCGCAAAGTTGACCAAATTGGTGTCCAGTGGCTGTGCCGGAGCGTCAAATGCACGACACGGCCAAGAGCGAGACATGAGAGTTTACGGGAAAGTTTGGCGCTCTACGCGGTCCGCGAGGTTTCTCTGTGTATGCGCGCACATACACGACGAGACGAATCGACGGAGGTTGAGAGCGTACCATATATCTATCGTAGAAGAGAGGAGGAGACAATGTGGAAAAAAAGGTACGCTTGCATGACGGAGCTACGGTTGCACGGATGAAATGCCGGATCGGACGCACATGCATGTACACGTGTAAAGATCGTGTGTTGAGCGCGTATCAGCGGATATATGTGTGTGTGTGTGTGTGTGTGTAATGTGCGATTCGCGTTGGTGCGAATGTATATGCCCAGTGCGAGTATTTCTTGCGTCGAACTTTCGAGCCCCTCGGGGTGGTCGTCGCGTACGTCGCGCGCGTCTTGGGACTTGGAAGGGGATGCATCGAGTGGCGCAAACTGGGCCACGGGTTTTTATAGGCGGCCACCCACCGGGGAGATTAACCGACGTCGCCGTCGTCGATTAATTATTATCAATGGCCGCAGATTGATATTTGCGCATCAATCATACATATTAAGACGGCGCGCCGCAAAGTGGCAAGTATTGATAAAGCACAGTTGGGTAATCTCTTACGGTGACACGCTCGCATGTTGCGCGGGAATGAGACTTTTAATGAATTTCGATTTTATGAGTGGGCAGTGTGAGAGCTTCTTTTTAATAATATATTTTACTTTGCATAGGTAGTGAACTGGTTCTTATGCATTTAATTGTTCGTTTAAGAAAAAGTTCGTGCTGAATCGCTTTATATACCGCGAGTGAAATGTAATATGTAAAGGGCTTTCAAGTATTACTCAAAAATGTAAATTTTAACAGAAGTACTGCCCCGCAAAGTATAATAAAAGTTGGAGAAAGGGGAGCTCAAGAATGAGAAGACGAGCTGAGATGTAATTAAATCAGAGGAGAGAGAGAGGAGAAAAAACAAGGAGACTGAAAAGGTTTATGTACACGGGAAGAAAATAAAGTACGTTCCAGACAATGACGTTAACTACGAATGGTGCGCTAAAAGAAATGTCGAAAATGTAGCTGAGATAAGAAAAGTACAAAATTAAAGCTTAGTTAAGTACAAATTTCATGGAATATCTTATCGACTGATCTTTCGGTTCATTATCTCACATAAAATGTAAAAACTCTCTAATCTAGCTGATTTTGAAATTGTAATTTTTCTTATCTCACGCGAAAATATCGTTTGTGCAATAGCCAAGTTGCCGTCGATGAAATCAAACTTTATTGATTTAGTTCGAAAATATATTTGAATTAGTAACGATCGATACTTTTCTCTTTAATACACAACACATTACTTTTATCGGTGATCAATTTCGGAAGAAAAGATGAGGAAAAAACGTAGGCCGCCCTATTCACAAGAACAAGCGAAGAGCCGTCACAGCAGGCGTAAAAAACAAAGAAGAAGAACCTGACAAAGAACACCCGTGAGTTAAGAACGTGGGAAAAGAGCGATAAAAACGCGAAGGAACGCAACAGTCGTAAAAAAAAACCGAAGAGACAAAAGTAAGTAGCAGACGCGCACAAAAATGAAAAGTTCGAAAAGTCAAAGGAGGCCGTTAGCGAGGCAGAACAAACGCAGGGAGATGAAAGGAAAGCTGAGAGGGAATAATAAAAAAAGCCGCTAATAGTTCGAAAGTTCAGCAACAGCCTTTCTCTCTTACTCTCTGCGCAGGCGCCTGACCTGGACGAGCAGTATTACGTGCTGATAGTTTAATTCCGTTATTATGCTCTCCACGAGGTCCCGCGGGATTACCCGATCATCTTCCTGGAATCCCGAAAATCCCCCGTCCGTTTCGCCCGTTCACTTCCCCCCTCGCGCGTGCGCGCTCGCTACTCGCTCGCCCCTCGTCGGTCCTTCCCTCTTTCGCCTTCTTCCTTTTTTTTCTAACTCGAGCTGCTGCTGCTCGTCGCTCTCGAGGAAGTGTCTCTCTCTCTCTTTCTCTTTCTTTCTTGGCTCTTCGTTTAAAAGATTCAGCGCTTCGTCCCCACGTACGGCACGATTGAAAAACTTGAGGCCGTTTCAGGCTTCGTGACGACGTGGGTTAGGCTCGATAATGCTCGTCGGGCTTTTACATGGAAAGCATTGATTATCGCCTTTGCTATAGGCCCTTTATTGAAAATCGCTGCTATATTGCCTTTATGTTTCGGATAACGTTATTTGAAATATTTATTCATGGGTTAGCAGGATTTTGAAAGTAGATGGTTGGTCGGAACGTTCGGAGACATTATCATTTCAGATTCATTACACAGGGGAGACTAGGGTAAAACCGGATACTGGGGCAAAACCGGAATTCTCAATTTCCCGGTTACTACTAGTGCAATCTATATAATAGCTATGGTATCTCTTAGAAAACGTTCCTGTTATCATTTTGTATATGATCGGCATGTCAAAAATAGCCTCGTGTTGACTTTAGAAAAGATGAAAGATTTCATAGCTCGCAAAACCGCGTTCATCGTAACAGTTATAGTGCGTATAACTTTCCTGTAAGCAGCATATTCTTTCAGTATATACATAACCTTATTATTTATGTTATAATAAATAAGTAGGAGCAATTTCGTTTCTTAATTTCACTTTTTATTGCAAAAAATGAATAATTACTTTTTTATATAATATATATTCTTCATAGTTCATATGACTCGCCTCACATCTATGTATTTTTAGGTTATTGTAAAGTAACTATTCAGAAAATAATGAAAATGAAATAGCGAAAAGCGAAAAATGTCAATATGTAAAGCTTTAATCCTTTGTCCCTTTGAAACAACAAGGACGCTAGTGCAATTAAGAGCGACTTTCTGGTACAGAACAATCGCGTGGAATAGACAGATAAAAGAGCATCGTTTCAAAATCGTATCGCCAACCTCTGACCCATTACACGTCGAAATTCGCTGGAACTAACTCAGTTGTTAGCCCGTCGACGTTTGTATCTAAGCTGATTTTTCTGCGAACTCACTGAAGCAATACTGAAGAGCAATTTTCCTATCATCAACTATTTATTGGCTCTTCACTCTTGTATGATCAATTTATTTCTCGGACATTTGATCAATTAAAAATGCATTTGTCAGCCTTTGTATGTTTAGCAGTGTTTAAATGTTGTTAAGTAATTTCAGAATTAGTGGAATCAGTATTCTATGTATTGTTACGTCCTATCTACGACTAGAAATAACACGTTATACTGTGCCGTCCAGAGAAACTTTGTTTCAGCCAATTCCACTGGCCTAATGAATATGTCTGCACGAGAAGCTTGTACTCGATTTCGTATAATAATAGTATTTAAAAAGCTGATATCAACTAACTTTTTTTTATTGCTCAATAGTCAGAAAGTCCATTAAAGTATGCCTCTTTGTTCAAGAATGTGATATAAATGAATTATATGAAAAGAAAATCTTTTGCAATGAAAATTTTTTTGAATTAAAAATAACATGTAACCAGCAGGAAAGAAAGACACAGGTGATTTAATTCTCGATGCGTTCATCTAAGAAAATAGAAAAATATTCTTTATAG
The DNA here is from genome assembly GCA_036365515.1 of Torymus aiolomorphi. Taxonomy (NCBI): domain Eukaryota; kingdom Metazoa; phylum Arthropoda; class Insecta; order Hymenoptera; family Torymidae; genus Torymus; species Torymus aiolomorphi. The sequence continues at coordinate 189,627,497 of CM070875.1, read as the reverse complement.
GTCTTCTTCACCTAAAGGGAGATAAAGAACAATTTAATCCCTTCTACAGCACTTGAGTTGGACACATATCAAGACACATCACACTCAAGAAAGTAAAAGAAATAGCACTGAAGTACCTACATCGATGATAAAGCAAATTATCAATCACGAATCATATACTTTTTCCAAGTGTAATATATAAGATTTTAAGTACTCCTACACACAAACTGTCGAACATACAAAAACATACAAACTGTTTATGAATAATGATGAGACGAATAACACAGCACAAAAATGTTTCTGCTTCCAGACAACGTGCCTAACAGAACTGCCGGACGTGGCGCCGTGCAACGGTACCGTGCGGCTGCCGCCCCCGTGCGAGGACTCGCCGAGCAGCGGCAGCAGCGGCAAGGATCGCCGCGACGAGAGCCCTCGGCGCAAGTGCCGGGTCCTCGCCCCGATCCTCCTCATCGTCGCGGCCCTACTCCTCGGCGGGCTCTGCCTGCCGCTGCTCCTACAAACCGCCCCCGCCACGCACCAGCAGCGGCTGGACGTGATCAGGCGGATTCTCACTGAAGTGCCTCTGATCGACGGGTGAGTTCAGTCTCCTTATCCTTTGCTCCACCGACAAAGACATCCCCCCTCCCTTTATCTAAGTTAATACTCGCTCTTCATTGCGACTGGTCGTCGATGGGAGTATTCCAGGAGCGTGCAGGGCTCCCCCTCCCGGGACGGTCGCGCTTTGTGCTGTGCTCGCTGAGAGCCGACTTGGGAGATTCGCTTGTCGAATGAAAATTGCTTCGACGAATTAAATTGCTCGCTCGCGCGCTCCTGTTGGTTAGCGTTGAATAGCGATGATGTTGCCGATTGATTATTTGTTTCGCTAATTAATTGCAAGCTTGATTGGTTTAGTGTAAGTGGTTATACGTATAGACGGGAACGAATTTCGGTTTGAATTAATAGATTAAAAATGGTAATGGGGAGATTTGTAGTATGCTTGATGATCGGTTTGTTTATAGTAAAATTTAGTATATTTTTAGTGGAAATTAAAAGAACGTTATACTGGACTTTAGTACAACATTGTTTACGGCGGAAAATGAGGATTTTCAGATATAAAACACTGTAAAAATAAATTGATTGAAAAAATAACGATTTGAAATTGAATCATTTCTTTTATAAAATATCATATTTTCCATAAAAAGCTGATTTAAAGTATATTTTTTAACAACTACGCGTAAAAAATTTTAGAACTTTCCTATATATCTCTGAAAATATCGAAGCAAATAATATTTTTTCATTTAGAACATTTTTTAATGGAAATACCATTTTCCTGTAAATCGCTCTATTTTTTTTTATCACATGGAAATCTTTTTACTAGGAAGTGATCTCAATATGCAATAGATAATCGAAAAATAGACGAGATTGCAAAAAAATGTGTTATATTCATGTATACAATAATAAAATGTATGTAAAATAGATATAATACTAAAATTATTAATTGCTACTAGATGAACTTTCTATGTAATCCTTTTTGCAAATAAAGTAGAAATGTCTAGGTTTGGTCAGACATGGCTTCCACTATCCAATAAGATTCTTAAATAATTTAAATATTTTCTAATGTACCACTGACAAGCATACTTTCGACAAATGTTTTTAATCGTGTTTTTATTTATACTTTATCTTCCGAACGCAATTGCACGTTTTACTAACAGCAAATGCAGTAATATTAGACTGCGCATAGCGATTAAATCAATAATACTAAAAGCACGTCGTCACGTCCGAATTCGTTTTTCTTGCAGGCACAACGATTTGCCCTGGAACGTCAGGAAGTTCGTACACAATCAACTGGGAGAGGTGAATCTGAGCAGCGACTTGGGCAGGGTCGATCCCTGGGCCAAGTCAGACTGGAGTCACACGGACATACCGAGGCTGCGGGCCGGGCTCGTCGGCGCACAGGTCAGTGTCGAAGCCAAACCTATATATATATATATACATATAGCTATGTAGCCGAAGCTCGGGAGAGTCGACCGTCGCGCGACAGGAGATAAGCGGGCAGCCGCCTCCGAGCCGATAGTTTCGTCGTCGGCCGTCTAAGTGCACCGAGCGAATTTAATTAAGTGCCCGTCCGCGCGCCGTACTGGAGCAGCGCTGTTCTTTTTTGGGGGGTTTTAGGGGTTGAAGTTAGTTTAACATGTATTTTAATTAGATTACGCTATTATCGTGTTTCATGTGTACGCGGGGATGAAAAATTACATAAAGTGAATGAGCGACCCTGAGCCAACAATTTTTTTTTGTATTTTTCTGTATGCCGAGGTCAGACCTTGTTTATTAAATATTTTTTTGGACGATGTTTTTTTAAGTCGAATATGTCAGGAAAAAAATTGTAGAAAATTTTAACATTAATTTAAAGATTAAAATGAAATACATTATAATAAACAAGTAAAGATGATTTGGAAAAACTTTAAGCGAGATGTATAAGTTATCTACTTGTTTAAATTAGCTTTCCAATGATATAGAACCAAGAAAATGTAAATCTTGCCTAATTACGTCTCTAATGAAATAATAAGTACAACATTTTAATAAATTACTGAACATCAAACATTTTTGACTATTAACAAACTTACAGTATTGTATTGGAATAATTTTTTTTAATTACTATTTGGCGTAAACAGTATAGCCAATGTAATATACTAATATACAGAATAGATTAATTGAAATTGCAAAAACTGATTATAGATATCGTTTAGAAGAGTACCATTAAAACACACAGTTTACTGCAGATTGTAATTTCAAGCGATGAATAATATTTGCAACGATGACCAAACTATTTAAGACCCGCACCATTAGGTCCTCATTACCGGTATGACGTAATTTACAAGCGGAATTCTAAATGACACGAACGATCTAGAGGCTCAGTGAAATAGCGTAACTGCAACATTAATCCCCCCAGAATTCCGCAATAAAAGATTCAACGACACAAAGGCCATCGCGTATAATTCAGGAATTCTGCAAATGAGAGACAAGGCCAATCGTTTTCGTTCTCCTAGATTTAGCGCCACGGTGATCTAAAGCAATTACATGTTTTTCGCTTTTACGAGCGCGCGTCTTTTCTCACTTCGAATCCCCTCTTTTACCCCCCCCCCCCCTCCCCCGTTCGGTACATGGACTATAGAAAATAATGAGCCATTAATTTCAATACCCGCTGCAATTTCAGGCCGGCTTCGGGTTAGCTCGGATTAGACTTTGTGCCAAATTTGGATTTACACGGAGTAGTTTCGGATATTTCGAGAACAAAAGAAACCGCTGAATTGCGTTCTATTGTTGCTGCTCAAAAAACCGGGAGGGCGCGCGCGTGCGCACGCGTTATTTAAGCTCCGACTTTGTATTTTTATCCGAATAAAAGGAACAACACGATATAACGATTAAACGATGGAAACTGGCGAATTATACTCGTAAAATTTTCCTTACGAAAAATGCGAAAATTCCACGTAAGCATCCAGCTGTAAAAGAATAATTAAATTACTCCATAATTAAGTAGAATTCTCGACAGAGGAATTCCAAAGTATTCCAAAAAATGTTAGGTTTAAAATTATTCATACTCGAAATCGAATACATTTGAGAGTAATTTTCAATAATCACTTAATTTTTAAAAATTAGCCGATCCTATTTAAAATTTAAACATTTTCGAAGAGGCATCTCATGCATTCGACGAAAGCTAACGATTTTCAGAAACCTTCATACGCTCTCTTTTACAAAAAGTTTCGTTAACTTTTACAAATTTCAACGATGTAAACGTGAGAGTTTCAATCTCTAAAGTTCAAATAGTCAAAAAAAAAAAACGGAAGGGAACAGTGAAAAAAAAATTGCTGCGAACTAGTTGGCCGAACCACCCAACTAAAATGTCGAAATAAAAACCTTCCTTATGGGTGGGAGGGTGGCGAGTGCAAAGTTCTAAAATTTTAATTACACTTTCTTAATGTTTACAGTTCTAAACCATTAAAAGCAGGTACCTAAAAATGAACCAACTACCGCTACCTTCTCTACGCTCCCCTGCAAACTTTCATTCTAATTCCAACGCGAACGATAAAAAAAAAAGCCCTTCCCCGAAAAGAAAAAACCCAGCAACCCCCACGTTTCCATCGCAAATAAGCGCGAGCCGTGTCACCACCGCCGCCGCCGCGTAAATTCGCTTAAGCGCTCGCACGGGGCGTATATATATATAAATTTCCCTCTCCCGGGTGAAATTCGCAGAAGGGCGCACTCACGCGCGAAAACCGCATCTTGCCGAGAGGGGAGAGTCCTCCCGCGGTTACAGCGAGCTCTTAAGCGAATCCAAGGCGCGCGCGCGCGCGCCTCGAGGCACTTATATACGCGCGACGTCTAGGCCCCCCACCGCTGGCTGCGTGATGCATTATGCCCGAGGTTATGACTGGTTAATCCACTCGCAGCTGTAGCGCACCCACGTGGAAGGATAATGAACGCGCGCGATACCCACGGTAATTTAAATAATACTCCGAGCACAATTCCATTACTGCGCGGAGGGAGGCGCGGTCCTGCGCGTTATAATATATACACGCGTAAACGACCGAGCGCGGTTTAATTGCACGAGCGCTTAATTCGCACTTACTTCAAAGCTCAACTCGCCTCGCGTTCGAAAGCGCAAGCCGGTGTTTTCGATTCGCGCTGTGATTACGTAGCGCGCACTTCGATTTCAAGAATTTGACGGGCTTGCCCGGGTCAGTGTATATGTCGCGCGCTTCTGCTGGTAGTTTTTCGCCGGGTAAATATGGCGCGCGAACGCGGTAAGGGGTGATTTAAGTTTTAATGGGAATTAAAATTCATGTTTGACGAGTTTATTAGTGGGAATGCGGTCGGATGGAATATTAAAAGGGTTGGCGGGATGAATTTCAATTAGCCAGTCGTAATCTTTTCCGTAAAGTCTGCGCGCGGCCCGCGCGCACGTTATTATCTACAATGAGGGGAAGAATGAATAATTTATGAGGAAGAATAGGATAATTTCTTCTATAAATAAGGAATTACCAGTGAAAAGTTCGCTGTGAAAAAACTTTGTATTGAATACTCGCGGTTATGTCACTCTGAGCCGGATAAGTCGTTAAAATCCTTATACACGCTTAAATTTCTGTAACCTCGCGTTATCACGTTCTTTTTATAAAACCACCGGCTTTATAACTATATCACGCATCGAGTATCACTCTGGTACATTTTTAAGTTCCATGCCAATAAAAGACAGATTAACCTTAATGCATGGATCTAGATCGTATAGAATCGCGCTTGATATTCGGCAAACATTTTGTGCCCCTCAGCCATCTAAATTCATAGTCCATTTTGTGCGAGCTTGCCTATCATAAACCTAGGCAATACAGCTTCCTCGCTAAGGCGACTGGGTTATCTGCGAATAGTCGACAGAACGACCTCGCGCACATTCGCCCATATATAATCGAAAACTCGGGCCAAAATTATTGCTATCAACATTCGCCATAAAAATATACAGTATACAGCACATACGAATTTAATAAACCGCGATACAAGCGCAGCTTCTTCGCGCTAATCCCTACGCACCGCCGAAAAATTGTCCCGTAAGCCGCGGACCGTGTATATACTTAACTCTTGCGGCAGCCGGAGAGACTGGCCATGAGAGAGAATGCGGATTCGTCTCGGAGAGAGAGAAAGGAAAAAGAAGCAGACGAGGGTGGGTTAGCAGGACCAGAAGCGTGTAAGCCCCTTGCGGGCTGCAGCTAAGCCGGCCGGCCAGTGTAAATACGCCGCAAGCTCGCGTCGCTTGCGCCTGCTAAATCTACTGACTAATCGATCGCGCGCGCACACAAGCGAAAATCTGCGCCATAGCTCTATATATATACACACACCTACGCGTGCAGAGGATAAAAGGAGAGAGAGCGAGTAGGGCAAGCTTAATCCGATGGACTGGCGCGGCGGGTACTTGGGAGGGTGCGGCTGTGGTCCGCAGACTGCGTCCGACTTCGCTCTCTTCCCCGCTTTCTACCGGAAGATATATTTGCCGGCGCGCGAGGTGTCGTCGCGAGAAGCTGCTACTGCTGTTCTAGTGGAGAAAGATAAAGTGCGAGGGGCGATTTGCTAGCGCGTTTATGCGGTTCGGATTTGGGAACTGATTACCGGCAAGGGGAAACAGACGCCACTCGACGTTTCCGAAGATCGCGATTAGCTGTTGCCGGCACGTTTATAAGCTGCTGGGTGAAGGAGGGATCTCCTTGGTAAGGAGATTGCCTAATGGTGATATACATGTCTGTATTGTCGGTATTAATAGGTTACAGTGGTGATAGTTTGAAGGACTATTTTACTTTGGTTACGAGAAAACACGGATATAAATGCATGTAGCTATGCTGTACAGCAGAACTGTATTTCTGTTACATTTAAAAATGTGTTTTATATTCACTAGGACTATGCTTGTTAAAAATGGATAATAAGTGAAACCCTTTATTTCAATTAATTTATCTTATATTATAGAATGATGCTGATTTCAAAATATTTACATAAAAAGAATTCATTAAAATTATTTTTCAAATTACAATATCTTAAATGGGGCCTCATAAGGTAATAAATTTTTTTTTTTTGCAATTTAAATTTTAGATGCTTTAAATAGTAGGACAGATTTTATTCAGTTATTGTGCTAGCTTTCTTTGTTAATCTCATAGTTAAAATACAGCTAAAACAGAGGACACACTCTCCAATTTTTGTCAATGGAACCATTATAACCCCGTGCTCACTAAAAGTTCTCGAAGTCACCTTAGATAATCCGCTCTCTTACGCTTACGCAGAAACCGAAATCTTTTCTCAATCTCTGTAAAGATGACTCTGATCAAGTCACTAGTCATATTTTTACTATTGCGCAAAACTATTCTTAGATCTGTCCAAAGAACTTTGTAAGAAGTTAGGTAGGTGTAAAAATGCCGCCGTTCAATTTGCCACTGGTACAACATTTTTTAACATATTTTGCCAATTTATAAAGAATGTAATATTATGAAATTTACCACCAGACGCGACTACCTAGCAATTCTTTTGCTCGCGACAGTTTTACGCTCTAAAAAGCTCGAATACCTTTTTAATAAGTTTAAGTTTAGAGCCTGTGACAAATTAGGTAGCAAGAGGATTTCGCCGCTCAACCTCATTAGTTCCCGACTTTGACACCGACTGCTTGCAATTCTCATTCTACATCGGCCTAATTTACCTGTGGAATGATTTCCCGCGTGATGTTCAACAAGCGTTTCCTCGGTTATCTTTTAAGAATATACTTTTAGATTTCTTTGCGAAACATCGTATATTCTAACTGTTATTGGCACGCGAGATCTCTGCGAACTTAACATTCACATTATATATTTTTATTTTTATTTTTATAATTAGTGATGTTAGTCATCTTCCTACTTTTTGTGTTGTTATTTGTTCATATACTGTATTTTATTTATTCTTATTTATATCTCCTATCGATAGGATCACTGTTAATCTTGAATTTTACTCTGTAACTGTCTTATGTAACTTTTATTGTAATATTTGATGATAAATTTTCTGTAAAATGCTTTCACTATTTTGGACCTCGTGTCCCTAGTCATTTTCTAATAAACTAAAATCAATCAATCAAAAATCGATATGATTGATATTGATGACCCATCTACCAGGTTTATGTTGTTTTTTTAAAAAATAAAAAACACCATTTGTCATGTTGATTCGATGTTTCGGACACTTTTATTCGTGTCCCTCATCAGGATTCATGAGTAATTAGTCAAAGTTGGTTACGCGGGAAACATTCCGCTCGTCATATCAATTACAAGTATTCTACCATTAGCTGCAAAAAACAAATAATCAATCAAAAATCACTCTCATATAGTTTTTTATTGGGCTTTTACCTTCTTCGTCAATAAAATACATAGATAAACTTTAAAATTTCTGCCTAGAATCAACTCTATTGTTTATTCCCGTAGCGTTTCACTCGCGGCATAATAATGGGTCTGAAGTTTGCAACGTTGAAGTGTAACGAAATTTAAAAAGAAATTGATTTTACTTCAAGATTATATATTAATTAGTATAAATTTTGCACGCTGATTTAGTATTTTGTAATATAAAATAACTTTATAACAAAGGTTTAGATACAAATTTACGCTGTTTAATAATTTTAATTAATTGTAAAAAATTATTTCGTTGCATTCCAACGATGCAAACTTCAGACCCATGCATAATAGAGCTTTCTATGTTTTTCGCCACTTCTAATAAATCTTCAGCCATTAGCCATTATAAATAATGACGTGAATTTTCATCCGGAATAACACCATCAGAATTTCTTCAAGTGAAAACCGAGAATTGTCAATAGTTACTCGTGCAAAATCAAAGTCCACCGCGTCGATTGATTGTATAGATAGCAAATGACCCATCCGGTGTAAATTTAGCAGTAACACGAGGAAAACACATCCCGGGGCTCCTGCAGCCGAGCGTATACGACGACTGTAAACTAGCGATCCCCAACTAAATCCCCAAATATTACTACCCTTCGTCCCCTTCTACCAAGGATAAACTTCCACCTCTCTCTATGCCTCTATTCCCTTTGCGGCGCCTGCACTCGGCCATCCGATAAGTTACGATTCGGGCGAAGTGGGTCAACAAGTGGCGTACTAACTCTTATCGTCTATAGGTAAACGGAAAAACGAGCGCGCGGGGGGAGGACTTTGACGTCACGGAGACGACGATGTTTGCGTGCCTCACACCAGCACCCAGGACTATCGCTGGGACGGATCGGCAGATGCTACTGCCGTCGTATGCTCCGTCACCGTCCGAAAGACGACGAGGACGGCGACGAGCGGAGAAATGAGGGAATTAGCGGCGTGAGTGACGAGCGGCGATTTGGCCGAGGACGGCGAGAGGGCGACTTGGAAAGCCGATTATGTCCTGATTGGCCAGAGCGGAGACGCGCTTCTTCCGGTGAGACGAGAAAGGAGACACGGGAAGAAGGGAATGGAAAATGGCCGAGTATTTTGCTGGACGGGGAAAATGTGGTAGTATAGTGATGAGGCTGGATTTTGGACTTGGGCCTGGCTCGCTTCGACAAGGCAATCAGAAGATTTACGCGTAGATACGTTAAGATGAAGATGAAGTGAAAATCCTGCTTGATGGAGCAATGTTGGGAAGATTTATAAATGTGGGGACTATCAAGCAACTCTCTACACGGTGTGTTATAAATAGAAACACCTCAATAATTATCTTTGTCGCAATAATACATCATAGGATAAGGACAACAACATAAAATATAGGAGAAAAAAAAGATTAGTCTTATGGAAAGCAACAAACATTTAAACTATCCTATACCTCCGAGGTCTCAATTCGATTAATTAGTAAAAGCACATCACCGCAAAGAAAGTACACCCACGTCGCGCGCACGCGAATTCTCAAACGAGCTCGGCACTAAATTGTGGCAGCACGTGTATACTACTCTCGCACACGGCAACCGTGCACAAACGAAGAAAGATATTGGAATACTCTCGGCACGGCCGTAGCAGCGTACAGCGGCTGTCGAATCAAAGGTGATTCGATTGCTCTCAAAGGTAAAGCGCGCTCTCTCTCACATGCTTCCTGTTCCGCAGGTGGGGGAGAAACGCCAACAGCGGCGAGAGCTCACGAATGTATTCATCGGCAGGCCAATAACCAATCGGGTTCCCGAGGTTCGAAGTAGCGCTCTCTCTCTCTTCGTTCCACATCTATATATATACACCCATACTGCGCTAATCATCCGCGCAAAGTTTGGCTAGGAGGAGAGGTGGCTTATTAGGAGCTATAGGCGAGCGGCTTGGCCCTGACAGACTCATCAGCCTCAATGCGGCCAAGTCTTTGGGACACGTATATTATATCGACCGACTTTCGGATGGTTTGACTTTCTCTCTCGCGCTTGTTTGAATATGTAATCACACGCGTCATCGTCGACTAAACTCGCGGAGAGGAGAGAATGAGCGGAGTTGCCGAAGAGCGTTTGAATCTCGTCGACGCGGAATCCTAGCCTCGCTTGAATGGAAGACGGGGAATTTGCAACGCACGTGGGAGGAGCGCCGGCCGAGTTATTGGCCCAAAATGATTATAACCGTGATTAAACTCGATCTCTATCTAGTATGTATGTGTGTGTCTATATGTTGTTGGATTGGTAATTACCGAACTTCTTAATTAATCCCAGACCAGCGTGAGAATGTTGCGGTAAGGAACTAGATAGAAAGTATTAGAATATAAGGTTTCTCAATTTTATTTACAGTTGACCGTAAATTGTTGACTGGTGAAAAGCAAGTAAAAGATGAAAATATTCTTCGGTTTCTTTTACGATTACCCAGAAAGAAATATGTTTTAAAATAAATTTTTTTAGTTAAACTTCATCTTTTACATCTCGATGCATTGTATATGAGAAAGCTAAAGCATGTGTTTAAATGGCGTTTTCAGATACTAAAAGCCAAAAATCAATAATATGAATATCATTTCGCGAATTACGCACGAATCACACGAGTATTAAAAATACAGTAATATTCAAAATACAGTAATATTCAAAATATCGAATGTTAAATTATATCTGTTTCAGCACAAGTATCAGCAGCGAAATCGAAATGTTTTTTACTCAGTAAATACAATATTTGATGCCAAAACTGTTAAAGTTTCAGGCGAGATTTTAGAGCAAGTAAATGATTTCAAATGCTATTCAAGTTTTAACAATGCATGAATAATGCAAGCAGTATTTCACAGTTCACTACAATATGCGAGTTTATCGACCTCGTGAATAATCTATTTGTACTATCGGTGCATTTCTGCTTTTACTAATCCGCTTAGCGCACCTGCAGCTTTTATTTTGGATTCGACACTCGCTTTTTTTTTATTCCAATGCAAAAGGACAGTAATATAAATCAGCTTAATTTGATGGCTTTTTTTTCTTCTTAGTTGACCTTTACTCCTTTTAATCCCGACGGGAATGCTGGGGCCGGCACAAAGGAAATGCACATAAATCAGATTTAAGTAGAATAAAGGAACCTTCAGAGAATTCCAGCGCGGTATCAAGTATTGATACCTTCGTTGACCCCTTGGAAGTCGTGAAACTAGGGTACGAGAATATCTGCTTAGCCGCACTGAAAATTGCAAGAGACACGTCCTTGCTCTCGTAGGAATTGAGCGCGACAGAATTAACAGCAGAGCGACCAGAATAGCAGTGATTGTTTACGGCTTTATGATCTTATCTCCATTCTGATGAATAACTCCGACCGCAATCGTTATTCTTTTTTCTTTTTATTGAAAATATAAAACTGGATCAAATATAAGACTTTTATTTTTTCCAATAAAGTTAAAAGCGCTTCAAGGGAATATGTAACTCACTCCTCTGGCAATAGCTTCATGTTTTTCCGCTGTTTTCTTTCAAAAGAGTTATTCAATACTATTTACATTTTCACCGACAGAGAACATGAGTTTTTACAATTAAAACCACGTTCAAACATCATATAACTTCTATATTAAAATCCGATACCCCAGAAAGAGTTATTAACAAAATAAAACCATTCCCCTTCGAGCTTCCAGCGCTCAAACTTGAAAATTTCCGGGCGCGCATTTTTCATCGAAAAATCCCGAGCTTAATGAGACGCCTTACAACTAGGGCCCGTCTCCTTGCGGCGGCATAAAGAGTCCAAAAATAAGTTCCTCCCCCTCGACAAATGCGCGCCCGTCGGACGGGGACGACAGCCGCGAAACGCGAGACGAGATTTATACGCCGCGGCGAAAGAGAGAGAGAGAACATCCGTCGCACAAGTATATATACCTATATACTACGGCGGCGGGATGACTAAAAGTGCCTCCCGAGAGGAGCTCGTTCCGTCCATTCATCGCCGGCGCCCTTAAACTAAACAATGCCGAAAAGCCTGCGCGCTCGGTCTCTGCGTCCGGCCAATACATAATACCTATATACTTCTCCGATTCCGCAGTCGTCGCGAGGATAAACAAGCCGATGACGCATGGCTTTTGTAAATTCGTACACTCCCCTTCGCATGATAAATTCCGAGAAACTCGTCCCCCACTCCCATTAAGTGGACGCGCGCGTCTTTGAGAACTTTTGAAAATTCAATCGCGCTGAAAGTTACCGGTAGGGGACCACTACGCGACGCTCCTATTCTTCCCTATAGCTACTTTGAAAACAATCCGCACAGAGAGAGAGAGAGAGAGAGAGAGAGAGAGGGGGACATGTGTATGTATACGCGGCTGTATCGAACTCGCGGCGAATGTTTTATTGAAGGTTCTCAGGCGGCGCGAGAGTTGGCCGGGCACAAACGGATTTGTCCGTTACGCGAGACAGAGAGAGCGAGTGAGAGAGATGATGCACCGGCGTTGTCGCTCCGATCGATAGCCGTTTCGTATACGTTTTAAGCGCTACAAGAATGAACCGATTTAGCTCAAACGTGCAGATCCCGGTCAAGGTACACGTGTTAGTTATAAAAACTGTTATTATAGGTTACTCGAAATCATGCTTTTTACATTTTTCATAGATTCAGGCGTGATTTCAGTTTTTTGTTGTGTTGGATTCGAAATTGAATACTGAATGTTGCAAAGACCTAATAAAAGAGATATTCATTTTTATTTTTTATTGAATGAAACTTGTGTAATTGCATCGAAATATATTTTTACTTTTGATGTAGTTAGTAAAATAAGTTGAGTCGTTAGTTTGAATCTAACTTCTATAACTTTGTTTACTGCTAGTTGGTTTGCGAACTATACTGGTTCAGCTGAAAATCATTACGTAAGCAATTTTGTGCTATAAAAGAACATATAGATATTTACGATGTTTAACGACATATTTCATGCAAGTTTTAATCTGCAAACATGCGCGACTGTATGCGCACATAATTTAGTGAACAAAATGAAATACTTTAGTATAATAATAATAATTATAATTAAATTTATTGATGACACTGCGCATCTCTTCCTCATTAATTTTACTCTTCATAAATTTTGATCAAAGTATAATATACATTATACAATAATATCTAATAAATAAAAGGAGAATGTATTTAAAAGTAACTTTTACTAAAACTGTAGAAGTCTTGTTGCCATAATGGTCTAATTTTACTGTTGCCCTTTTTCTGCAAATAAGCGTAAGGTAGGAGTTACAACATTCAAAACATAATGAAAGCTCCAGAAACCATGGGTCACCCTCTGTTTTTGCAACTTAATCTAAAAATTCCAGCTCTTCTCTAACATCCACCAGTCCACAATAATCCAATAATCATTCCTCCGCAATTTTTAAGATCAATAAACAACGTAGACAGACGGCGCGCTTCGTATGCCGCAACCAGCCGTTAAAATCAAATTGAATTTCAACCTCTGCGGTGCGGTGGCGCTTTTCGTCGTAAAAACGCGCTCGCAGGCGGGCACGAAGAGCACTTCAAACTAAAGCCATAAAACTTGTCTAAAACCAATGGCGGCGGCTGCGGCTCGTCCCGGCGCAGGCCCATCAAACTTAGCCGTTTTCATCCATCAATGGGATGCAAATCGCGCCCCGACAACGGAAAATTTGAGCCGTAGACGAGATAGCTGCTTGCGCCTATATATGCTAAGGAGTACGAACGTGCGAGAGCGAGAGAGGGAGAGAAAAAGGCATATGCAAATGCCGGAAGGCGTTGCTCTTGTGTATACATATATACATATAAACACTTCGCGGCGAAGTCTCTCGGGGGGGCGCGTAGGCGGGGTGTCTCGCAAGTTTCCCGCAGAATACGTGTACATAGCGAGCGCGGGTGCTAAGTAGACGATTCTACACAGGCACAGGAGCCAACTTTTCGCGCGTGTTCACAATGGTTGGAGGGCGCGCGTCTGCGTGCCGAAAGACGCGTATGATACGCGTTAATGTGGAGGCGAACGTGTGTATAACGTATAATGTATACGTATACATGCGGCTTTGACTAAAATGCCGGTTATTTCGCACTCGGCAAAGTGAATAATTAGACGCCGCTTAAACTTGGCCTATCTGTCACTGTCAGACGGGATTTCGCCTGGTTGATGCGATATTTCGCGAGAATTAAGTATAGAAGCGCGGGCTGATTGTTTTAATTGGTAGTTGGAACTTTTGGCCTCTTCGTGTTTAATTGCGTTATCGCGACACGTGCAAGCTGGTTTGATAAGATTTCTTGAATAAACAGGCAGATATAGACGAGACTTTCGTAACTGTGTCTAATGATGGTATTGTTATAGGAATTATTATGTTATTTGAGGTGTTGGGTTCCAAAAGCTGCCAAGTCCATTTCCGGTAAGTGTGAGAATCGAGTGACCGATCATTCGATTTTGACCCTTATTCAATATGGACTTGGCAGCTTTTGGAACCCAATGCCTCATTTATATTGGCCATTTAAAAAATGTAGTATAATTGTATTCAATTTTAAGGAAACATTAGTAAATCTATTTTTAGAAACGACATTCTTGTGCAATTAAGTAATGAAAAACGCGGAATATAAAATGTCTGACCAAAAGTGGTCCTTTTCCACTTACAGCAGTTAAAACCAAATTATTTGCCTAGGATCCTCATACAAGCTTTAAAGCTGTTTTAAAAAAGTTAACTCTTTTTCTAAACTGAGTATTTTTAAAGTTATTTATACCACTCTAACCTCAAAATCACAACTTTGATATGATTTTTCGGCGCTCGTGGTATAAAATACCGTTCGAAACTAGTGCGTAACTCGCTTCGCTCGTGCAAAAAGTCACACCAGCTAAATAATCGACTTCCCCACCCATGTCGAAATGTACTAAAATCAATGTACACGTAGAGAACTTGTGCGTAAAAAATACCATGACATTTTATAAGTCTGGAACAGTTGAAGTGGTTGGAAATAATTACCATGACATTCCGATAAAAAGTACATCAAAATCTCCATAATTTTGACTGAACTGCCACGGTAATTTTTATAAAAAAATTCTCCTCGTGTATCGTTTAACAAACAAGTTATCAAATATCAACCAAGAACCCTCACCCTATACTACTTACCACCCATTTGAAGAAAAAAAATCATATCGTCGATTAAAGAAAAAGAATGGAAACTATGAAACAACGCGTATACCACACACGCTGAGCTTAAACATTCAGTTAGGCCAACATTCCGCGGTTGCAAAAACCAGGCGCGCACATACACACACACACACACACACACACACACACACACACACATACATACATACACATATATATATATAAAGACTCGCAAAGCCTCCCGGTACGCGGATACGTTAACGCAAACTCGCTCCCTCCCTGCAGGCAGTCTGCCTCCCTCCCTCCCTCCCACGCGCACACGTGCAAACTCTAACTTACTTACACCCATTCTCCTCGCCCACGCACACGGCGTTAGTCTGCAAATAATAGCACATCATTCCGCGCTTGCGCGCGTGTGCAACTGGCTATATTCGCGCAGCAGCAGCAGCAGCAGCAGCACACACGCGCACGCGCACATTCCCAAATAAATGATCGCGCATACGCTGCGCTCGCTGTTTATACGACGAGCCGTAAATTGATGTGTACGCGCAGGCGAACAAACGCACCGACCCCACACGTACAGTCATAAATGCCGAAGCGCGCAATAATCATGCGCCACGTCAATGATGAGAACTGCTGTGACGATCCTTCCTCGCGAGAAGAGAACAGAGCTCTTGCAGTTAGCGTTAGAACGAGCGTTGCGGGAAATGGGCTCAGATGGCGTCTCGATATAATTAATTCCTCCCTGCATCCACCCGGACGTAATTTCGTACCTCGAGATCGTAAGGTGTTCCTTATACTTTGCGAGACCTATGGTATCTGCTTGATTCCGATGCGTTTGATTGATATTACGGGCATATTAAGGGTATAATTCGCAATCGATTCTTATTCCTATAGGATTGTGAGGGGTGGGAGACGTTTTCCCGATTGTCCTTTAGCGAATTCGATGAGGTCGGACGAAGCTTGGTTCAGCGAAGACGCGGCTTTCGAGGTAGCGCCGTCTGGTTTGCTAATGAGGTGGAACTACGCAAATGATTGGATCTGGTTTATCGGCGAAGCTTCTTCTCGTTAAGAATTCATAGCGAGTTTGAAATTTATTCATACTTGAGGGATGTTCTCGCGCGGATTATAACGTGCTGTGCAGGAGTAACATTTTGTAAGAGAGTCTAGTTGAGAAAAACATTGAATTTTCTCAGTGAATTAATTGAAAAAAGAAGTTAATTGTTAGATGAAATTGTATGCAAATTCAGACCTATGCATTTTCGCTATTTGCTGGTGTATATGAGCAATTCCTGGGAAATTTCCCTTTTACGTCGCCAAAAAAAATGAAAAATTTTTTTGAATGCACACTTACCACACAAGGTTTTTCTCGTTTCTTGAACCTTACAGAACGTGAAAAAACGTGTGTTCCAAGCCGATTGAGTGGTATAATTTTTTACAGCACTTTTAATTTTTCTTATGGAAATTTAACATGGGAAAAATGGGTGAAAATTTGTCATTGATGATGAACCAATAACCAGCTATTGAAGAGGCCAAACCAAATTCCACAAAAAAAGCGATTAAAGTTGAAGAATAGAGCTTTAATTTGAGAGGGCAATCGTTAAAATCGGTCGATTCGGTGCAAAGCTACGTGAATTTGAAAATGAATGAAAAGTGCGAAAAATGACGAAAATTTTAAGAATTACGATGATTTGGCAAAAATCGCTCATTTTTGGTCATTTTTTGCCATTGGTTTGGCCTCTTCAATAGCTGGTTATTGGTTCATCATCAATGGCAACTTTTCACCCATTTTTCCCATGTTAAATTTCCATAAGAAAAATTAAAAGTGCTGTAAAAAAATGATACCACTCAATCGGCTTGGAACACACGTTTTTTCACGTTCTGTAACGTTCAAGAAACGAGAAAAACTTTGTATGGTAAGTGTGCATTCAAAAAAATTTTTCATTTTTTTTGGCGACGTAAAAGGGAAATTTCCCAGGAATTGGTCATATCTTGTATGCTGAACTAAAAACAAACTTTTTCATTTTGATAAAAACACATGATACTTTAATCTTTCATTAGGTTTACTTACTGTACCAACAAATCTAGTATAATTGTTTACATTTCTCTATAACACGAATCACAGTAAACATTAATATCAAAACTATAGAGATACTAATAAAACAAATTAATATAAAATAATCAACCCCCCCCCCCCCCCACATCCTACCCTAATTCGTCAACCATCACGTTCCCCATTACCAAATAATCAAACTCAGCGTCGCGCCTCAATCAGACGTGAAACGAGCGTTACAATCAATTCCCCATAAAGAGGGTCTATAATGTTAGTCCCCCCACGAGCCATTGATATGCAATGTTTACCAACCCTAACACCCCGGCATTAGCCTTATCAGCATCTACACCCGTACATCGATCGGCGCACTCTCCCTCTGCACGCGTTCCCAATACCATGCGGACCTCTGCGCTCCTCCCGATCGAATTAAAATCGCGGCGCCGTCGTTTACAACCGCGCGGTCAGCTCCAACCTCGTCAAAGTCTATCCGCCCATAAACAATACATCCTTTGGCTCTCCCCCTCTGGCAATCTCTCAACATCATATGCCGCGAGACTGAAGCCACTCAGCTTCGCGGACACGCGCGCGCCATACTCGAGGGCCTCGCAGACGCGCGTATTATAGCTGCTGCCGCTCGTGTCGGCGAACTCTCCAGGTCCATTGTGCCCCGGTCACGCGTCCTGTGCACAAGCTGTCAATGGAGCGAGTTGCTTGCGCCCAAAGTCCCTCGAGCCACATCTTGCTACGTACTTGTCGCACTCTCTCCCTATACCTGTACCCTTCCTCGTACCGACGATAAATGAAGATGATCTTGGCATGCATTTAGTAACTTACACGCGCAATTGGACGTGAACATACACGAAGTGGGTAACCTCATTGTGCTTATTAGTAAGTTGATCCTCCAGTGCGCAGGGGCAAGTCTCGCGGGGCGGCCACAAAGTAAATGGCCGTGGCGCGCGCGCGCGGGGCTTTGTCTGATTACGCGGGGCGAGCGAGTACTGCGCGCCGCCACCGCCGTCATTGATCCCGATCTAGCAAAATTGGCTTTGCTGTGTCGCGAAACGCACCCCGAGGACCATTAATATCCGGCCGCTGCAGTGGCGGCAGAGGCGGCCCCCTCGCTCCACCTCTCCGCTGCGAAACCAAACGCAAATTTGGAGCGAGAGGTTATGGGCAGAGTAGCCCGGCGCACTCTCTGTGTGTGCTTCCGTGTGTGTGCGGGGCTGAGACGCTTGATTAGACTTCTCATCGGGAGATGTTGATCAATGACTTGAATGAGGCCAGACGCTTCCTGCCTCTCTATCTCTGTGCTCTGCTGCCACTTGTATGTAAGGAATGCGCTCGGTCTGAGGACGATGTATTGCCGATCAGGGGATTTGTCGCCATTGTCGCATCTCCGCGTATGTGTACGTGGCGGCGTAGGAGAGGAGGATTTAGAGGAGACGAGACCTGAGTGTGTGTGCCTCGAGGCTTATGCGTGAGATGCGACGTCAAGGTGCCTATACCTGGCGGAGGCATGAAATCTTGGCGCGTTGATGTTTCGAAACTGAAGGAAAGAATAATGAAATGCGAGTAATGGCAAAGTCGTGGTAGTATTGGAGTAGAATTGTTGAAGGCTGCAGTGTAATTGAAACATTTATGAAGCAAATCGATGGGATTTTGCGTATTATAGGAATATGAATTTTTGGTGATGTACTGCATACCTCGCGTCTTTTGATTTCTCTATATTTTTTATGAAATATTGTTTTTCTGGCACATGAAGCCTTGTAACAGTAAAAATAAAGTTAAAAAGTGAGTTGGAATATACTAAAAATACAATATTTTTTTCGATCCTGAATGCATATTTGCAAGCTATTCTTCCGCCAGCGTTGTTTTATCACACAAGCTTTTTCATTGCAAATAATATTATTAAACAAATGATTTTCAATTTTCAATTAAAGCCCCGTTTATCCAGAACAAGCACAAACACACTGCGCCAATAGTCGTTAAATATCGGAACATTCGAAACACAGTCCGGAAAATCATACCTGCGCGACCGATTTCTTTTTCTCTCGCTTACTACCTCTATATATATCTATATACATATATACTCACATTCGCGCCATATTCGATGTATTCTCTAGTGTGTACACACACACACACATAGACAGACACAGCGCGGGGTCGCGAGCGCTCCGGGAAATATATAGCCGATCTGGAAATACTTGTTCGACATGATAAACGAAAGAGGAGAACACCGATGGGAATAAACGCGATTCCCGGCGATATGTCGACCGCGCGCGCCCCCGCGATATAGTCGTACACGTAAAATCGTCGCGGATGTCGCGCGAGCGGAACGCACAGTTTGCCCTCGACACACGCCGAACAACTTGGCGCTCTCCCTCTCATTCCCCTATTCCCTCTCTCACCCGTCTCGTTCTCACTCTCTCTCGCTCTTCTCCCGAGAACGAGATAGAGATATAGTGAGACAAGCGACCTGCAAAGAGGCACGTCGCTTTATGATAACTCGCTCGCGGGAGTTATCGCTTCCTTTTTCTCCGATTTTCTCTCTGTGGCTTTCTATTTTAAATTCTCGTGCATCACTGTTAAATAAGGCACTCGTTATCTTCTAGTTTATTAATTGATCCCTATTTTATTTTTGTGGGCAATTCTAGAAATTTACGGGTTTAATTTTACATTGGATCTTTAATTTGTTAGCTTTTGATATTCCCATAAATACATACTATGGTTTAATATTTTTACATTTTTCGTATTTTGATTATTTACAATCTGTCTAGATATTTGTATACACCATGCGTAGAATAGTACTTTGTCATTTTTCAGCCAATAGTATTTGAATAACCAAAACAATGGGGAATGCTCGTGGACACGTAGAAAATTGCTAGACATAAAGTTTGACACCAAAAACATAAAAAAAAAATTTTTTTAAACTGATTCGGGAAAATGCAGAAAAAATTTTAAAAAATGTAATAAAATAACTAGAAAAGTCAATATTTAATCCCACATTTTGTTACAAAAGTAAAAAAGATCACTTTTCAAATATATTATATTATATACAACTTAATTTTAGTTGAAAAATGTTATTTTTCCTAAACTCTTCACGTTCCCATTAGTTTTACGTCTTTATAAATATTTTATATACGTACAAATATGGACATTTTGAATTTTACGACATGAACGAATCCCATTAATATAACACCCATCTGATAAAATCATAACTACGTGTTTATGAGGAACTTCAGCAAACCACGAGCCTCTAATGAAGAAATATAATCCCTCTCTCTAAACAATTCCCGATCGAATTCCCTACTGCTACAATCTCGTGTCCCTATCACGTCAAATCTCTCTCCTCTCTCTCTCTCTCTCCCTTCCTGCCATCTCTACACCCCCTCTATCTCTCTCTCACCCAGTATCCGGTTGTCCGGCGGAACTTAGAAGAGACGCTCGGATCGTACCGTGCCGATGGCTGAGTCGCTGCTGAGGGGATTTTCAGGGACTACCACCGAGAGGACTTTCCGGGGAACCGAGAGGGGAGGGGACGATGATTAGCAATTGACTGATCGTTCGAATGATACTTGGAGGAGCGTGTGTGTGTTGGCAGAAGGATGTCTGTACGTGTGCGGTCGCGTGTACGTATGTATACTGGATAGATCCTTCGAGGAAGGATGAGAAAACATCGAAAGGATAAACGGAGAAAATGACACGACGTGTAACTGAGAACTTTGACAGCACTGGTTGCTTATTGCCATGGCAACATTTTATAGAAGAGCTGAATATTTCTAATGGTATTTTGTAACTTTTTTCTTTTAAACAAAATTTGTAACCCTAGAAATTTTTCTGTATAATTTACATAAATTATTTAATTTGATTACAGTGTGCTTAATTTTCTGTCGTTTTATCATTATGGTGTAAAAGTAAACTACTATACTTTAAACCCAATCGATCATTAAATCATATTAAGTAGTACACTCTCGGTATTGTCAGACAAATGGAAAAAATTGAAATCAAAGAAGATTTTTAAACCGTTGACAACGTCATAAGTCCCTCAATGAAAACCGCTTATATTAAACCATAATTTTATATTTGATCGAAAACATTCCAAAACTCATCTGTCATTAAAAAACATAATAATAAAATATTCACGACCCAAAATACGATTCTTTCATGAGAATTGTTTTATATTTTCCTCGCACATTTCCATACCCTTTCACTTATTCAACTCCCGAGCCATGTCATGACTAATTCTCGAAAACTCGCCGCCATCGCCACCGTCACACGTCATAAAAGCACAGCAGAGCGCAGGGAGATAAACAATTCGGCCGCAGTATCAAGACGCTCTGAGGCCACGGCGCATACATAATTCAATCTCCGACAGGCTGCTGCTGCTGACGCTCTTCCTCCTTCTCCACTTTAAGAATTCATTCACCGAGGCGTCATCGCCGCTCGCATGCAGTCAGCTGCGAAACGCGGCCGCTTCCACTCGGGGGGACGCGCGCGCGTGCCACGCGGCCCAATCACGTACGCGTCCATCGCTCAGTCCATCTGACACGAGCCCGAAATATAACGCCGACGACGTCTCGAGGGCTCAATCGACGCGCGCGAGTGAGGATATCGACAGGCGATATTGCCTGTGTGAGTGTACGCGCTTCACTGATTTAAATTCGCCTCTGCTCTGACGTTCGGCGTGCGTGAGGGTGTATATGTGGGAGAATTGAAGAGTTTGGGGAATGGTTTTTACTGAATCGTATATGGCGATTGGATAGTTCTTGCGAAAGGTTCGATAGAGTGCGGTAATTTTTCTTTTCGACTAACGAGCTGGTTCGAATATAAGTTCTTAGCACAGTTTCTGTACGCGGCGCGGATGTAAAGGCAGAGAAACTTTTTTAATCTGCGAGGTGAGGTTGATATCGGATAGTATATACTGCTGATGTTTATGCTTTGGAAATGGATTTTTTAAAAATTTTAAATAATATTGATTTATCTTTAATAAGGTTTTTAAAGCTTTGTTATTTAATATGAATTAAAATTATGTTACGCGGTCGAATTCAAAACTGAAATAATTCATTTAGTGGATACTGCACATATTTGCTTTTAAATCTCTCTTTTATCGTTATAACGTACTTAAATATTGAGGCAATAAGAAAAATCCACAATAATTTTATCTTTTTGTGTTTTATAAAAATGTCGAAATATTATAGGCATTCCTCTGCAAGTGATTTTTCTTTTATTATACAACGTACAGCACTATTGAAAGAGATTTTGTCAGTTTTTTCAGATGTTAGCGTTATTTAAAAAAATGTATAAAACAGCTTTTACTTTAAACTTAAATTTCTTAATCAAAAAGAGTTATATCCAAGTTTTAAAAAATAAAACTAGAGAAGAAAATTTTTCATTTGTTTTTTTTTTAAATAAAATAATGTTTTTTCTATTATGTTTGGCTTGTTCTTTGCTATTTGCAAGAGTATTTTGATTGTTCAATTTGGAACTAGCATAGCTTTCGACGGAAAAACCATTTATTCATCAAATGCGACATTTTTCGGCGCTTTTTGGTATGTTCAATCAAAAAGTTTTACTACAAATAAAAGTATAACACTTTTCAATACTTTCAAAAAGTAAAAACAAAAAGGTAGCTGTAAGAGCTGCATCAGCTCATTACTTGAGCGAAGTTGCAGGAATTTGGTAAATTAAGTTTTAATTGTAGTCTTCGCCTATTATACAAGCATAACTGTAAATATTTATGTATGTTTTGATAACAAATACATCGCATATCCCTATCACTGATTGGCTCCCAGTTGAGAGCATAGAGTAAGTTAAAACTAAAATATAGATTGATCGTGATTACGCAATAACTTGTATCATTTAAAAACCACACCGAAACGCAATTATAATATACGAAAATGTAAAAATACCACTTTAAAATTTATTATAAATATTAAAATATCAAATTCTTTTATTATATTTTCAGCATATTTTGTATACGGATCAAAAATGAAAGTTTCTTGATTAATTGATAGATTCCACATTGTTAACGAAGCTGCAATAAAAAAACTTCATTAGTTTCAATGACACTAATAGACAAAATAGCATCAATTGTACCAACAATACAAATAACGAACTCCACGCAAATCGATAAACTTCATCAAATCATTAATGAAAACTGAACCGTTATCAGTAAACTCAACACGAAGAACAATTCACAGTCGCGGAAAAAGATTTATTACAATGCGAACGCATCTCGCAAGCTTCGAGCGTCTTGCGCCGCTGCACCTCTAAATACGATATCCCCGCGCGGCGTACTCTCTCGCGGCTAATTGAAGTACTCGCAAATATCATATTGCGCGTCGATTTCTCGTACTATATAGTCGCGAAGGGCCGCGAGCGACGCGCCGATGCTGTTTACTAACGAGAACGCTGATGGATCCTCGAATCACTAGAGGGAAGACTGAATAAAAAGACAAATGCGTTAACACGCGTCTGCCAGAGTGACGACGCGACGAGGTGACGTTTTTCGAAAATCCTCGTTCCCCGTTGACACAGTTCTGTTTGCCGGCGCTAGAGTGGAAGTTTTTTGTTCAGGTACACGCTGATGCCGTTGAAGTCATATTTCTACTATTATGCAATTTTTGCACTTTACTAATTATCTTTATAGTTTTTTAAATCAAATTTGTCCGATTTTAGTTTTAAATTATCTTGATAATATTATAAACTGAAAGACAATTTTTAAGAAAAGCGTATGAAATTTACAAGTATAAAAGGTTTTTTAAGTAAAAATTCTAGATCTTTTTAAAGAAAAGCGGAAGATTTTTAGTAAGCAATTTCAATACAAAGTTTTATATTGGATTTCAGAAAAGATGGGCTGCTCGTAAAATTTAATGCTTTGAGATTGTAGAGTTATTACATGAAACAAAAATTGAGAGTAGGTACTTGTAAATAGAAAAAAGTCATTTATTCACATATACCTGGAACAAGCAATAAGCTAGATAATAACCAACGTAAAACAAACGCTATTACAAGCGCAATCTCGCATCGGCGAATTGACAAGGCAAAACCGTAATTAAGTTGCGAGTTTTTTGTTATTGGAGTAATTACAGCGTGCCTTCAAACAAAAGCTAAACTTTAAATACGTGTTCGCTGTGCATTCATGTCAATTTTCCGATATATTTGTACAATTGAATGAACTTACCTGTAAGTGAAGTTCGATTGAAATTGTATTTCGCACCTCTTCCTCATGATCAAATTGTAGTACCCTCTCTTCTAGCCCGATTTACCACACGTCCAAAGCAAAAAAGAGCGCTAGCGGCCGTACCGCGCCGCCACCGTAGCTGCCTCCCGGCTCCGCCACCGCTCGATCCTCATTATTGAAAGTGTTGCCGTTTCCAGTTGGGGTATCTATATAGACTTATAGATAAGGGACCAGGGTGGGATTGATCATTTCGGAAGAGGTGCTTCATACAATTTCAATCGAACTTCACTTACAGGTAAGTTCGTTCAATTGTGCAATTGTATTTCGCACCTCTTCCTCATGATCAAATTGTAGATGTTTAAAGCTACAAAACGGCAACTGGATATACAGAAAAGTGTATGACATTTTGGGAAAATGTCTCACCCTTATTTAAACATTATTCTTCATATTTGTAACACAACAAAATTACGAAATCGTAATGAAAAATTATTAAAAAGTCTTGAAATTTTCAGTTCGAGTTTAACAATTATAAAATAATTGTAAGAGTTAATTATCTGTATAATAGATCTATCAATCTTTCGTGCATGAAAGGTGAATCAAGATCTACAGATGAGATCTGCCATATAAAAAAGCGTTAAATACTTCATAAGTAAAATTTTAACCCTTAGAGGGCCGGGATGACGCCTTGAGGCGTCATGGTCTAACTCGCCAACATCCGACCTTGTTGGTTTGGTTCTAACTTGGGGACCTCAGATCACTTTTCAGTACAAATTATGAGCTTTTAAAATTTTTGAAATCCCGGCCCTCTAAGGGTTAATAGAAACACTAGCAACATTGAGTGGAAAAACGCGTAATTATTACGAAATCAGTTTTCAGAAAGGTCCATAATTAAGAAACGAATAATATTGTCAATGCGATTGATACCATTTTATGCTGGCACTTTTATATAGTATACATATACTACATTGTTAAAGCCAATAATAGATGCTATAGAAAATAATAGATCTAGTTCTCGTGCTGATCAGCCAGCATTGTTAAATAAGAACCAAAACCCTGTGTTGATTTATTTTCAGTACTAAATGAAACGGTCAATCAAAATTGAAGCAAGGAAGTAATACACAAGCCATAGATTTGCGAATACGGCAATATAGTTTGTGTTTCAAAAATCATCATTCTTGACTATACTCCATTAGGTTGGGTTAATTAACTGGAGGTTGGGTTAATTAAACCGTAGGTTGGGTTAAATAAACTTAAAGTTTTACGCAACAAAACAAATCATTAAGGAATAAACAAAAAATAGTTATCATCTTAAGAGATTATCCTTTTATTGCTGAGAATACATATATTCGGTGTGTGAAATAAGACAAGACCTTTTGGATTATCCGAAAATTAAAATAAGATTAATAATTAGATAGTCTCGAAGATAAGGCTCTTACACGGAGGAACAGTGCGTCCAACCATATCCAAAAGTTATGGTCAAGCAAAAATCTAGGTTTTCTGGAATCGTAAAACATCTGATTTCAAGAAATCTCTACGTCAAGTCCATGCTTACGTAAGAGCCCTCAATATTTAAGGAACGTTATGAAGGCAGTCGCACGCTATTGAGTGAATAAAAATGAAGCAGACGAAATTTCTGCGACAAATCAACTAGTAATACTTATATTTCATACGTCGGTAAGACAATGTATCCACAGACGCACTCATGACCAAAACATGCGTCTATCAACCATGATTGAACGAATAAGATTTTTCTCACACCACTGAATGACAATTCCCGTCAAGAGAATGGACATATAGTGACAAAGCGCTTCTTGTCGAGGCATTAAAGAGTACACAGTATAAACTCTCGATTAGTCAGAATTCAGAATGCAAGCACGAGTGCACTAACTGTTGAAATTCGACTATTGGTAAATACCCTTAAAGGCAGTCGCATGTCAGTCGTCAACTCACGTGCATCTGTGTATATTATGTTTATATAAATTAAAATTCCTCACGCGGTTGTTAACAGCACTCCCATGAGCGCTATCATTAACATCAGTGTTTACTCAGTGCACTAACAAAAAAAAATATTTGAATATTCAAATTCTTAACATCGATTGTTGCAGCTTGATCAGATTGTAATCTGATCCAGAATTAAAGCAGTTTAATCAATGAAATAAAATACCATGATATGCGAAGGGTCAAAGCATGCTGTAGCGGTGACCGCAACTATTGAATTTATGAATCAATTAATATCGATTCGCAATTTGCAGTCAAGATTCTGGACGCGCTGACACAGCGTTAAGACGCATGTAAAAGCAGGCGTGTACAAGGACCAGCCAATGAAAGTAAAAAGAAAAAACATTGGTCAGTAGCATCGAGTTCACAACTGATTTTATTCTAGTGGCCATTGTACGTTAGGGAGGGGGTGATATGCCCCCCCCCTTTCCTTTTCATATGAAAGAATTCATGCGAGACACAAAGCACATCAATCATTACGTGTCTGAAACAATTTTCAGCTGCGGTAACAAAGTGCGTTCCACGTGAGTGCAACGTCGGGGAATGGCGAAGAGCGCAAACAGCCAATATCTCTGAAGCGCGAAGTATCCAATGGTCAAAGGGTTGGATGCCAGAGAAATCTGGTCCTCTGGAAAAATCTACGCGTAAGACAACCTTGCTTCCATGATAGCCAGTGTGTGTGTGACACTCGGTTGAGCACGATATTGTCGATTCACACGTGGCGCGGCGCGTGCGCCTACATGGCTGTCTCTCAATCTTGGAGATTGAGTGCAATGCGAGCACATGAAGTTGGATGCAGCAAACAGCATAGCTGAGAGATGGCGAAGATAAGAAGGTAGTTGCCGCGGGAAACCATTTACCTAGGCAGCGTCAGTAACTTCTGCAGAAAAACATGCATCCAGCATGTTATGAGGCGAAAACTATATTCGTAACTATCAAAACCCAAACTTTTAGGGTGTTAACGACAAATTACAAGAAATAATGAGTTATTGTAGTTTCCTTAAATTAGTTAAAATCTGCATCACAATAGAACTTTAGAAAATGAGCAGCACAGAGCCGAGTAAATATTTATACTTAATATTTTTCAATTAGCGTGCGAAGACACGGTATCCAATTTATCCATAACTCAGGCAAATCATAGTAATTACTACGAATGTTTAACAGATTAGACCTGAGTGACAACTTTGTAATGTTCTATAACAGAATTGAGTCCTATAAGAATTGTCCTATAAGGACATTATGTGCATCGAGATGCACCAGATTCCAACTCAGATAATTGAATTATATACAATCTAAATGAAGAATAATCACTAAAGATAGCAGATAGGATAAAGTCTGAATGCCAAATTCCGATTAATATAATGATTAAAAAAATTGAAACGTTACAAACTCATATTATAAGTATAGAAAATGAGCTTCAACGAGAGTAAACTTGAACATCACATTTTAATAAATATTGATGTAACTTATATAAACTATACGTTTATATAAATTAAAATTTTTTGTATTAAAGGCATAGTAATAACTACAGATTTCGATAGGTTAGAACCTGAGCGATTAAATGTAGTTTACTAAGTATTTGTTTAATTTACAAGTATTAATTATTAAACGATATTTAGAAACATCTGAGAAAAAACGTAGAAAGATGCACATGAAACAGGTTAGCACCTGAGAAGTTGTCTTTTAATGTATAATTACATAACATACAGATATTATCATATTACATAGATAACAATGTGCCATAGAACTATGAGTATATGACAGGCTAGGGCCTAACCGACTACATTTGATATTCTATTCAACTTAAGTAACTAATAAATATTAAAAAACTAGATAGTGGTAGATTATATTTTAATTACTATATTCCACTCAAATCACTTCAAAGTATTATGAGTTTACATAAATAGCAATATGTCGTAGTAAGAACTATAAGTATCGAACAGAATAGCACCTGAACGATTAAATTTTAATTTTAATTTAACTCAAATAACTTAAAAGCATTATGAGTTTACCTAAATAGCCATATGTCATAGTAAGAACTATGAGTATAGAACAGGATAGTGCCTTAACGATTACATTTTAATTCTTATTAAATGTGCACGATATTTCTTTTAATTCCAAATCGTATGATTCTGGAATAAAAGAGGATTGCCTCTTTAACCGTATAGAAAATTATCATATTGTCGAAAACAAATCCGTCGATTTGATGCACGACATTTGTGAAGGCGTAGCTGGCTATACACTATCGAAAATTCTAACGATTCTAATTTATGAACAGAAATATTTTTCATTAGCTACATTAAATTATCGACTTCATAATTTTAATTACGGTAATATAGACACGTCTAATAAACCGCGTCCAATAATAAGAGAATATTCAAAAAAGAGAGTTAACGACACGTTTAAAGATAAAATAAGATTAAAGCAATCATCTTCTGAAATGGTGTGCTTAAGCAGATATCTCGGTGTAATCATTGGTGACTTAGTTCCGGAAAATAATGAGTATTGGAAAATATATCTGAATTTAAGAAAAATATTAGGCATTTTATTATCGCCGAGATTTGTTGAACCTGATGTAATTTATGTAAAGCATCTGATAAGAAAACATAATGAAATGTATATTAAATTATTTGGTCGACTTAAACCCAAAATGCATTTCATGGTGCACATTCCTGATATAATGCGAGATTTTGGACCACTTGTTCACTTTTGATGCATGCCATTCGAAAGGAAAAATAAACAGCTAAAGGACACAATAATTAGCTCAACTTCGAATAAAAATGTACCTTGGTCTGTTTGCATAAAAAGCCAATTGCAACAATGCTTTTTAAAGGAACAGTGTGTGCAAGTAAAAAGTGATATTTCATTTGGTACCATAGATGCTGAAAAAGATACAGAAATACAACCATTTTTTCAATGCGGTTCCTCCGCAAAAACGTATAAATTTATCAATATTTGTGGAAAGAAGTACTCAAAAGGATCCATTATTGTAACAAAAGTTACTGACGATGGACCACTGTTTGGACAAATAAAAAAGATATTGCAAATCGGCGAAGAAACTTTCTTTTTAGTGGTTGATATTATTCATATTTATTTTAAGCGTTATTATCATGCTGATAAAATTGAATTTCAATCATCGAATACATTAATTAATTTAGTTGATTTACCGAGAATAGACCCTTGTTTACTACTTAATTTAAGAAATAACATGTACATCATCACGAGGTATGATATTTAAATGTTTGTATCATTTGTTTAATAAAATAATTTTGAGCAATAAATATTTTTCAACTTATATATATTACAGAAATAAATTTTTATATGTGGATGTAATATCTACTTTTATCAAATAATCAGTTTATTATATATATGAAGCATATTTACAACTGAAGAAATATAAATTTTAATATTGCTTTATTCAATTTTTAATTTAAAAAATATTATATTACATAAGTCGGATATGAACTTAAAGTAGGTCGCTAAGTTTTACAGCACAAAAGAAAATGACTTTGAGATATATTGTGAAAACGCATTTCATATCTTATAGTTCGCTTAACATAACATCTTCGTAAAATTCATGTGGGAATATATACACACACACACACACATACACACACATACACACACACACACACACACACAATAGACAGGACGTCCATATCCGATATCTTAGAGTTATTATTGAATAATTTACTTACATATGTAAGTTCTGTATTGCGAATAATTCAATCAGTTTATTTGGTAATAAAGTTTTTTTGTTATTTTATTTGTACAAAACTCAGTATGAAGTCGGTATTATTATTATCAAAAGTATTATATGCAATACTTTCAAAAACCTTTTCTATATTGAAATAAATTTATTTTGACGCTATTTAATCTCTTTATGTTATTTTTTAACAACTAAACTTTTTAAATAAACTATCAGTTTTAATATTGCAACAAAGATGTGAAAAATTAATCATAGACTTAAGTAGCGCCTAAGTCCTGACAGTGGTAAAACTTATTCTACACGGAAAAAGATGTAGCTATAAGAAGCCTTAATAAGAGTTTTATCTGTATCTATATATACCCCTAACGGTTTTTAGGATCTTTTAACAAACATTCTTCTATAATTTTAATCTGTGACAGATTCAATAAATAAACTTATACATATTTTAATAGAATTTAAATATTTTTCGTTAAGTAAAGTTTTTAATGTTAAATCTTATATATATATATATATATATATATATATGTGTGTGTGTGTGTGTGTGTGTGTGTGTGTGTGTGTGTGTGTGTGTGTGTGTGTGTGTGTGTATTATTATAGTATAATATAGCACACACGTTTTGAACCGTTTATATATATTATATTATTATATTTATGAAGCGGCGCGCGTGAAATACGTCCGAATGTATAGTCGACCCGCCGAGATACCAAGAATGGGGGCCTGCGGACTCCATCGGGCGGATCCCGACGGTACCGAAAGTCTCGGAGTCCCCGCCATTCCAACATGGCATACACATAATCCCATTTTGAGATCCGTACACAACCGAAATTGTTGGAGTCCACGCAATTCAATTTGGAAGTGACTACATTCAATTTTGGACGCGTACAGATACGGTATTTTTTGGATTTCTGTTAATTCCATACCTCCGACATCCCAGGCTTCCAAATTTTTTTCCGTGTGTAGAAAGATTAAAAAGAGATTTACGTACATGCATTCTATTATTGATAGGCTTTTGGAATATTTAGATATTGGTGACAGAACTGGTACTAAAACAGATTTAGTGGATTTAACAGACTGTATAATGTATTCTGAAAATCATTTACTCCAGATTAGTATAAAAAAAAAATTTATAACTAATATTTTCTTTCGAAAATTTTATTAAAAAATTATAACAATTATAGATTTGTCTTGAAGGCTATATGGAATGCTTAGATTCATTGTATGGCTGTGTTCTGATTCATAATTGTTTAGTAGTTGCTACAGAAATCTGGTAGTATCTAGATACGATACAAAGAAAACTTTTAATTTTAGCTATAACCGTAGAAAGTAATTGTACCGCAAAAGATTTACAAATTTTTCTACCTAATAAAAGCTCAAATGTTAGCATTCATGATTTTCAGTATCCATATTTATAGATATTTTAGACAAATAGTATATAATCATAAATATTTGTAGCTTGCTTATCGACTTGTGAATATAACTTTAGTCAATAATGTTCAAGTTTTGGCTTTGTTTGTATCAGGAGTAGGACTCCTGATTTAAGTGAAATTGAATTAAGACTGGCTATACAATGTTGGAGAAATAGTATAGAAATTTTGCGTACATCAGAACAATCTTATTCAAGGAATTTCCCATCTACAATTTCTTTGGATTCTGGAATTTTAGGGTACTATATAATAAATTATAATATAACATTAAGTATAGATATAAAACAACATTTTTATACAACATTTTCTAAACTTTATCTTCTGTACCATGTCGAAAAGTAATAGATCTTTTCTTAAAATTTGATAAAACTATTTGTAAATAAGTTTTAATAATTTAAATCTATTTAAAACATTAATATTTTTATAGATTTTTACTAGTGAATTATAAAATAGGAAAGTTTGTCTTGAGTAGGAATGCTCAACATTTAAAAAATCATGAATAAGGAACTCATCGGCTAGATACTATAAAAACGTTCTATCATCATTCTATAGAAACTTTTCTACTTTCTACTGATTTTAGTGTAGAAATGGAGGAAGAAGCAACAAATAAATTAACCGAACAGTTTAAGGAAGCGAAGGAAACTCATTGGTGTTCCGAATGTACAACCTTTTCCTATAATTGTATGACACTATATTTGTAATAAATAAAATTGTTTACACCATTAACTAAAACGTCTCATATCTGCTGCATAATTACTAAAAAATTAATAAGATAAAGTGCATAGCAAATATGAACAACGAATTTTGTCTCATAATTATGCAATCTAATGAAAACTCTCTGTATGCAGCTATTTAATTCCTCTTGATTGTAGATGTACATACTACCACTTATCAACTGAAATTACTTATACATGAAATTCAGGAATTTGAGAGTAATATTGTAGAAAAATAAAACAAATATACAAATACATGTAAATTATAATATCATCTTTATTTCCTTTGATTCTTTATGAACACTTTATGTATGAACACTTTTTATAAGTTATAAATACTTAACGTTTTTATTATAAATAATGTTCACTTCCATCACTGGAAATAACACTTATGAATAAAATTTTAACTTCATGTCAATATTCTTCTTATAAAGACTTCTTCTTATAAAGCTTAACTAAATTTTTTAAACTATCAATCTTCCATCTCTTAAAGCTTTCATGTTGCATTTAAATTTAGAATAACTATAATCTGTTATTAAAGCTTTCGTGTTATATTTTAGTCTGGAGTATAATATAGTTTGTACTTTTAACTAGTTCATCACAGCATTTTTAACTTATATGTATAGACCCCCATTTTTGTACTACCTATAGTCTGCTACTTCAATCACATTTATCCTCATTTTCACTGAATAAATTTAATAATTCCAATATATCTGGTCGTTTTTCTGGATCGTAATCAAAACATTTATGTAATGTAGATCTGAGATACGATGGTACTAAATCCATGTTAAGCACATGTCTATTGTCTAAATTCTCTTTGGCACAAGAATAAGCATTAAAAAAATTGTCAACATCCCACACACTTTTCTCGCTATACAACTCCACTACAGTACACGCAAATGCCCAAATATCACTCGCAGTTGATGCTTCATATCGGTGTATAAGTATTTCAGGTGACATGAACAAATACGTTCCACGCATTGTGTCACCTTGAGTTGATTGCAAGCTTTCGTTTACTGATTTCGACTTTCCTAGTCCTAAATCGCACAATTTGACTTTGCAAATGTTATTCACTAAAATGTTGTTTGGCTTGATGTCTCTGTGGATAATTGGTACGCGATGAAGATGTAGAAACGCCAGTGCACAAGATATCTGATAGCAGATTTTACTTTTCATCTCTCTGGTGAGTAGATATTTATTTTTAATATTTTTATCAAATATTATCTGAAACAATGACTCAGATTTGAAGTATTCTATTACTATATGGAATTGAGTTAAACCATTGTATGCAGCAATTATCGATATTATATTCGGGTGCCTGATCTTGTCTAGCAGCATGATCTCTCTCAAGATAAGTTTATCATTTTTTCCTTTCATCATTGATTTAATTGCTACAACTGAACCTAAATATTTCCCTTTCATTACACAACCTTGGGCACCACTACCTAATAATACATTTGAAAACTTGATATCCTTTTCTTCTATCATCTGGATAGACACTTGTAAATAATGTTGAGTTACAGGCCGTATTCTTGGCAATCCTGAATCAGTGCTATCAAAATTTGATTTTTTCATAATTTCTTCTTGCTGAGAGGTTATTGTTGCTTCAGAAAACTTCGGAGAAGGAATTGAGTGCATTTTAGAGTTAATTTTTAAACTAGAAACTTGAACAGAACTTGATGTGTGCAAAATGGGCAACTCTAAGTTTTCTTGTAAAACTTTATCCGATTTTCGTTTCAGTTTACCTAAATTGCTTGAATCTTTTCCATTTGAGTGTTGTTGATTAAGTAACGTAGAGTGTGGAGGCGGTACTTTGAAGATTTCTCGTAAAGATCTTTCTGGTTTTTTCAGTTTCTCTGAATCGCTTGCCTCTTTGATTAGCGTAGAAAATTCACTATGCACTGAATTACTTTTTATATGTAGATGTCGTTGATCACGCAACAAAGAAGGATACGAAGGCAAATTGGCAAGCTCATCAGTTTTCATGCCTGGTTTTGTTTTTGTGGTAAGTAGATATAAGTTCAAATCATGATTCTTAGATCTTAACTTATGAGCTTTTACATACTCCCAGAAATTATTTTCTTTATTATCATAACTAAACGAGTCTATGTATTGTATTGTAAAAATATCTGGATAAGATCTTGTACTGAGTAATACTTATAACCATTTAATGTTATTTTAATCTTTGGTTCTAACACAGGTCCTAGATAGTCATATTCACTGTCACAATCATTTCTGTGTTTCCAAGTCACAAATACTACTCGTTTAGTAAATAATTCTTTTTCTTTAATGCTTTCTTCTGACAATTGTTGCTTTTTGTTGCCTAGTTTTGTTCTCTTAACACTCTTCTCATCTACGTTCTTATTCTCGTACAATTTACTAAGTATCTCGTCGAAGCGCTTCTTTTTTTTTAACCAAGTACTATTGGTGCCTCTATAAAATCAATAAACTTGATTTAGTTTTATTAAATGTATAATAAGCAAGATAAAAGAAATTATATTTATATCTACATATACACACCTCTTGGACATGTCAATTTGTATGTATCAATCTCTGGATTGATAAAAATTGACTCAGCATCAGTATGCAATAAATACTTTTCTCCGTCACTTTCATATGTCAAGGTACTGCCTTCTGGAAAATATTCTTTTAGGACAGATTTTTGCAAGATTTGGTTGGTTACGTAAATATTCATGGATTCTTCTCCATATACTAT
Organism: Torymus aiolomorphi; assembly: GCA_036365515.1. NCBI lineage: Eukaryota > Metazoa > Arthropoda > Insecta > Hymenoptera > Torymidae > Torymus > Torymus aiolomorphi. The sequence goes on along the minus strand of CM070875.1, from coordinate 189,592,714 downwards.
TTTTATTTTTTTTGGCCCCACTGAACTTGACGACTCCATCTAAACAAGTTGTTAGACAAGTTAAAATTGTAAACTAGTAATTTAAATAAAGATAATACCTAATTAACTACTAAACTATAACCTCTACATTTTTGCTACATAAAAACTAATATCATAAACATACTTTCCAAAATTCCTGTAGCTCCGACACCATAAATCAGTTCTGGTTTTGTTGATAGAATAACTAATGCAAAAACAACACTCCAAATTACAACTCCAATTTACAAAACGTAATTGCTCCGAAAATGGATGTTGGCAGTCGTCTGTCGTTTCGATCGGCGGAACACGAGGCACGTTCCCGGATTTTCGGCACGCACGCACCCTGGCCGAGAGGTGGCGCATGAGCGCTTCCGTACGCCGAGGCGCGAGCGCGCGCACGGCAACAATGGCTGCTCGCCGACTGCGAGCAGAGAAAAACATTGCCACTTACTCGCCGTGTGCAGGTGTACGCTGCGCGCTCCTCGATGATTGAACTGCTCGAAGCTATTGAATCGTGGTCCTCTGCAGAGTCGTCCGCAGGAAAAGCTTAACTCGTAGCTTCGGCAACATAACCTTGTTATGTGTCTTGAACAGGCTAGAGCCCGAACAAGAATGATCTTAGTAGATCAGCTACTGCCGTAATTACATAGTTTAAAAACTCTATCAGGTTAGAACCTGAACAAGGTTAATATTGCAGGCTTACATTACACAGTTACATTAGAATCTAAATACGATGCCTTTGAAAATATTCGCCGCGTACTCGACGGCATCTGCACGAGGCTTAAACAGAAAAAAAACAAACGATATTTATGTTATCTTACTCTTCTGATCTCTAGATGATTGGCTTTCTTGATCTGCATCTGCTCCTCTGATGTATCAATAAAGCACTATTTTAATAAATAACTGTGAAAAATGTCAAAAAGGGACTCAAATCCCTTTCACTCTAACATTTTTCTGTGGGACGTGCGGATCCTCCGGCACAAAGAAAAAGAATGAGGATCGAGCGGCGGCGGAGCCGGGAGACAGCTACGGTGGCGGCGTGGTACGGCCGCTAGCGCTCTTTTTTGCTTTGGACGTGTGGTAAATCGGGCTAGAAGAGAGGGTACTACAATTTGATCATGAGGAAGAGGTGCGAAATACAATGAAAAAACAGAGAGAATCTCAGTAGAATTTGTGCATAAAGTATTTTTAGTCACGGTGTCCTAATGGATTTAATTATTTTATATTTAAAATTACACTTTGTATATTATATCTGCAGTAGCATCACTTATTATCGCAACATGCAATGAACGAATATTACGTGCAGGAAAGTATGATAATAACATTATGAACATGAGCAGATGAATACGAGCTTTCAACTTTAATTTGATAAATTTATACGATCTAATTTCAATCTAATGTCTCTAGTTATGTAAAGAGTCTACCTCAATACTTTACCTTTTTCCATTCTAATAACGTAAAAATGTATCTGCTTTGTTACTTTTTCACTTCAAACATTTTGACAATATTCTAAATTTTAGTGTCACAACATAGCAGCAATTTTCTTAAATCTTATTAGTAAACCAAAATAGACATCGATAATGTTACTATAGCAATTTAATCAAAGAAATTTAGTACAAAGGATGAAGAAAATCCTCGAAAATGTAAGTTTTTCCCTAGTTTTGTTTGCTAGTTTACGCAAGTGGTAGTACGATGGACCTAGTTTCGCGCAAACTTTGCTACTTGAAGAGAAAAACTTTTCCTAAAGAGCGAGAGGACGCGAATAGTCGTCACCACTAACTCCGAAAAAGTCGATTTATAGAACAGAGTCTCGAACTATATTCTCAAGAAAATAAGTGTGCGATATGTAAATTTTTCAATTAACGATGCACATCTTATTTGTATTTTTAAATCTGTGCTACTATTTTCTCTTCTGTTTATTTATAGTATTTAGTAATTCCTTTACGCGTTTCAATCTGATAAATAAAATATATTAGTTTTGAAGTGTTTGCAATACGTTCGTAGGTTTTAATTATTTTAAGGAGTTAAAAACGGACTCGAGACGAACCAATTTTGTTTGATGAATTTATTTCGCCAACGTTTCGAAAGTGTTTTTTAACTTTCTTCATCAGGGCTGCGAAAGCATAGTTATAAAACATGTAGATTTATAAACAAAAAACAATATTAAACATAATATATAAAAAACATACCATAAAAACAATATTAACACATATTAAGTTCGTCTACGAGGAGTTTAAATTTCTCCTCATGAACGCAACGTCGCCAATTCACTATTAAATACAATTACAGTTTTTAATAACATTAAGGAATTGAAATACAATACGTGTATGAAAGAATATTTGTTTAAAAATGAAGTACTGGTAAGAACTTACAAAGTTTATGACGTTCTGCAAACAGTCAATTTTGGAAATGCCCAACTGTATTAGGACAACTCCAAAATGGCACTAACGATAAATTAAAATTAAGGAGTAATGAATAACTGTTAGGATAGACAGGAAAGAGGTGGTAGGGGTCGGGAAAGGGAAATAGTGAGGGATAGCGGTTGCCTCGGTCACACCGGTGGAACAGGAGCGCAAGCGATGAGGAGTAGTGGACGAGACCCATACGATAAGAATGCGGAGACTCTAGCGTATTAGGTGTGCCACCTCTCTAATCGCATGCTCACCTGATCCTACAGTACGAAACAAGACAGTAAAGTAATGGAGAAAAGAGGTTGTAAACACGTAGAAGGCAATTGTAAATATTATGAATTTAGATGTGTTGCTTCTTGATAGTATCTATTGTCTTTTTATCTGCGTTTTTTAAGAAATGAGTATCTTCTATATGATTGAGTGTATTATTGTAGAAGTGTATGTGCATCATCTCAGAAAAAGTGCGTTTAAAATAGTTCGATTCTTTGTCTAGTATTCTGATCTTATCAAAATTTATGGAATGTCCTGTGTCCTGTGTATGGCCAGCGAGTGCAGAATTTCCAGAGCCTAATTTGACTGCTCTTTTATGTTCGTACACACGTTTCGTTAATTTTCGTTTACTCATACCGATGTATGTGGCAGAGCAGTTATTGCAGTTGATCTTGTAAACGATCCCATTCGTGTTTAATAAATCGAGACGGTCCTTTCCTAGTCTTATCAAATGATTAAACTTGTTAATGGTTTTATATATAGGAATTATATTGTGTGTACGGAGGATACGGTCAATTTTTGGAGTTAAATTCTTTATGTATGGCAGTATCATTTTTGTTTTAGAGACTATTGATTTAGTATTATTGGCTGTGTTGTAAGTTGCGACGTTACTATTATTTTTACGGATCTGGTCGAGTCTAATGCCAATATATTTTTTAATAATATCTGGAGGGTAATTGTTACATTGAAGGTAATGTGTGGTTGTTTTTAAGTTATCGATATGGAACTGTGGATGAGAAAGTTTTATAGATTTGTCGACAAGGTTGTATATAATAGCTATTTTTGTGACTGTGGGTGGTGGGAAAAATAATTCATGTAACGTCCAGAGGCTGTGTTTTTTCTATACCAATTGGTGATTATTTTGTTATCATCTGTTTTTGTAAGTGTCATATCAAGGAAGTTTATGCTGTTGTTGTGTTCATATTCTATTGTAAATTGCAAATGCCTATTATAACTATTAAATGTAGTGAGGATTTCATTCGTTTTATCTTTCTTAGTAATAAGAATAATGTCATCTACATATCTTTTGTACAGTAAGACTTCACTTTTGTATTTGTTAAGACACGAGGTTTCCAAAAGTTCGAGAGTAATATCGGCGAACCACGGGCTCGTGCAAAAACCCATCGGTGCACCCATAGTCTGTTTGTAATACTTATTATTAAACTGTAAATACGTAGAATCAAGTAGTATTTTTATTCCTTTCAAAAATTCTGTTTTAGATAAGTTTATTTTATTATTAAGGTATTTCCATTTTTTTGAGATAGCAAGAATAATCAGATCCGACGGGATGTTTGTAAACAATGAAACAACGTCAAAAGAGGAAAGCTCAAATTCGTCCGTGATGTCTATGGTATCTACTATTTCTTTTAATTCAGTGCTACTTTTTACTGTTGATTTTGGCCGGGGAAAGTATTTGGTGAAAATTAATGATAAACTTTTATCTAAAGCGAAAGTAGGACTACCAATTGCAGAAACTATAATTCGTATGGGATTGTCTTTCTTATGGATCTTAACAAGGGCATATGTTCTCGCCAGGTTTGTGTTTTTAATATCTGCGTGCAATACATGAGAAAAACATATATTAGTAATTAAAAAAAAAATATATTAGTAATTCTCTTGCACCTGTAAAAATTGTTGATATGATAAAATTGTACGGTTTTAATTAAGCTCTCAGGAAAATGAAACAACATCAAAATAATACATTTTTCTTCTTCAAAGAGAAACTTTGGAATAGTGAAAGAAATTCGAGACAAAAACAGTTTAAAATAATATTTTAAGATATTTGACATCAAAATTTACCGTTTGTGAATAATTTTTTTCGTGCCTGTAAGTATATATGTCTATGTGTATGTGCTTGCACTGTTGGGCATGCAGATACGTCGAGAACCTACTGACCAATTTTAATAAAAAAAACTCTTATTTTTCTTGTTTTCTACTATATTTTCAAACCTCCTTTTTAATAAGTTCATTTTTAAATTCTAGTTTTAGTTCATTTTGTTATATAATAATAATATTTTCCGCCCTTTAACCTCAAAATGCCATCTTAAATGTCATTTTGCGGCCTCGGACGGAAAAATACGTTACTGAAACGTGGACGTAAGAGAATTTTTACCTCATGCGACTTTTCGACCTCGCTTCGCTCGGCCGAAAAACGTCGCATGAGGTAAATAATCCTCTTCCGCCCGCGTTAGTAATATACTATTTTTAATTTTATGATAATATGAAACTGAAAGATGTTTCAATTCCCTAAATTTTCTTTTTTAAAATTTTAATTATTTATTATCTTCATTTGAATATTGAATTTACCTTATCCATATAATCATTTTTATTTATAATTCCAGTTTCTTTTCACTTAGCTCCATTGAATTGTTGTGTGAATGCATGTTTTTGTCAAATCGTCGACAAACCAACCACACATTATTCTTAACAACTTTTTTGAAAGTTTCGTTGGGCTATATGGGTTGCGGAAATTACTTTGCAAAGACTAAGAAGTTCTGGAACTCAAGACCGTAAAATTATATTTAATGCGTTTTCTTATAAGTTTGCGGAAAATAATACCAATTAATTTCGGATGAGCACTTGGGAAAAGAAGATTACTAAATATGGCGTATAAACTTTTACAGCATAATTCAGACAGGCGTATGAACCCGTACAAAATTTTATCAATGACGCCCCATTAAAATTAATTAGCTATTTCGCATAGCAAGAAATAGCGCTCGCTAAGCGAATTTCTCTTTTCGTCGTCACGGAAACGTGAAAAAGGATGCACCGATCTGTCGACAAACGACCCTTCGTGAGGAAGAATTTTTCTCAAAAAATACAATAACTGCACTTCTTAGGAAGAACTTTTGAAATAGCGAAATGGATATCGCGAAGTCGTTGAATGAGTTGAAGCAAAGTCGATAAAGCGGCCCAAAAGTTTTCGGAGGATTGAATTTCATTTCTGTCAAACGTGCGCACGAAATTGATTCCTTTCTTCGAGAGTTTGAAAAATCAAATACAGTTATGCCAACATCAATCTTCCCAAAGTAGCGTTCTCCGTACCAATAGCATAGAATGAAATCTTAAATTATGCAGAATTTGTAAATTCAGAAATATTGCTTTAGCATTGCGTTTCATCTAGTATTAATTTTACACATTTGCCATACCTTATTTGTCATCTAAAATAAAACCACTTTAACATAAATATCGTAAAACATAGAAAACTAATCGTTATAATATTGATAATAAAAATGTAAATTAAACGATACTTTAATGAAAATCCATCTTTTGCAGAATCTACTCCATTAACATTTCTTCTCTCCAGATCGTAATTATTTCAAGTATTTGCTGTCAATTAGCTCTATCAGTTACTATTAGCACTTTATAAAGACGAATCAGCATATTCCCGAGTCGGATGGAGCCCGAATAAAAACGAGAATAACGAGATGATCCGATTAGCGTTACACGTCGAGTGCAAACTGTATTTTCTCGTCGATGTGCATTCAGCTGCGTTGCGCTTCATAACACGGAGTTAATTGCTTTTTAGCGCAGGGGCACGCGTCTCTCTCACTCTCTCCCTCTCTCCCTTCCTCTACCTCTCTTTTTCTACATGGGTTATAACCTCCCGGATACGTACGTACGTTTCCGTGGCGGGCGTTCATCCCCATTTGCGAGAATTGAATCCATCGAGCCTTTCGATCTCTCCGTGTCTTTCTTTTTCTCCATTTTCCTCTCCTTCTTACTTTCTCTCTCGTGCTCTCTCTCTTGTGCGCGCAGCAAAGTCGCGCGCAGAGAACAAACGACCGGGAAGTTCATTTTAGATGTTTGTCTTCGTCGTCGTTTGTGGTCGGGTAGACGGGGCGAGCTCTGAGAGGAAAAGGAAGTAAAATCGAGCGAAACCGAGGCAGCTGAATACGTATCGAGGAAAAAAGGAAGGCGGCAGCAGGCGGAGAAATTTGAGAGCTGCGGCAGCAGAGAGGAAAGGAAGTGGGGGAGGGTGAAGAGAGGCGCTGGAGATGAGGGATAAAACGAATGGATCTGGTAAATGGGTCGAAATGCAAGAAAAACGAAGAGGATGAAAAAAGGAGACAGAGATTGAGCGAGGTATTGAAAAAAGGGAGGGGAGATTCGGCCGAGCGCTCGGAAGCCGGGAATTAGAACGAGACGGATGAAGAGCGAGCGGCAGTAGTAAACGGCGATAAGTGTGTGCGCGCACCGGCGAAAAAAAAAACAGAGGCGCGCGCAGACGTGGCAGCACGGCTTATGTCTTCTGAAGGGTCAGAAATCATCTTAATTACTTTCCATGCCTATGTGTGTTTATGTTGAGCAAAGTTTGTTCACTTCGGAAACAAACTTCGTTTATGCGAAAAGAAACGATTGTTCGAACACTATTAGCTCAGTACAGGAACAGATTTGTACATATTCTTATGTCTACTGGCGAAAAATTACTCAGAATGGTATGCTTTTTAGGATTACTTTTGCATAAATTGTAATTTTAGGTTTATTATTAAAAGGTATATAATTTTAATGTCATCACATATAGTAAAGTTTAAAAATTTCGGTAGGAAATTTCATGCACATGTACTAAAAGCAAGTCTTAAACGTAGGTATATAATATTATCAATTAGACTTTGGAAATTGTGTCCATATTATAGTATTGAGATTTTAAAATCCTTTTCAAACGTATAAAATCATTAAGTTGATACACATAACTCGTGCTCCATTGAACATAATTACACCATACTCTCTGTAATACCGCAATTAATTAGAAACAGAAACATAATGTAACATATTCATCTAGTATGAATCATTAAATATAGTTCGAAATTGCCTCTTCTAATAATTATCCTGTTTGCGCTTATTTGAACAATCACTTGACCACATAAATTAATCATAAAAGCTATTATTAAGCACTCGTATTAATCATATACGTCAAAAGGAAACCAACGATCGTCATTAATTCAACTTCTTCCCTTCCTGTAAATATTAACACTCACGCGAGAGCGACAAAAAAAAGCCAGGAGATTCTCTCCTTCCTTTATATCAAAGAATGCAATGGGCGGATCGTCAGAGGAGCGCCTCACGTAACAAGAAACTCCTTGGAGATAGTCAACGGACGACGGGGGAAACCGGAAAAAGCAAAAGACCGACCCGATTAAAAGAAGTGACGTCCTTCGAGTCGATTTCCGCCCGCCCCACTCCCCCGTCTTTCTCTTTGTGCTGGCGCTGCTTCGTTTCTTTTCGCATTCGCATTTCCACTCTTTTCATCTTTCGATTCCCCTGCGGCTTTCGTGCACCGCGGAATACGCTGATGACTTTAATCCAACGTGTGAATTAAACAAGTGGGAGTATTTTTTTAATCAGCGAGCTTCGGAAATTATGAATCCTCAATGGGCAGAGTACATATTCTTAGATGATGAAAAACGATTGAAATGAAACAACCGAATATTTTCACGTATTATCCCAATTATAGAACACTTATTGTAATATTGGACTAAAATAATTAAAGTGGAAACAATTATTTCGGATTACATGATGTAAAAAAATACAAATGTAATTAGTTATATTGCTACAGAAAATATCTGCAATTTCGCCAAATATTATTAAATTATTTACTAATTAATAATTAAAGTGAGAGTAGCAAGAAGTATAAAACAGTAATAAGAGCCCACAATTTAATATCGTGCAACGTTAAATAATAACGACCGTCAAAAATACACATAAGAATTATGCACATATTTATTGTGCACACTTTAGCATTGGTGTATATCTATATCTATGTGTATACTCCAATGCTAAAGTGTGCACAATAAATATGTGCATAATTCTTATGTGCACAAACCACACCATGCCAAAAATACTTGCATTAAAAATGAAAAATCCCGTTATATCCATAAATATTGAAAATTTCATTAATTAATTATCGAAAAAAAAAATTAAATCAACTTATACTAATAAAAATATACAATGATAATTCTAATTAAATATGTATAAATTATTTTATTACATTATTTCGCTTTTCCATTCATAATTAATGAACCTGTTTTCAATTATCCACCAACATAATGCAGAATCAGTTGCCAAGATTACCCGTACACGGACATCTTGACCCGACTGTTTATAGCCGTAATAGCTATAAAAATCAAAGCCCTTACTAATACATCTGGCAACTATAATAAATTCACATATTACGGCGCAACAAACACAAACGCCCTGTAAATAATGGGCGAAAAGTACACAGAGCATCACATCCCCGACGGCAGATCCGACGACTTTTACTACTCCATAAATATAAAGCCTCCGTCCGAGGGGCATTAGCGATCAATCAAGTTTTTACTTCACACCCCCAGCCGCGCCCCATTACTACCCATAGTCGAGCTCTAACGGCGCGTCGAAGCCCCGCTAACCGTCGCGAAAATCAGCCTCTCTCCGCACGCTTTACAATCGACGCCCACGCCGAAGCATTATTGCTACATTTGTTTTGAAGCCACAGCCCGACCGCGCGCGCACGCCTGGCAATAAAATAAATTCGCGCAGACGGGCCGCGCCGCGAATGTATTTCCGCGATTATCGCGGCAGTGGCGGGGGGGGGCGGGGTAGAGCGAAATTAACGACGGCGCGTTATTATCGGTCGCGCCGCCGCCGCCGCCGAGCGCGTGAAATTATTAACGAGGGCGGACGAAGGCCCTCTCTCTCTCTCTTCTCCGATTGATCGTCCGACGGCTTTACGCGCGAGCGCGGCTTTCGTAATTTTCGCCTGTTGTTGCGCCCCGCCGGATGAGCTTGACAGGGGGGTAGGTGCGCGCGGCTTTTAACGCGGGCGTAATGCCGCACGAGATCGATACATATATAACGGCGATGCATGCGCGAGCGGGGCTCGGTTGTTTTTGTACGCGTCGATGAGCTCGTGTGCCGGTTAAGTGAGACATGATGCACTCGTTGCTTATGATTTTTTCAATGAAAACTCGTCCGAATCGTGTACACATGCGGTTAAACGCATTGAATAACGCGTATAATTTGATGATTAATTAATAATAAAATAAATACTCGTCGTTGGGGAAATAGGCTTGATTAAGCTTCTCGTGATAATATGTGTGTGTGTGTGTGTGCGTGTGTGCTTGCGTGCGTGCGTGCGTGCGTGCGTGTGTGTGTGTGTGTTATTCGTCCAAATGAAATGAATAAATTATTACGACGTAAGAAATTTCGAATCATGTAATCGGTAATGTAAAAAGCTTAGCGCGTTTCAGTATGGATCAAACGAGTTATTTTTAAAAGTAAAGTAAAATAAATGAATTTGAATTGTAAACTGCTTTTTGAAATAAAAACAGTTTATAATTGAAATCAAAAACTCACAGAATCCTTTCAAATTTTAATATAGAATCTGTATTTTGATAATTATGCTTTAACATTTGAAAAAATCACTTTTTCTGAATTTTTTATTTTATTTGTTTTACGCAAATAAGTAAAACGAAATTGAAAAAATTAATTATAAATTTTCAATCAAGAATTTATTGTAAATAAGTTGAATTTACAAACATGTAAAAACATTCATGAATAAATGGTGTATAAATATAAATATAAATACAAATATATCGTGCATGTAATACAATAAAATAAAATTTATAAAATACAATACTAATTTGGTATAGTCAACTAGAGGTTCTTAGTCTATTTTTTAAATATATAATATCATAGTCCAATTCTTAAAAGCTAATAATACTGAATAGTAAGTCAAAGACTAGAATTAGTGATATCACAAATGACTAGAAAATTTAATTGACTAGACTAGAAAAATCGCTGACATAGCCATGTTGTACAAAATAGAACTTATAACTAAAAATAAAAAATGAACTAAAATACTAATCTCACACTCGCACTCACCACTCACGCTAATAAATATATTCATTCCGTATAAATGGAACGACACATTGTATAAATTAACATACAGAAGTCGCACATTTTTCGAATGGTTAGTCGAGATCAAGGAGATGTTATTATTAATTAAAGCATTTTTAATTATGTATAACAGCGTCATCGATAAATACAAGATTTCAATTAAACAAAACAGTACTATAACAACAACTAACAAACTCTAACAACATACTATACTAACAATCTCAATTTATCTCACAATCACTATAATAAAAACCTGCCTTAGTGCCCTAACTTTGCCGCGTGAAAGCGGCTCTTCCGTTTATCAAATGCGAAGTCGTTCTCGTCCCGACAACGATGACGGCAAGTGAGGTGCGCGCGCGCGTTGCATATTAACGAAGTTATTCCGCCAAATAATCCATTTCAGGGCTGAAGTTGAGGTAGGCAGGGAAGTAACAAAGAAGCTCGAAAGTAGACGAGATGAAGATAAAACGGAAATAAGGCGGAGGAATCGGGGAGAAGAAAAATCGCGAAGCTGCTGTTCCTGCCGCCGGTTGCATAGTGGCAATTTTCGACGTGATTTCTCACGTGGAAAAGCGGTACGCATGCGGGATGACTTACTCGCGCTATCTCACTCGTATAGTTTGTTTACAAAATAAAGAATACATAATACTTATTTCCCTGTCCTGGTAGAAATTCTCTCTATTGAAAATAGCCAGCAAGTTAATAAATGGCTAGTAAAAATAGCTAATTTCTGAGTAGTGATAAAACGATTTTTCCGGTCATATTCTCTATTTAACCTTTTAGCTGCGGGGGTGGTCGATATATGGATCACTCTAGAGACAAAGAATATTTGAAGTTTTTAAATCAAATTTGATGTTCTGAATACATAACAAATAGTTTTAAAATTTCTCAAAACATTCTTGACCTTGAAATACTGATTTTCAAGGTCAGGATTATCAACAGGAATTTTTTTATTATTTTTTACGTATTCAGCACATCAAACTACGAACGAAAACCGTCTAAAAACTTGACTTATAGTAGGAATGAAATTTGACCTTCAAATGGGGATTTTCAAGGTCAAGGGTGTCTGCGAGAATTTTGTTACTATTTTTTCATATTCATCGCGTGAAATTACATAGAAATACCCTCTCAAATCTTCATAACAAAAGAGACAAATTTTTTTACATTGTACTTAACGTTGCCTGCGGGGCTGGTCGATATATGGACCAGCAGTTAGGTCAGCGACTCTATCTCAGATATCCAGTGATATTATGTATACATTTTACATATTCTGAGAGGTCAATTTATACTGAAATTTCCCCGCAGCCTAAAGGTTAATGGAGATAAGGCAACCTTAAAATGGTTTTACTAATTTTTCTCTGTAATCTCATCATGTATTTGAAACCGAATATTAAAAAAAACAAAAGGTTGCTAACCAAAACGTAAACACGAATTATTGGTATTTAATTCGTTTATAGTATTGTTTCAGGGGATACAATCGAAAACAATGATTTTACGTTTGATTCTGTCTCTCTTACTCCTCGCCATAATAGTGAGCCTCTTACTAGCCTTTTTTAACTAAAAACACTGACCAACTTTGATATCTTTTAAATACTCATAAATAAGCTAATGTAAATTTGTGAAAAAACGTATTCTATTATTCTGTCTATTAAATTGCGAATGTGATCAGAAAAATCGTTTCATCGATAGATATAAATGGCCAAGAAAAGCGTCTAGTTTTTGTCGATTATTAGTGAAACTAGCTACTTATTAGGCAAATAATGGAATCAATTTCCACCAGGGTGTTCAGCTTAGAGTTTTGCGCGTTATGATCTGTAAAAAGGACCATTTTCGAACTTGTGCCGTTCACAAAACTGTTCATTCGTATAACGTTCTCACACTTCCATCAAAGTATATGATGAATTGGAAATCCATGAACCTATTTATGGGTAAATCTCCAGAACTTCTAACTATTTTGTTACTTTTTTTATGTTTTTTATTGCTGCTATTAGCATGACCTGCGGAGCACATAAATGAGACAGGGGCAAAATCTTTAATTTTTACGTAGAAAATCAGTCCTGTAATCCACATTAGTGTGCCACGTAGGCTGGAGATGTACAAGACTGTCTAAAAGAGGTCCACTTTTTAACTCTTTCCAAAATATCTTGTACATCCTCAGGGTACGGTCTTATACGTGGCACACTAATATGGATTACAGGTAACACAATAGTCAAAAGTTCTGGAGATTTACCCTTATATCTGCGTCGAATTGTCTCCACAGCCATTACATGTGATCATGTAATAAATGTATAGTAATCTTCATATATCTGTTACAAATGATATTCAATCAAAATATTGCCCTCAGATAAATTTAAATGGTGTTAAAAGTTCCAGAAAAAAAATGCACGCAAAATCTGATAGAATTATTGTGAATCTGTTAAGGCAGATGTAAAGGCTATTGCGGTGATATAATTTTAGCAAGGCCAGATGCTGTACTATTTTTAATCTGAACTCATAGCAAATTGCTTTTCCCCTTTATTCAGCTTTCATTACATTGTTGTACCGACGTGTTATTTTGAGGTGTCCAGAATAAACGCCAACATTCATTTTTATTATCAAAAAGTGATTAAATTTAGCCCATCACTTCCATTTTTCCAAGAACCGCCTGACCAAAATGTTTTGTTTATATTTATTCAATTAAGAAGACTGCATCGATTCACAGCTTATCTAACATTTTCAATAAATCCATTACTGTATTTATTTATTTCGCTAATAACTAAATCAATTTAAAAACCATTTAACAAAATATGAAGCTCGAATCGCATACTAAAAATAACAATAAAAGGTAAAGGGATCCAGCGAGCTTATGAAGCTTGATTTTCATCAATAAACAAATAAAAACGCCGCTCTCCCTGCGCTTAATTTCCGACTTGTCAGCTGCACAAAATACACAATAGTTCCTCCTAATGCCTTTAGCCGACGTAATCTCCCGAGTAAATATTCACGAGGTTAATTCCATCACTCAGCGCGCGGTAAAAACGCTCTCGACCAGCCACCTCTCGCCTACTCCTCCCTTTTCTATCTTTTGCATTTTGCTGATAGATCGACGCGCGCGCTCGCGTCCTCGCGCCTGCATCTCTTTTATACCGTTGTAAGAGAGAGAGAAAGAGGGAAAGAGATGCGAGACCGTCAGTCCGTGTGCTTCTGCGCGTGTGGGTATATACATATATACATGAGAAAAGGGGGAGAACGAGCGAGCGCAGGTAACTCCCGCTAAAATGCAAATGAAACTCAGAGAAACAAAAGGTATATAGGAGCGCGAGTGCGACTCTCCAGTTGACAGCGGCAAACAAAAAGAAAAGCGGAGAGAGCCTGGTGGATGGAGAGAAAGAGAGATATAGAGAGGGAGAGAGAAAGGAAGAATCGCGGCGATCTGAAATTCTCGGCGCGTTTAACCATCGTCAACCTTACAGCGTCTCTCTCTCTCTCTCTCTCTCTCTCCTGCTTTCTATTTCTCTTATTTTCCCTATTTCTCGCTTTCCGCTCCGAGTCTGAACAATTCAAGTATCGAGTCACAATCTCGACGACGGCCAAGACAACGTAACGGCCTTCCCTCTCTTTCTCTCTCTTCCGTGCGCAGCCTCGTGATCTCTTTTCCTTCATTATTGACGTCGCGCATTCATTTTTGCGCCCCGCCATTGTCGAGCGCGGGCGTATCGGGCCAATCAGCGCTCGTCGAACGAGCTCCGAGCGCTGACCGCTTTAATACTGAAAGGATCAACGTCATTACCCGGGACGAAAGGCGCGCGCCGGAGAAAGTGTACGAAAGAATTTAGCGCAAGAGAATCGCTACGTTCTTTTCTTCTCGCTCATATATATATATATATAGCGATGCCCGCTCTCAAGTCTAGTGGCTCGGAGAAGCCGAACAATCTATTTTTATCCTTCATCTCGATCAGCTTCGTTCCAGCGAATTATTTGATTTGTCGAGCGCGGTGAAAACTTTTATCGCGAGGTGGAAGTAATCTTATAACGGGGCGCGGCGTGACGAGGAAAGTGTTCCCGTGACATTATTAACGCTACATTTGAGCTGCTCCGAGTTCTTAATTGAAGAGCGCAGGGGTAGATTAATAAGCGTATAAATGTTTCGCCATTCGGATTCAAAGAATTTTACGCGTGAGAAGATTTGAAAAGCGCTCTAAGTGGATGGTACTTGCCTTGTGAAAAGTAAATAAATAATCATAATTCTGGGAGCACGGCATGGAAAAGATGCCTATTAACGGCAACAGGTTGAACTTGAAGACTTGCGACAATAAAACTGTACGATAAAATTTTATTTCGTAAAACTTGACACCTTGGAAGGTGCGTAATGTTTATGGCTTTTTAAAGATTCTAATCGGTTTTGTATTAAAAATCAAATTTATCGTACTTAACTGACTAGATGCTGTTGGGAGGTATTATGTTGTTATACAATTTATTACATTACAATATGTAAATGATTTATTTTGAATATAAACTATAAATATGAAATTCTAATTGTTGTGTATTTAAATTATTAGTGGTGTGTAAACTAAAATTGTTTGATTGAAACTGTAATCATAGTGGTGTAGTCTCTCTCAACTCTGCGATCAATTTGAAGTGCGATATATACGCCGCAACTCCACGAGCTGTCTAATCCTTTTCATCTGTTTGATTGGAGAGGGAAACAAAATCATTACATTGGTTGATTAAATCCTTGTTTACGACAAAATAATAGTTTCATATACACGGTGACCCATTTTAATCGCCGCACCCGGATTTCTCGGAACCTAAGCCAGATAGAGAAAAATGGTTCAGACAAAAGTTATAGGGGGCAAAGGGGGCCACATAATGGCGCTAACGTCTTTGACCTTGAACTCGACCTTTGAGGTTATTTCAAGATCAAAGTAGTTTTTTCATATGGAAACACCTAGTTTTGATCCCGGATTCGGAAAGAGCGGGAAATTTTACGTTCAAAATCATATTGAGAAATTTTTTCCAAGATCATTTCAAGGTCAAATCTAGGTCAAACTCAGAAAAGCCATTTAAAATCGTTTTTTTCCATGAACCACGGGCTAAGCTGGTTCAAATTGATCGTATGCTTAATAGAGGAATCCACACACCCCAAACCCACGCACCCAAAACTTACACATCCTAGTAAACAAAACTCAAACTCGCACATCCTAACCCCATACACTTCATGCCCTCACATGCTGAACTGTTACACCCCGGTCCCACAACCATACCCCACACCCCCCAGTCCCACACATCTCTACCCCATGCATGCTAATCCCATACACCCCAAACCCACACATCCTGAACCCTGAAAAATTTTTCTCAAGGGCAAAATGATTTTTTTACGGAAACTTTAAGATCGTTGAAGCTTCTGTTATAAATGTATTAACCTTACTTTTTGCGCTACTCAGAAACAACGACGTGGACGTAGTAAGGATTGTTTCCTTTGGGGTGCTTGATTATAATGAGTCCCCTTGCCTCTCACTGTTCGGGGTACTTGATTATAGTGAGTCCCCTCGCCTCTCACTAATGTAAATAAATTTTTATTCAACCTCGAAGCAAGTGTTCGAAATGACGACCGTTTGCTTCAAGGCACATAGTCAAACGCCTTTGAAAATGGCGAACTGTGTTCTGCAAAGTTTGTCTCGGAATGGCAGCGCATGCTCGACGAATCCTATCCTACATATCTGCTCTTGTAGTGGACTGTTGCTCAAAAATGGCATTTTTCAAATACCCGCATAAACAAAAGTCTGATGGTGAAGTATGGGATGAAGAAGCAAGCCATTTCACCGGACCTCCTTAACCAATCCATCTAATACTAAAGTGTTTATTAAAAAATGCTGTTATTATGAGCGTAAAATGTGGTGCTCCACTATCCTGCTAGAACCTGAAAAATAAAGGACCCCGCACACAATGTATGGGAAAAAATCATTCGGTCAAATTGAACGAAATTGAAAAAAGATAGATTTCTTCAGGACCTCAAGATCTATTTTTTTCCAAAGTTTCGTTCAATTTGACCGGATGATTTTTTCCCATACATTGTGTGCGGGGTCCTTTAAAAGAACCATTGACGGAACCTATTTTCTTTGTAGATGTGTTTTTAATGATTACATTATCAAAATTAGTATTTCTGAAATTCGAACACTACTAATTCACATTATTTACATAAAACAAAAAAATAAAAGGAAGTTTTAGTTTTATTTGCAATTAAAATAAGAAATAATGCTTTATTGAATTGAATACATTTAATGTTAGCATGCGTGGGGTAGGGATGTGTGGGACTCGGGGTGTGGGGTATGGTTGTGGGTCCGGGGTGTAACAGTTCAGCATGTGAGGGCATGAAGTGTATGGGGTTAGGATGTGCGAGTTTGAGTTTTGTTTACTAGGATGTGTAAATTTTAGGGGTGTGGGTTTGGGGTGTATGGGTTCCTCTATTAAGCCTACGATCAATTTGAACTAGCTTAGCCTGTGATTCATGGAAAAAAACTATTTTAAACGGACTTTTCGGAGTTTGACCTAAATTTGACCTTGAAATGACCTTGGAAAAAATTTCTCAATATGATTTTGAACGTAAAATTTCCCGCTCTTTCCGAACCCGGGGTCAAAACTAGGTGTTTCCATATGAAAAAACTACTTTGACCTTGAAATAACCTCAAAGGTTATATTCAAGGTCAAAGACGTTAGCGCCATTATGTGGCCCTCTTTGTTCCCTATAACTTTTGTCTGAACCATTTTTCTCTATCTGGCTTAGGTTCCGGGAAATCCGGGTGCGGCGATTAAAATGGGTCACCGTGTATAGAAATGAGTTAAATTTTAATTAATAGTTACACGTCTCTATTGCCAACTTTTTTGTTCATTCAAAAGAAAATATGATTAGTTAGAAGAACGACGGTAAAGTCTTGCAGTTTGGATTCTAAAAATATATATTTTTAGCCCTGCCTTTCGTTAGACATTATATTATACTTTCAATTCAAAGTGTTTCCAACACTGAATTTTACATTTGAAATATTTTATATTTGAAACTTGGTAGAAAATAAGATAACGAAAATGGTTGGTAAAGTAATTGTACGGTCATTTTTTTTAGCCAATGGTTACAACAAGTGTAAGCCAATGGTTAACCAACGGTTCGGAAAAAAAGCAAATATAACATTTAAAAAACAAAAGAAGTTTCATTTATAATATAAAAATTTTTACAAAAATATATTTAACTACAAAATTTTTAATCTCTTAATATGTATAAAACATTCATTTATCATAAAAATATATTTTTTTCACACTGTCGGTATAGCATTATTATTATTATTATTAATTTGATTATTTTTATTGTATACCAAATGAATAATTTATTATTTTAGTGATTTTGAGAATTAAGGATCTGTAGACCAAAAAAGATCATTAACTCAATACATAAATTTATAGAATTTTTAAACCAACGATTGGTTCAACTGTCAGCTAAGCGAACCATCATTTTGTGACGAAATTAGTAGGATTTTAAAGCAAGAGTTGGTTAAACCATTAGCGAACTCGTTCCGATTTCGCCAACCGATTGTAAACTATTGGTTAATGTTTCTATCAGGGAAATGTTGCTTACTCAAAGAAACATAAAGGTAACATGCACTAACAATATTTAAATTAACAAAAAAGTAAAATTATTTGTTCAAAGAACATTTTTAAAATAATATGATAAAGTAGAAACTTCAAATACGCTTTGTTTAACAGTTCGATAAAAGCGTTGTAACCGTTTACAAAGGTGAAACTTGTTGAACTTTGTATACCTGTACAATGTTAAAAATTAATAAAAAAAAATTACTGCTCACGACAGTCTTAGACTTAAAAAAGTAGACAACCGACAGACACGATGGAAGTCATCCAGATAGATCTGCCTATCAAAGCCCTCTCCAGCAATTCGCAAAAAGCCATCCACCGCGCTCAATACGGATACCTCGATCGAGCGAGCGAGAGCGCGCGCATCGGTTCGCTCGCCTTCCTAACAAAGGCGTTCTCGCTCTCGCGCACCAAAAAGATAAAAAGAAAACGGCTAGGCTCGCCAGCGGAAATAAAGGGAGAGAGAAAAAACTAGCTCTTGCGCGCGCGACACTACGACGTGGAAAGAAAGAGAGAGAAAGAGGGGGGAAAGCGAGAGTAGCGCCTATACGGCGGGAGGGCCAAGGAAAGTTCAACGTTCACGGCGAACAGATAAAAGCTCTTCGAGGCGCGTGAGATGAAACGCCGCCGCGACGATTGCCGTCGCGAGAAGGGAGCAGCTGGAATAAGAATCCGAGGTGCCGAGGGCGTGTAAACGACCGCGATTTGAAGGACACGGGGAACAGAGAGATTTCGAGCTGAGAGAGAAGGAACGCTGACCGTGTGCGAGAGAGCTGATTTCGCAGTGGAAGAGAGTTCAGGTGAGCGTGAATGGCCGACTGCAGGCGAGTCGACGGAATGGAAGCCGGCGGAGTAAGTGACATTTAACGTACGTGGAGATTTCGGATTTAGATAGGCTATTTTATCGCTTTAATGGTTTTTCGATCCGATTTTACTTTAACGATAACTTCTTTTATGTGGAGAAACCAAATTAATTATTTAACAAAGCCTGACTGTTGTTATACAAGGATTAATGATTTATAATATCTTATGTAAGAAACGCTTTATTTATTATAGTGACCAAAGTTTGGTACATTGAAGATAAATGAAATTTGTATTTTAATTTTGCCCGTCGATATATTTTTAAATTCATTTTTTAACGTTATTGTTTCACATATCCTCGTTAAACTACAAGTCTGAGCTATCAATGAACTGTCAGTGAGCCGAGCCGCATAAAAGTTTGCAGTTCGAATACCGAATTGCTGTCATGAGCAGAACGGGCATTCGGGCATTCCGAAATCTGTTTCAGCACATATGCACATGCTCGGAAACTTTTGATGAATGACGTTTCGATACGTGAGTCGAATAAGCAGCTATTTCAACTTTATTTTGGAACAGTTGCTTATTCAGCTCACGTTTCGATTTCACATTTCGATGCGCGCAATACTCGCTCATTCGTTTTTTAATAATATTTCAAAAGTGCGGGTAATTATCTCATCAATTAACTTTTGCAACATTTTTTTAATTTGTTTCTGTTGTATCAAAATAACATCGAATGCCTGATATCCATATTAAATCTTGTTAAAATCTGCGAAATAAAATACTGTAAGCAATGGTTATAGTTAGTTATTGATAGTTGTCGAATTAAACAATTTCAATCTGTTCGCTGATAAAAGTGAACTAAAATTCAATCAGTCCCAGCACTTAGATGCGTCGATATCTTTTCCAGCAATTTTCACGAAACTTTTATTGTAAGTTGTTATATTTATTATATCATAGAAGTGTATCTGGCCATTCCATAAAACTTTTTACTGTCAAAGGGCGATACCCGCAGTGTAAAAATGATATTACTCTTCGGATGAGTTACTAAATGGAAAAGTTATAAAAAAAAAAAGTCAATTTCAACTCAATGTCTGACTAGATTCGATTTAGACTACTTCCATTTGTAGCATACTGCATTGAATTTTACTGTCCTTAACGATGAATTAAATTTTATTTACGTTCAATCTCTTTTTATTCTCTAAATAACTATACAAGTTGTGTATACGTACACCACTTACAAAAATGGGCCACGCTGTTAGTATTCTCCTTCAATTTCCATTAGACGAAATCTCGTTCAGCAAACAAACACTATACGAAGTCGATTCAAAATGCTCGGAAAGGCTCATGGAAACTATCGAAATTAAATCGAGAAAAAAGGGGAGCGGAAGCGATCGGAGAGATGGAGCGAACCGTCAGAAGATTCGGGAAAGAGTATATAGAGGATGGGAGAGGAAATAAAAACGAAACAAACCGAAATGAGTACGCGGACGTCGAAGTTCGCCAAGAAGGACGAACGAACGAAGGAAGAAGTAGCAGAGAGGAGGAAGTGGCCGCAGCGGCGGCGGCGGCGGCGAGTCGTCGAAAAGGGCAGCCTTCCGACTCTACTGCACTCTGCCGAGATAAGAGGTAATCAGCGATTCCAAAGTGCTCTCCTCTCCTTGTTTACTCTGGACCGGCGCGCTGCCGACGCCACCGCCCCGCTCGTTGTTGGGTTATGCTCCGGCGCAGAAGCATCGCATTCACCAACTCCCAGCCCATCTCTCTCTCTCCTCTCACTCACACTCGCTCTCTCTCACTCCTAGAGGCAGCGTGTACGGAGGAGGAAGAGGGGAATCGAACGGGAGAGCAGCTTTCTGCGCTGTTCTTTTCTTTGCGCTCGATGCAGAAGGAATGCGGATTGAGTGGAAAGTATCTATGAAGGCCGTACTGCCTATGAAGCGTTTCGCGCACTGAAGTGTTCCAGAGATTGCCTTTTTATTCTTCGCGCGATCTTTTGGAGCTGCGCTTCTCTTATTGTTTCACTGCTGAAATGAAAATAAATGTTTAATTAAGTTTTTTAATCGATTGAGTGTAATGTGCCGAATACTTTTTCTTTTTAATATTGAAGCTCGGTTCAGAATCTTTTTCAAAATAGAGATATCATTTTGAATTACCTTCCGATGAACTTTTCCATCAGCCATAGACAAGAGAAAGAAGTTAAATGAAATATGAGAACCGAGTTGAAAAAATCTTCCCAACTTTATTAAAATTTAGCACTCTTTCCCTTAAGAACAAAAACTTCGTGCCTACCAAAACCGCAAATTCACTCCGAAAAGAGAAAAAGAAAAGGAAAACAAGAGTCCCGGAAAACTTGAAGAGAACACGAAAGTATGACAGATTTATGGGATCGAACGGAGGGAACGAGAGGGCGTCCGCCGCCGGGGCGTTCTATATATATTATACGCGCGCGCGCGTGTCACTCTCGTGCGCGCAACCCGTCGATAATTTCGCAGTTTATCACGCTTAAAACGCAGCCGAAGTCATTAAACACCTCGGCAATTCATAATTCACGGTCACGCTTTCTCACTCCCACCTCCTCGCTCCCCCTTTCTGCTCTTTTGTTAGTCGCGCGAGTTCCATTGACGCCTCGGACGAACGACTGGAAACTGCTCGTGATAAACGACATCTACGAGAGTCGTAGGTCGGTGAATGTTTAGTTTCGATAGGAGGGTTCGAGAGGGGTCAGAGGCTCGAATAAAAAGAAGCGCGAAAGGATCGGGCGAGATACGTCACGTCTGAACGAACCCTGCATTTATCTACTCGCAGCCTGGAAAGTGGACTTCTAGTAGGATGATAAGTGTTTACCAACAGATGTTCGATATCGTTGTTCATGCTGATATTTCACAATTCTTAAATATTCTTATTGATTCCTACAACTGAAATAATACTCTGATAGAAAATTAACCTTATTTTATAGCTAAGGTGTTAATTAAATGGAAGGATTTTTAGCAAAAATCGTAATGCAAAAATAATACAATTCATCTGAAAATGTGTAAATGCCATAATTTATTTCGGATTGGGTCATAATTATGAAATACAAGCAATGTTAGTTTTTAGCCATAAAGTTAACTGAAAAATAGCTAGCTTCTGGTTAAGATTTCTACCAGGGATGTTATAATTAATAAAAACGCATTCCTCTATTTGAGCAATCATTCAACAGCACTCTACAGTATTATATTTCTCCACAAAGCAAAGCATTTACTAATAAAAATCAAATATTTTAAACATCCCTTTGTTCATAAAGCCGAATAAAAACATTCCAATAAAAAAAAAAAGAATAAAAACGAAACGAAATAAATTCAATTTTTCGCTACCCAGATTTATCATCTAAAAGGAAAAACGGGAATAACCGTTCACTCGTCAATCAACACTCAACTCCTCTCGAAACGTCGATCGCACTATCATTCCGCCCCTTCCCCCACACCCCATCTCGTTTTCCAACAGCAGTATCCTTCCCCGCAGTCCACACAACCGAAACGGATGAAGTCAGCGCTACATAGAGCTGGAGTGGAGCTCCCTGGCCATCGTTTGCCAGGCTGTGCTCGCATTATCAGCCTCCCTTCTAGGCGACTGCTTTGACCACGCTACGGGCGGGCAGCCGAAACCTCGAAATAACCCCGTTACTACTCGCGAGGCTTGCGGCCTCCGCCGTCGAATGTCCATTTACGACTGCAGAGCGACGCACGCGAGGTCTTGCGGGCCCTACTCCCCTCGGACCATTAAACTTTCCGTTTTCAATAGAAACAGGGCGCGAGAGACTGCACTGCGCGGTCTCTGATTTACGAAGCCGGCCGCTCGACCGTAAAGACGATAGTGCGTACATACACGCACGCAAGTGTATGTATATATGAGTAGGATGAAGCCTAGTCTGTCTGCGCTGCGTGTAGGTACGAGTGGTAGGGGGCTACGGTACGGGTGTGGGACGTCAGAGTGGAAAGATTGTAGATGGGTTTAGCTTGAATGCTCGAATTCGTTAAAATCTGGAGGAACCGAACAAGGTTGAACCCTGTGAGAGCACTAAAATTCTGTTGCTTACAGAAAGTGGAGTGATCGAAAAGGTCGTCGTCGATATTGGTTTATTTGAGTTACTTCTTGTGTCGCAGAAATAAAGATAATAAGAGTTGTTTGGAATTACGACAGGTATGAGATTTAGTCTGTGCGTCGCATTTTTATGGAATTATTAGCGACCGATGTATAAGTTTTCAAAATTTCATGTTCATTTTTGTAAGTACATATTTCGTCGCGCGGTACGAAAAAAAGCCAACTTGGAAGTTACAGGCGAAGAAAAGGCAAAAACGCGTCTAAGACGAAGAAAAGTCAGTTTGGGTCCTCCCAGACGAAGAAAAGCCAGTTTGCGCCCTCCCAGACGAAGAAAAGCCAGTTTGACTTCTCAAACGAAAGTAACATTTAGTTGGTATCTTATAGATAACTTACAGATAATAAGATAAGATAAAGATGCAAAGATAGCCAAAAAGATTAAAAATCTTTTTAAAAAGATAAGATAAAAAGATCATCAGTGAAGATAATAAGATAAGTAGTAATTGATTAGATGAAGTCATTTGGGGGATTTTTCCTCCGCAGGAACGGCGAAAACTGGCTTTTTTTCGTCCGAGACAAGTCAAACTGGCTTTTCTTCGTCTGGGAGGGTGCAAATTGGCTTTTCTTCGTCTAGGAGGACCCAAACTGGCTTTTCTTCATCTTAGACGCGTTTTTAGCTTTTCTTCGCCTGTAACTTCCAAGTTGGCTTTTCTTCGTATCGCGCGACGATTTCTAATGGTGGACGTGTACTTCAACTGATAAAAAATACTCGAATACTCAGTAAAAGAAGTTCAAAGATACAATATCTACAAAGAACAGCTACATTCAATTAAGAATGCGGTGGAATACAGTTAGAAATACACGATCCTCCACCTTCAAATTTATAAACGTATTTTACTCAATAACAAAACATCTACAAAGGTCCCTCTGCACTGAGAAAAGTGATTCCTTGCTACAAAGAAATAATTCATTTATGGCCCGAAAAACTTATATGTTTGGTACAAATTCCCCATTCATTAAGGTGGCTCATGCGATTTCTTATAAAAAAGTAGATACATCTTAAACTTAACAAATATGTTCTTTAGACATTAAACTTTCGATTTGTACTAAGAAAATTGTAGGTCAACGACCAAATTATCGAAAAAACTAAGTTTATAAATAGGTACGTTTAACACATAACCTTATGGGAATGAACAGTTTATTGCTTCGTAGTAACTTTTAAAAAAGCAGTTTTTAATGTACAATATATGAAATTAAAGATTTTTTTTGTGGAGAATCTAATGATATCATCAGAATTATAGGTTAACGACCAAACAAAAAAGATATTAACAATAAACGTTACAAATGTGCTACTGCGCATGCGCACTGCGACCAGTCATATAAATGTAGCGACAAATTAGCAAAGTTTTTACTTATTTATAAAATGTTTTTTTTGTTTGAACATTTAGAAGTTATTTACAATAAATTAGCGTAAAATACGTTAACTTAATTGGGCAATAATAAAGAAGCCCCTTGCGGGGCCCCGACTTGATACGGCACTAAACGCATGAGCCCCCTTAATAGTTAAGAAATATGACTTTCCGAGATGTAGCTAAAAAGGTAGGTTAGGCACGTTGCAATCACGATTAGTATTGAAATCTTCGTACTTTATTTAGTTGTATATATTTGAACTGGAATGTATTCTATAAAACAATTTTATTTTGCATTCACAAGTTATGTGATTCACCTGAGGTACGAGTAACATATTATTTAGAAGTACTGTAGAGCACTACACCAGCGCAGCGGTAGTATATGGATTTCAAATAACCAGTTCTTAACTGTTAATGAATATTCAATTGACTATATCCCAAATGAATATTTCTTAACAATTAATGAATGTCATTTGGCACAAAGAATCACTTTTCTCAGTGCGCCTGAATTTTCAAAAAAATTAATATACTTTTACACCTTTTGTAAAGGGCGAGTTTTCGTCGATTTACTGAAACAAAAATTATATTTTCACTCACGGCCCAGGTTTAAAAGTAATGTAAAAAGAAAACTATGGCGCATGTACACCTCTAAAATAAAGAAGAAAAGTAACAGAGAAAAACGAATCAGGGATGGGGTCATACAATACATGAGGGCAATATAGGAAGATGATCTAGAAGAAGATAAGCGCGCACTTGTGCAACACCTTCCAAATTTACGAGACGGCGAGCCGCAATGAAAAAAGTGGACGAGAGTTAACCTTGCGCACAGATCCGACGCTATTTTTTATGTATATACTACGGAAGAACTGATTTCACTATAGGAAGTCAAGGCCGAAGCATACACATACTACGCATTTCTTGTACAAAACAAGGGGGAACACAGGTTAATGATCGCTAGTCTACTGCTACACTCTTTCCTACAGCAAGACAGCATCACGCAGGGGAGCTGCGTAAATAACACTCGCCGCGTCAAGATCCGGAAAGTAGGCCTTAGGAAGTCTTATTTGACGTTGTAAGATAAAAGATTACGTGACATGCAGGCAATGCTCTGCATGCATTTTCAAAAAGAAGACTTTGACATCTTTGTCTTCTTCTAAGAAGCGATCATGAAAAACGCATAGCAGAAGAAGGTGGTAGCCTACTTCTCGCACTTTCCCACAAGGAGGGAAAAACAAGTTTTTCCCTCCTTGTGGGAAACATAGCTTTTGGGACTTCCACGAGGATGAACCTTTGCCCTAATCTGCCACAGCGAAACGCTGCCCGAGTAACCATTGAATCACTGCCACGGTGGAGCGTTGCCCAAGTAACCATTGAATATGAGGGACAGTAGGTAAGCTAGGAGAGTTCTGCCCCAATCTTATACATGGGCAGTATATCTATATATAGTATTTCCCCTAAACACCACTGCGCATGCGCGTACTTTCCCGCGTTGGATTCAAATATCTGCGCACACTGATTTTTGTAATTTGAGACGGTCTTGTTGGGATAGTATATCTATAGTTTTCCCCTAGATAACACTGCACGTACCCCCTACCCGCGACACCCTCGTGTGATTCACATTATCTCGTTCTCTCGTGTAAGATATACATGAGCATTGTGTGTGTGTGTGTGTGTGTGTATGTATGTGTGTGTGTGTGTGTGTGTGTGTGTGTGTGTGTGTGTGTGTGTGTGTGTGTATCCCCTAGACCAACCACAAATTTCCCTAGAACATTTTAATCCTCGAAATTTCCCTAGGCTAACCCTCATTGGTGTACGCAAGGTACTATATACATATTAATTCCCATGAATTTTTGCACTATTTATGTATGCAGGTACTATATCTATATATATAATATTACCTCATAAAGTATTCGCATAAAGAATAGCATACTACATTGAATTATTTGAGACGGTCTTGTTGGGATAGTATATCTATATATAGTTGTCCCCCAGATACTACTGCACGTACCCCCTACCCGCGACACCCTCGTGTGATTCACATTATCTCGTTCTCTCGTGTAAGATATACATGAGCACTGTGTGTGTGTGTGTGTGTGTATGTGTGTGTGTGTGTGTGTGTGTGTGTGTGTGTGTGTGTGTGTGTGTGTGTGTGTGTGTGTGTGTGTGTGTAGTAATATAGAATTTATTTATCAATTGAAGGAAACAGTGATATAGAATATTCATGAAGTTTATTAAACATAATTTTTACAGTTTTTCATATTATATTAGCATTAGATTGAATACAAGTGATATATAAGATAACTTCTTTTTATTTATAAACCAACATTTACAATCAATCTTCATTAATTTCAATAGTTTTATAGTGCCCCCAAGGTAAAGTATCTGTTTCCCCAGGTATTAAGTATCGCTTATCATCGTAGGGACTTAAAGCTAACTTTTTTTGTCTTACAGTTTGTACTACATGTGCTTTAGATTGTATTATACACTGCTCTCTGTGTTGTGTTGACAAATTTAATAAACAATCAACATAGTCATCAAAAGTAATGGTTCTATCAACAACTCCAGTTTTAACACCTTTAACTTTTTAACATGATCTTGGCCATTTACACGAATACTATACATTTTACTACGTAACCCAACGAACTCTGTCATAATTTGGCCATTACATTCATCTTTCATTAGGCCTACAACTTTCTTATTGACTTGAAGAATTCCAAAAATGTTATCAACTGGGTAGTCAGAAGTATCAAAATTTGAAATGTCACGTTTTATCACTTTATATGTATCTTCATCATTTATTTCATATATTAAACTATCAGTATCGGTATACAACAGTTTGCAGCGATCCTCGAATTGCTTCTTCATGTAGTTGTAGTGAAAATCATGTACCAAAGTCTTTGATAAATCCAATACACAAAGACCTACATAAATTGGCTTATTCATGTATACTTCTGTCTTCTCTAATTCTATGAGAACAAGGTTTTCATCAATGATTGTACGGCTATGGAATTCTGGTCGTGCAATAAGAGCTTCTGCTCCATATCGACCTTCCCATTTGGTCAGTAATTTAACATTAACTCTTTTTCTTATATTTTCCATAGTCTTTCCGAAAACAGCATTGTTCATTAATTTGTAGAGATTTTTCTCAGTCATTTTTAGCTCCTTGTCTCATTTTACTATTTAGATCGATATATTCTTTTAGCCAGGGTCTTTGATTAAATTTCATTACTCTGTGAATTTTTGTTAGTTTTAATCCATTTGTAAGAGCTTGCTTTAAGTTACGATAATGAAGTACATATCGCAATTTTGTTTCAACAGTTGTAAGCAATTTAGCTTGTGAGGAGCCTGGTGGCTTCTTATGCTCTGCACAAAATGGTAAATCTTTGTGTACATCATGTAAATTTTCTGGATATTCCAAATCAACTTCAAGTATATAGCCTATTGGAGCATCATCTGGAATATTGAAATTTATATGCTCTATATCTTCAATCCATTGAAAGCCGCCATATGGTAAAGATTGTTGCATAGCCCAACCATAAAGATTGTTTACATCGAGATACATGAGGTGCTTAGAGTTTTTATCTACATCATAGTCACTACCCATGTATTTGTTATTAGCTCGGGCATAACGATTTGAACACTGACTTATTCCACCTCGTATTCCACGCTCAATAAACATAAGTTGATCAATATCAGTGAGCAACTCAAGCTGTATATTTGTATACTTCAACATGGCATCCCAAGTTAGGCCTGGAGTTGTATAATAGTGTGCTGGATCTAAGCCATAGGCTTTAAGACAGCTGTTGCGAAAATTTTCAAACACCTCTGCCAAGAGTAGTACATCGGTTTTTAAGTACAAGTCTGCATATTCACCTAAATTTGTTATATTAAATGCTATCCAAACATTTTTGGCATGTTCATAATCTTCATTAGATATGTGACTGCTATTTAATTTGCTATAAAAGTCATCTTTCGTTGGCAGTCTTGAAACTTCAAGTTTTTCTTTAGAGTCTAGATAATCATAAGGAAAGACACCCTTTCTTCTCAACAGTTGAAATTTTTCTTCAGTTAATACTTCATCTTTAGAGAACTCTTGCCGCAAAATTCTAAGTTCCTCGAGGTATGATGATAGTTTATCCAGCGATGATGCCATGAATCGGTAGGAGTCAATAAATCTAAAGTTTATGTCACTTCCTTCGATGTGCTTGGTAAATGAGATGAAACGTTCTTTATTTAACGGTAAAAGATTAACCCGACCAGGAAAACCTTGAGCAATAGCCTTGATGAGAAAGTGGGAGTCATAGCCAGTTAAATTGTGGAATATAACCGGAATACTGCATGACTCTTGGTAATTGAGGTTACATTTTTCATGCGCTGCTCCTCGATATCTGAAACATGTAACAATAATAAATTAAAGTAATATGTTTAAGTAATGAGGATGCATATTTAACCTTACCTTCCAGTCAGATGACAGTGATCTCGAACACGCTCCTCGCCCAAGGGTTTCTCACAAATATGACAAGTTTTTGTGCATTGGAATGCTTGTTCTTGTTCCAATGTTAACATTTCCATAGGTATTGCACATTCTAAGGCAGTCTCTACATTCTCAGCTAAAACTTGCAATTCCCTTGCAAACGATTCAGCAGGGCTCGGTCCTCTGTAGCTACGGTAATATGATAGAGAGTTATCATAGCTACATTTTAAGTAGTACCCCAGACTGAATGCCTCATGCTTTTGATAAGCGTTCCCAACTTGTATAGGTTTCAAGAGACACTCAAAATCTGCATAAATGACAAATGGTACTTTCTCTTTATTATTATAATTTTTAAATTGTAAAATTTGGTCTCTTGGTGTAGGTAAGTTCACTCTACACTTATTGATTTGCGCACAATCTTGTTCATGATATTCTAATTTAGAGATATCTCTAAAGTAATGTAGGCATCTATCACATAAATATTTTCGGCCATTACGTTTTGAAAGTTGTGAAGATACCAAGCGAGATAAGTCTTTGATCCAAACATAATGAGATATAACTGTAGTATCTTCCTCCAGCTCTTCTTCTTCATCCTCATCCTCATAATTATTTTGTATCAGAAGAAGGTTTACATGTGTTTCCTTCTTAAATGTTGTTATATGCAGTGGCGCAACTTTAAATTTTCCACTACACTTTTTTAAAATGTAAATATTCGTCGAGAGATTATTTTGTTTTTCAAACTTTGGAATTTGTTTTGGTCTTACAGGAAATTCTATTCCTGTAAAATTTAATTCGTTCTCATATTGCTTATATTCTTTCACTCGATCTGAATGGTGCACAGAATGCAAGGCCGATAGTATTGCCCATTTGAAACATGCATTGTCTTCATTTTGCACATTAACACATGCTTTTTTCCTTTTTATAAAATCTGGTAAGTCAATGTAATAACTTCCATGAATTGGATTAAATTTATTTATATGTACACTCAAGTTAAGAATTGTATGAAGCGACCATCCTGAATCTCGCTCTTCAAATTCTTCCATATCTCTTAATATGGGCTGTTTAACGTTTGTTGTAAACCATTGTTTTAAATCTGTTGTTTGCGAAATCGATTCAGCTTTCGTATTAAAATATTTCATTTCAATTATTTCTTCATCAGCTTTCGTTATCACATATTCAGCTGCCAGCACTGTATATACTTTAAGATTATTTTCTTTCTTCAATGCATTTATAATTCGAATTTTAAACAATCT
Source organism: Torymus aiolomorphi (assembly GCA_036365515.1). Lineage (NCBI taxonomy): Eukaryota > Metazoa > Arthropoda > Insecta > Hymenoptera > Torymidae > Torymus > Torymus aiolomorphi. Next base: position 189,562,506 of record CM070875.1, on the reverse strand, counting down.
CTCAGCATCTTTCATAAATCCAGTAGCGTCTAAGTTCTTTAAGTTTGTAATAACACCCGATCTGATTCGTTCATTAAATGCACATTTAAGATCTTGCCATTTTACTCTGTCTAGTAATCTTTTGCGTAAACCCTCTCCTCCTTTTAGTAAACTTTTTAGTTTCAATTGATGAGATTTCAATAATCCAATCGTAGATAAGTATTTTTGTTTCTCTGGAACTGTAGCTTCAACTTTTCGCAATAATTTGCTCAAAAATTTGATATTTTGTGTTGTATATTTTATCAATTTTGGAATCTCGCTTTTATCAATTTTACCACTTTGTAGCAGTTGCACAACTTCTCGCGTACGCTCAACGATTTTTTTACACTCGTAAGCAGACATGTTGATTTTTCTAAGAACAGTTGTCAACTATTCGAAAACGCGTTGTGTGCACTCTTTTATACTTTTTACTAGTGTTAATTTGCCTCTCTTCGCTGCTTCTCGATTTCTGTTGGGTTTCGAGATCGATTCGAGATTTCGAGATACCTCGCAAAACCGAACGAATATCGATCGCTTAAGGAAATTCAATAATAATGATAAGTTTTAGCTGAGAATGTAGAGACTGCCTTAGAATGTGCAATACCTATGGAAATGTTAACATTGGAACAAGAACAAGCATTCCAATGCACAAAAACTTGTCATATTTGTGAGAAACCCTTGGGCGAGGAGCGTGTTCGAGATCACTGTCATCTGACTGGAAGGTAAGGTTAAATATGCATCCTCATTACTTAAACATATTACTTTAATTTATTATTGTTACATGTTTCAGATATCGAGGAGCAGCGCATGAAAAATGTAACCTCAATTACCAAGAGTCATGCAGTATTCCGGTTATATTCCACAATTTAACTGGCTATGACTCCCACTTTCTCATCAAGGCTATTGCTCAAGGTTTTCCTGGTCGGGTTAATCTTTTACCGTTAAATAAAGAACGTTTCATCTCATTTACCAAGCACATCGAAGGAAGTGACATAAACTTTAGATTTATTGACTCCTACCGATTCATGGCATCATCGCTGGATAAACTATCATCATACCTCGAGGAACTTAGAATTTTGCGGCAAGAGTTCTCTAAAGATGAAGTATTAACTGAAGAAAAATTTCAACTGTTGAGAAGAAAGGGTGTCTTTCCTTATGATTATCTAGACTCTAAAGAAAAACTTGAAGTTTCAAGACTGCCAACGAAAGATGACTTTTATAGCAAATTAAATAGCAGTCACATATCTGATGAAGATTATGAACATGCCAAAAATGTTTGGATAGCATTTAATATAACAAATTTAGGTGAATATGCAGACTTGTACTTAAAAACCGATGTACTACTCTTGGCAGAGGTGTTTGAAAATTTTCGCAACAGCTGTCTTAAAGCCTATGGCTTAGATCCAGCACACTATTATACAACTCCAGGCCTAACTTGGGATGCCATGTTGAAGTATACAAATATACAGCTTGAGTTGCTCACTGATATTGATCAACTTATGTTTATTGAGCGTGGAATACGAGGTGGAATAAGTCAGTGTTCAAATCGTTATGCCCGAGCTAATAACAAATACATGGGTAGTGACTATGATGTAGATAAAAACTCTAAGCACCTCATGTATTTCGATGTAAACAATCTTTATGGTTGGGCTATGCAACAATCTTTACCATATGGCGGCTTTCAATGGATTGAAGATATAGAGCATATAAATTTCAATATTCCAGATGATGCTCCAATAGGCTATATACTTGAAGTTGATTTGGAATATCCAGAAAATTTACATGATGTACACAAAGATTTACCATTTTGTGCAGAGCATAAGAAGCCACCAGGCTCCTCACAAGCTAAATTGCTTACAACTGTTGAAACAAAATTGCGATATGTACTTCATTATCGTAACTTAAAGCAAGCTCTTACAAATGGATTAAAACTAACAAAAATTCACAGAGTAATGAAATTTAATCAAAGACCCTGGCTAAAAGAATATATCGATCTAAATAGTAAAATGAGACAAGGAGCTAAAAATGACTGAGAAAAATCTCTACAAATTAATGAACAATGCTGTTTTCGGAAAGACTATGGAAAATATAAGAAAAAGAGTTAATGTTAAATTACTGACCAAATGGGAAGGTCGATATGGAGCAGAAGCTCTTATTGCACGACCAGAATTCCATAGCCGTACAATCATTGATGAAAACCTTGTTCTCATAGAATTAGAGAAGACAGAAGTATACATGAATAAGCCAATTTATGTAGGTCTTTGTGTATTGGATTTATCAAAGACTTTGGTACATGATTTTCACTACAACTACATGAAGAAGCAATTCGAGGATCGCTGCAAACTGTTGTATACCGATACTGATAGTTTAATATATGAAATAAATGATGAAGATACATATAAAGTGATAAAACGTGACATTTCAAATTTTGATACTTCTGACTACCCAGTTGATAACATTTTTGGAATTCTTCAAGTCAATAAGAAAGTTGTAGGCCTAATGAAAGATGAATGTAATGGCCAAATTATGACAGAGTTCGTTGGGTTACGTAGTAAAATGTATAGTATTCGTGTAAATGGCCAAGATCATGTTAAAAAAGTTAAAGGTGTTAAAACTGGAGTTGTTGATAGAACCATTACTTTTGATGACTATGTTGATTGTTTATTAAATTTGTCAACACAACACAGAGAGCAGTGTATAATACAATCTAAAGCACATGTAGTACAAACTGTAAGACAAAAAAAGTTAGCTTTAAGTCCCTACGATGATAAGCGATACTTAATACCTGGGGAAACAGATACTTTACCTTGGGGGCACTATAAAACTATTGAAATTAATGAAGATTGATTGTAAATGTTGGTTTATAAATAAAAAGAAGTTATCTTATATATCACTTGTATTCAATCTAATGCTAATATAATATGAAAAACTGTAAAAATTATGTTTAATAAACTTCATGAATATTCTATATCACTGTTTCCTTCAATTGATAAATAAATTCTATATTACTACACACACACACACACACACACACACACACACACACACACACACACACACACACACACACACACACACACACACACACACACACACACACACACACACACACACACACACACACACACACACACACACACACATACACACACACACACAGTGCTCATGTATATCTTACACGAGAGAACGAGATAATGTGAATCACACGAGGGTGTCGCGGGTAGGGTGTACGTGCAGTAGTATCTGGGGGAAAACTATATATAGATATACTATCCCAACAAGACCGTCTCAAATAATTCAATGTAGTATGCTATTCTTTATGCGAATACTTTATGAGGTAATATTATATATATAGATATAGTACCTGCATACATAAATAGTGCAAAAATTCATGGGAATTATTATCTATATAGTACCTTGCGTACACCAATGGGGGTTAGCCTAGGGAAATTTCGAGGACTAAAATGTTCTAGGGAAATTTGTGGTTGGTCTAGGGGATACACACACACACACACACACACACACACACACACACACACACACACACATACACACACACACACACACACACACACACACACACACACAGTGCTCATGTATATCTTACACGAGAGAACGAGATAATGTGAATCACACGAGGGTGTCGCGGGTAGGGGGTACGTGCAGTGGTATCTAGGGGAAAACTATAGATATACTATCCCAACAAGACCGTCTCAAATTACAGAAATCAGTGTGCGCAGATATTTGAATCCAACGCGGGAAAGTACGCGCATGCGCAGTGGTGTCTAGGGGAAAGACTATATATAGATATACTGCCCATGTATAAGAGTGAGGCCGAACTCTCATAGCTATACTACTAGGGACTGGTACATTCATCTCCTGCTGCGGCCAGCAACCGACGGCCGCTGAGAGAAACCGTCTTTTCAGCGACACCTACTGAGAGGTCGCCCATTAAGAAGACATCATCCGAACGGAGGGAAACAACTACACCGTTGAATCTCTGATCTTGAAGAGGACGGGCCTACAGTCATCTAATTATAGTATTTAGAGGTATTTAGAAATCTGAAAATTTTGGTAATATAAAGAATGATCATTAGATGATCTTAAAAACAAAAGAAGCTTCACTCATTCGGTTTATTTATTTTTATTGCTAACATTACTCGTCTCCATTACCCTGATAAGGCAAAGTACTTCGGGCGTATGCCAACAGAACGGGAGACAAGTTACTCTATATGTTTCATCCCCTTGTCTCCATTACCCTGGTCAGGCATAGCTCTTTCGAGCGTTGTTCGAAAAAGAACGAGGAGACAAGGCACGCCCCATAGATGGTCTGCCCAACAGTGTAACTTATGTTGATGCCGACGTAACACTTTTATCACCCCCGATAACAAATTAACAGATTATTCGGAAATTATTTTTATCTCGAAAACAAACGAAAATTAAATTATTTTCGAACATTCGTTTGTAGCTTTAATAATAAATGACTCAAATGATATTTCAATTTTTTAAAGAAGGTACCCACGTAGAAATAATCATTCAGGATTGTACAAAAATTGTATACAATGACTGTATAAAATTTGTATACAGAATTGATCATATACAAATTGTATATAGTTTGTATACAATCCTGAAAGATTTTTTCACGTGAATATTAGAGTAAAAAAATTGTACAAAAATTCCTGCAAAGTTAAACAAATTTTTCGTGAGATCGTAATAACTATTATTAGAATAAAATAAAATTTCAATCTATAACCTTTTGACCACTGGATTTAATTACTCTATAGGTACCGATTTACATTTATAAAGACGTCTGTATAATCGGGGTGGTGCCAGGTGGAGATAGGGGATAACCTTGACTGGTCATGTTGAGATGAGATATCGAAGTCTGTAAAGCCGCTCAAAAGAGAGTAATGGACGTGAGACCTGCAGTTTTTAGAGTTCCCAACGAAACTTCGCCGTCGCCGCTGCCGCCGTCATCGTCGTCGTAACGCTGTCGACTGCCTTTCATTGCTGAGCCATCACGGCCTTTGTGTCTAAAACTTACACCTGAGAAAAAGAAATAATTCACAAAGAATTTCGTTCTTGCTATACAAAATTTATTATTTTTAAACAATTTAAATGTATCTGATTATTTTTCTAAAAGCAGTTCCTCGCGAATCGGAAATTCATAACCAAGACACATCGCGAAAAAAAACTATTGAGAAGTCCATTCACATGAAGTCATTATATAGTTTCTTTTCGGCAATCTTAACAAATATATCTATATATTCAAAACAAAGAATGTTTAACTAATTTCATGTTGTTTGGACTTCGCGATAGTTTTCTTTTTCGCGATGTGTCTTGGTTATGAATTTTTGATGGTGTGAATTCGCGAGGAACTACTTTTGGAAAAATAATCAGATACGTTTAAATTTTTTAAAAATAACCTATTTTTTATAGCAAGAACGAAATTCTTTGTGAATTATTTCTTTTGCGCAGGTGTAAGTTTTAGACACAAAGTTTCGTTGGGAGCTCTAAAAACTGCAGGTCTCATGTCCACTACTATCTTTTGAGCGGCTTTACAGACTTCGATACCTCATGTCTGCTCCAGCTGGCATCACCCCGATTATACAGATGTCTTTATAAATGTAAGTCGGTACCTAAAGTAACTAAATCCAGTGGTCAAAAGGTTATAGATTCAAATTTTATTTTATTCTAATAATAGTTTTTACGAGCTCACGAAACGTTTTTTTAACTTTGCAGGAATTTTTCTACAATTTTTTACTGTAATATTCGCGTGAAAAAATCTTTCAAGATTGTATACAAACTGTATACAATTTGTATATGATCAATTGTGTATACAAATTTTATACAGTCATTGTATACAATTTGTATACAATCCTGAATGATTATTTCTACGTGGGTAATGAAAGAAAGTCAATACAATTTTTAAAGCATTCAACACTATACGAAAATAACAATTTTATTTGATAAAACAATTTAACAAAATGAAAATTTAAAATTGAAATTTGAGTATGAGACGAAAAAAATTGGCTGATTGAATAAATATTTTTTAATGTGAATGTGGAATCAAAAAATAGACAGTATAAACTTTTTTTAATTGAAAATGACCAGTATTGTATCGAGTTATTTAGAACTAAATAATTTCACAAAAAAGAAAATTACATTTTTGAAATCCCACAAGTGAAAACGTATTTTTAGACAAATGTTATTTTCCAGTTGAAACGTTCTCTTTACAGAGAAGGAAAAAAATGTTCTCGTCAGTAACTCATTTAATAATAAACAGTAAATATTCATTTTTCTCTTAGAACAGATTTCGTGTACAAATATACTATGTAACATAGGTACAATTACAATATGTATGCACTATTTATATCCATATGTTTTTCATATACAAACGTACTATGTAACGCAGAGAATATGCGTTCACTTATTACATCCGTATATTTTTAACTCTACGTTTACCTTAGTAAAATATGGAAAAGCAAAGATATCAAAATATTGGCAAAAAAAATCTAATGCTGTAAAAATGATATTCATCGCACAAGGACGAGAATAACGTATAATAGCACGCTGATTATCTAATAAAAATTGTTTTTGGAATTGAAAGGATGTGGAAGGTCGTGGTAATACTTGGAGTAATTGTAAACAAGAAAAGATTTATTAAGTCTTAAATATAGTGATACATTACGCTCTGCCGACACTCGATAGACGCGGCGACTAAAAATTTGAGCTCCATGCTCAGAGCAGTTCTCTACCGCACATTCGCTTCGCTCTCTCCCTCTCTCTCTCTCTCTCTCTCTCTCTCTCTCTCTCTCTCTCTCTCTCTCTCTCTCTCTCTCTCTCTCTCTCTCTCTCTCTCTCTCTCTCTCTCTCTCTCTCTCTCTCTCTCTCTCTCTCTCTCTCTCTCTCTCTCTCTCTCTCTCTCTCTCTCTCTCTCTCTCTCTTAAATTTCTCCTATCAGCTCTCGCACCTCACATGACACCCACACACACACACACACTGGGGAGGGCACACATCTTCGCGTACTCAAAATATTACATGCCATGCGTAGACTATTACTGAACTTTACAGTGAGTCAATTAAAACTTGACAGTAAGACAATTGAACTTGACTAAATACGTAATGAACTTGACTATCCGTACAATATAGATGTATCATATATTCTACCAGGAATAATAAAAAGACTTCAAAAAATTGTACTTTTTAATGCGTGAAAATACTTCAGAGCCGATACAATTCGTTGCCCTATAGCTAACTACTTCATATAGAGAAAATAACCAAGACAGAAAGCACGCACTTATGTTTGTTGTTTTTTTTTATTCTATCCTTGACAAATACGATCCGTGACCAATTCGGCCGTTAACCCAGCAAAACGCTAATCAACACTTAGCCAAAAACTCATTCGAGAATTTCGCGGCGCGTTTCCTTCCTCCGGAAGATTCAAATTACGACTAAACGCGGCGCGAGAGAACCCGCGCACGCGAATTTTCCATTTCAATTCATCTAATTACCTTCCACTCGCGGGTAATCCGGCGCTGCAAGGCCGTAACGTCTTAAAATTTTATACGCATTCGAAAATCTCGTGTATATCTATATATATATATATACCTACTACTGGCTGAAAACTTAGTAAAAGCGACTGCGCTGCATTGCGTTGCAGGAGGGGGGTAGTGGGGGCGGACGAGCGCTCGTAAATATTGCGGTCGTTTTGATTTATAGCCGTTCGAGTTCCCAGCAAGTTATTGCCCCGGTTGAATGGTTCAACCCTACCTCCGTATCTTCCTTCCACCCCCTCCCGCTTTCCCCTCTTACCCCCTCGCTCTCTCCACCGTCTCGCGGAAAATTAAAAGTTAGCACCTCGTGGATTAAGTTTTGAAGGAGCAACTGCGGGTGGGGGAGGCGTGGATCTTGTTATTCCGAGGTGAATTTCGCCCGGGAGTTTTGACTCTCTCGCTCGTGCCCACGCGCCTCCTCGCTATCTCTGGGCTTGGATTTGATAATTTCGGAAGTTTGATCGTTGAGCCGCTGCAGCAGCAGCCCGCGTAACGACCTCTCTCACCCGCGCGCTGCAGTGGATATAGAAGATGCGTCAGACGGCGCGCGCACGCGAGAAAGCGCGACCGTGAGTGAGTTTTACTGCGGTCTTCTTCCAAGTCGTTCTATTGTTCGTTCAACTCTACTAGAGCTTTTTCTCAAGTTTGCCCTGATGAGATCATAATTAAAAGCTGTTGCATACTTTTTTATGGATCATCCAACGAAATTATGCTCTCGCTAACTAATAATAATAATGACGAGCTATGTCACAGTTTTGAGAACAAAAATATATGATTCACACCAGATATCTATATGTATAATTAAGAGTTTTTGTGAGAAGAGTTAAATTAATATGGAATTATTACGTGTCGAACATAAGTCGATTGAGTCAATTCGCGGTACGGTATGGAAATTCAATAAAGCGTCAACCGAAGGTACATCTGAAACTACTGATACACTGAAAAAAATTTGGCATGGCATTTGTTTCCATCACAGTTCGTCAGCGCCCCCTTCGCTGCGTGCGTGAGATCTCCCACTTTTGGCACAGCGTTTGTCCCGAATGTTCAGAGTTTATACGGCAGGAGGCATCCGCGGTGCGTTTACAGAGAGGAGCTGTGCCAGTACGGGACAGGAGGATAAAGGGTGAAGAGAATTTTATTTTAAAAATTCTATTTTAAAATATTTAATATTAATAAATTTTGTGAATAAAAGTTTAATTAATAATTATTTAGTTAAGTCTTGAAATTCAAAAAAATTCTGATCTTTCAATTTCGTAATTTATAGGTTATGTTACCCGCGCAAGTTTTTCAAGGTTTTCTTGGCAATTGATTGATTGTTTGAGTTGCGATTTTAAGAAATAACTAAACATTAATATCCAAAGCGCGCTCGAGTCTCCAAAATTCCAAAAGATAAGAATTTTTTAATTTATATAATAAAAACGTATTTTACTGAATACAGCACTACCCTCCATTTAAAATACATTGACTCCGACGCCCCTTAAGTTTAGCGACAAAATATGTCTCTCTCCTCGTACCAGACTGGCTGAGAGTGAAAAATATTCCTATAATTTTCCCTTTTGGAAACGAACTACCCGCAGCGGGAGTACCTCGTAGTAATTAATTCCCCTAAGTCGTGGCGTACACTGTCGATTCAAAAGATTACGTCTAACAGTCGTGAGGAAGAAGCAGCCGAGCCAATTGCCCTTCCCTCCCTCCCTTCGGCGCGTAATAAAACAGACGGAGGAGCAGCAGCTCGACACTCGACGATGGAAGACACGAACGGCGGGGGGGATGAGGCGAAGGAACCAAAGCGCACGGGCGGGATACACGGAAATGTCTTCTCCTATCCGCCACGTACAGACACACACTCGAGTCCGCACCTCCTGTGTGTGAGTGTATAGATATATATATGTAACGGCTTTGAGGCTCCCGCGAGCTACCAATTACCCCGGTGGTGTAATTACTTCGAGTCTCCGCGCCAGCGTAAATATTGAATCGCGCGGGCGGGCTGGCGGGGTAACGCGATTGGCATTCTCCCCACGCGCTGTGTCGTCGCTTCGCGGCCGTCGCACCGCCACCGCGTGTGCGTGTCATATTATGCTAATCTCCCGCAGCAGCGCCGCGAGAGAGTGAGAGAGGCCGCCTCAATTAAATATTCATGCGTAACGCGGGGTTCGAAGCCCCCGCGAAAGCTATTAATTGTCGAGCCGAAATCGGATACACCGCTGTTGGTGCGTGTGTTGTCGCGGGCAAAAGGTGCGGAACGAACGGAAAGGGCGATGAAGGTTGGTAGCAGTTCTTGGTTTTGAAAATATTATATATACTGTTGGTGAACTCGTCGGATCTTCTTGAATTATTATTAAATAATATCATTACTGGAAAACAATAACACTAAAGCTGGCCTTTCAAGTATCATTGCAAAGTTATGTTTCAGATTTTATTTATAATCTGTGCGATATCAATTTTAAATATTTAATACGGCTAAGTAAGTACTTGGAGTATAGAATGATTTAGCAAGATTTATTCAGAGTGGCGTATTATGAACCTGGCGATTATAAATCTGGTGCCTCATATAATCCGTTCCAAATTGTTTTCATAGGTCATTAACCGCGTCATACACGCAGGGCAATCGCGCGCTAAAAATCGGCATACACTTTGAAATATCGATGAGTTCCCAAATCACCCGAAACCGTATCCCGAGCGCATCCAGCGCATTGAAATCAATTCAACGTCCGCGGTTTATAATTCCGGGACATAATCCACAAACATGTATAACAAATGAACCGTGAAATAAATCCATACGACAGCGCGGCGTGCTGTGCCAGTCGCGCCCGCGCGTCAATATCGCGCCGATCCTTTTAGTGGGTATATATAGTATATATATATGGCATTGGCAAAACCCGATGGAATGAATGAATTAATCAAGTTCCGTTTCGATAACGATTCTGCGAATTATGCTTACCTATGTGACCCCCCTCCTACCCTCGCCGCTCAAATATATAACTAACGGCGTATATACACCGAGCCGACAAATATACATAAATTATGCACGCGGGCAAACCGAGCACCCGCGGAGGAGGTCCGGCCCCCCCGCTCAGAACATACGCGCTCTGGGATCCACAAATTGCAGCTTTAGCTCGCGGACTGCCCCGGCCATGTTTCTTGATTTAAGAGAGCGGTCGGGAGATAATTATTTTTTCCCCAAAAGCCGTCATTTTTCGTTAATTGCTCGAGAGGTATAATTATCCCGCATTATTGTAATAATTTTTCAAAAATCAGCTCGGTAATATGCCCTGTCCCTATGAAATCTCTGCATTGCCAGCGCTGCGAATCCTCAATTCATCCTCATTAACTTGTAATTAAACTCAATTAAACTTATAATTCTCACAATTAGGTGTGCATCGGAAACGAATTATTCAGCGCCTCTCCGAGCTTCTCATAACTATTTAATACGGCCTAACAAGTCTAATTAATCTTCTTAGAGTACGTCAAGAGTACGTCTACCGGAGGGGGCGCAAACAAACAAATTAGAGCGGTGTGGCGCGATGAAAAATGCAGAGCGCAAACGAAGACGACCGAGAAAGAGAGAGGGAGAGAGAGCAAACAAGAGAGGAAGCGAGAGGGAGTGAGGCTCAAAAGTGACGAGTAATTAGAGTAAAAGCGCGGGATAAATATGAAACGCGCGAGTGGCAGAGGATAATAGAACGAAGGCAGAGAGGCGGCATTTTAAATCCGTGGGGAATTCCCAGGCACGAGAGTGAATGAATGAGAGAATTTCATAAGGTGCGCGCGGAGCCAAATCAGCGTTAACCGATACGCCGGTGGCGGCTGATGTAGAGGTGAGGGAATCGAAGCCGCATAATTGCCGGAGTATTACTTTCCGCAGACTCGAGCGGAATTTCGCTCGCGCTCTTTGTCGCGCGCTGCAGCTGCTTTCTGGTAGTAGTAGTAGTAGTAGTAGTAGTTCACGCTTCGCGGGAGATTTGAACGTCTAATGAGAAGGGTTATTGACACCTGAGCCCTCCGGAGGGAGAAACAGCGCTGCGGGCAATTAATGCCGCTGACTAAGACTGCGTGAATATAACACAACCTTTGCTCAAGAGCTCCGAACAATGTCGATGCATTTTTGCTTGTTAATTGATATTAATGTTTGGAAATGGCGTAATTAAAGAGGATCGACACGTTCTATAAATATACTATAATATATATATTTTACTTTCATGCTTTATTTTGAACCATATAGAGTTATAAAAAATTACAGCATATTGTACTGTTAGGGAACAGTTCTACGATTACGATTAGATTCAATAAATTTAATTACGAACCTTTCCAAAAGGCTACGAATTATTACAACAATGTATTGTCTGCACCCATCTTTTTTATAAACTTTTTATATCTACTACCACACAACGAAGAAAAGGTCACTCTATACGATCCGCTGAAAAATCTACCTTTTAATCTGCAAATAAATATCCGCTATTCGACACTATAAATAACGGACCTAAAACCCAGCGCGGCGGACACTCGACGCGAGCAAGCTTGTTGAACGACGTAAAAGAAAGAGACACATATCCTATACCCACTGCCACCGCCGCCGCCATCGACGAGCCGCGAGAAAAAAGACACGAGCGCTTAATGTCCGACTTAACGATTACGGACGGCGAGCGAGAGAGAGTGAGGGGGATGCAGCCGCCTGGACAACTTTAAAAATTGCACTCTGCGGTGGCCGGGTGACTGCATTTCGCGGTGATTGTAATCGGGCTCTCTGCGGTTTTCGCGACTGAGAGAGAACGAGCTAGCGTGCCTGCGGGCTAATGTTTATACGTCGGCGCATTAGTCTCGGCCTGGCACTAGGCGCTGCACTGCGGCTTCGCGCTCATCCGCAATGATGGCTGCTGTATGTAGGCTTTATTTTGCCGGATTTATATGGTATGCAGAAAGAATTAGGAGTTTTTTGATTGAATGGTGATGTAGTGTGTATTTGAAATACATGCAACAAGTTTATTGGAACTGATGTATACAACTGTTTATAGGTATATATTTATAAGTAGATGAAACAGATTGTGGTCAGACCTTGAATTGGCCGATCTGCTCCTGCATCGTATAACTAAGAAAAACAGACGTATTCATTTTTTTATTTAAATTTATCATTTATTAAAAATAAATCTTTTACCCTGTTATACAATTAAAAGTGTATGATATTGTCAAAAATCTATTCAATTAAATACAATGACATTTGATAAATACAAAGATATTTTAACCATTAACATTGAAATAATTGTGTATCCAATTAAAATGCTTATCCCCTAATACCATCTAACCACGAAATTGTCATTTTTGTCTTTTGCAGTTTTGGTCAGCTTACGTGCCGTGCGGCGCGGCCCAGCTGAACGCCGTGCAGCTCTCCCTCGAGCAGATCGACGTGATACGCAGGCTCGCCGAAATGAATGCCCAGCACTTGACCTTAGTCACCTCCGTCAAAGGCGAGTGGAAAATCCCCTTTCTCTTTACCACCCTCTTCCTCCTCCTCTATTTCCCACTTCTCTTTGCTCCTCTTCCGCTTTTGACCCGCACGCGCACGCACCGCATAACTCCACACAAATATTTACGAGGCGGGACTCTCTCTCGCTCAGCGCGCATTCCAAACTCGCCCCCTGGAAAATGAATCAAAGCGCTCAGTGTGCGGTGTGCGGGCCTACGTTTTTAATTAAGGCACACATCAAAGCTCACCGCACACGCGCGCATGTAGAAGACAAAGGAGAGGAACGCTATGCGCGCGAGACACACACACAGTCTTAAATCGGCCTTTCCAGAAATTAAGTATGTACTGGCATATTAAAAGTGAAATTCGAAATTTTTTGAAAATTGCGTGAGTTTTTGGTGCGAGAGAGAGCGAGAGCCCGTATAATTGCATGAAATTCCGACATTCTTCGGCGAGGATGGACTAACTTGACGTTAAATAGATTATTCGCGCTATGCCGGACATATTAAAAGTACAAAGTCATTCTCGTCGTACCGCTCATAGTTCCTTTTCCCCGCTCGGCCAAGATTCGCGTGCGCTCTCTTTCAATATGAAAATGTACGAGGGCGGACTCCCTTGCGTTTTTGAGTAATTAGCTGGAACAATGCTGTTTGCGCATAAAAAGCGTTATATTTTCCCCGAAAAATGCAGAAAACTCTTTTAAAATTCCAAACTTTATTCTTCTGGCTGAAATTCCAACTTTTCAGGGGATTATTTTTCACGCGGAGTAAAAATTTCGAAAAATCCCAAAAGTAGACGTACATTTTCCTTAAATTTTAAAACTATTTGCATTTTTTATGAGATTATTCTAGTACCGCACTTTATAAAATATGCATTCCTTTTAAAAATACGTAAAAACAAAGTTTTATTTGAATGTGTACTCGCACAGAACATTCAGCAATAAAAATACATTACAAGAAATTTTTGTGTAAAAATTACTGTAATCTCTACGAATGCAGAGACAAACTCGATTTATAGAGATTATTTAGTATATTTTTAGCTATTATTGTTATAATTGTATTACAATTTGATGAAAGGTATAGCAATTTTTGATAGTTAGTATAGTAAAAATCACGTGATCGGAAGCTGATCAAGGTGTAGCATATGTAGACCAGGCGAAGTATCTAAAAGTTTCAGCGTTTTTCTTTTCAGATAAAAAATAGTATATTACATACCTAGGCCAGTAGAATAAGAAATGTCTCAGATCACATGTAATTGTCTGCCGAGGCGAAGCCGAGGTTGATAAACATGTGATCTGAGACATTTCTTATTTTACTGACCTAGGTATGTAATATACTATTACGGACTATCTGTGAAACCGAATTTTACGCCCTAAAAACAGTCAGTAAAATCGAATTTCACGGCTATGATATAATAAAATAGTAGTTTTCGGACCTAGGCTGCGCCGGTCCTCGGACGTACAATTCCCACTCGGTCCGTAAAATGCAATGACCGTGGAATGAACATTATTTTTTGTACCGCAAGCACGATTTTCGCGTTTTTTGAACCTATTAATAGAGCCGAAAGCGATCGCTTGGCAACCAGTGATCGGGAAAAACTCTTTCCCGCCCGCTGCTCGCCGTAGCGGGCGGTAAAAACTGAAAAACGCCCGCTATCGTTTTTGAATGGAGTTTTAAAGATTGTTTAAGAAAATCATCGATATTTTGAAAAAATAGCAAATATTAAAGCTAAAAATATTTAATACAATCTTGGTTCTTGAGTTAAAAGCAATTCACGTTAGCCACACTTTAGTAAATTGAAAAAAACGCAAAAATCTATATTTGCGGTACAAAAAATATGGTGTGTACCAAGGGCTAAGTGGGTTTTTTGACCTCGTGTGGTTGCAGTACTCGTCTTTGGTTCGCAAACGCACTCGCCTTCGGCTCGTGCTAGCTCACCTTCGACTCGTACTGCAATCCCACACTCGGTCTAAAAAAACCCACTTTACGCCCTTGGCACGCAATATACTATTTCGTCAGAAGTGTCCGTAAAGTACGTACTTTATGGCCTGTTTAGAGGCTGTAAAATTGTATTTATATATGCGTCCCTAAAGTACATATTTTAAGGACACGTATGACGAAAAAAATATTTTTCATCGTGAATTTGTCTTTACTATTCAGTACAGTAAAAATTGGTAAAGTTATAAAATTAAGTAGAATGCAAGTTTGTCTGTCGATTGAGCAAACCAGTATAGTAATTTTTTGTAAATAATATATATGTACTATGTATATAAACATTTCCCTCCGCGTATGTCCCTTTAAACAATCTATACAACCGAACCCAAGCCATTTTGTTTAACACCACTTAAAAACCACAACCATCATGCACGATTGGCATTCACTTTTCGCAATCTTAGTGGTGCACTGAGGTCCCGCACAATCTCACCTTGCTCTCTCTCGGCAAAAAAGGCACGCACACGCCTCGGCAAAATTCCTCAAGCGCGGGCGCGGCTATTTCTCTCCCCCGAGTCCTTCATTTCGCCTTGGCCCGAAAAAAACGCGTCGTGTACATACCTTCCTCGCCCCCGCCGGCCGATCCTCGCGGGCATCTCGAGAAATTAATCACGGCCTCGGGGTGGAAGGAGGAGAAGTCACAGAAAAGGACGTGCCCCGGAAGGAAGGAGAGGGGGCTTAATTTCGCGCGCATCTCTTGAAGAACGCGCGGCGCTGAATTTATGGCCCAGCGGCGTGCAGCTGCGTGAAAGCGAGAGGCGCGAACAATACTCCCCCGCTCGTGCATATAACGCGCCTGATATTTTCCACTCCGCACGAGCGAGCGCACGCGCTTCGTTCATTTATCTTTCCTTAAAATTTATCCCTCCAGCGACGACGTGCTCGTTCTCTATCTTGCCTTCACGCGCGTCTTCTGTCGCTCGCTTGAAACTCTTGTTTTATCCGGCCACACTTTCCCTCGTTTCGCTAATTTTTCGTTGTATACTTGTGACGGATGCTCGGAATGTTTTGAGGGCTTATTACGTTGACGTTGATGTGAGACTTGTAAAAAGCACCATTTGTTCCCGTCGATTTTCGCTCACTTCACTTTAACTAACGCTAACGCGTGATTAATGGCATTGGAGCTTCAAATTTTATCGCTTATTCCCTTCTTTTGAATTCATTTTAATGCTGAATGTACTTTCGAATGATAAATATTTAATAATATTGAATAATATAATAAATAATAAAATACGTCATGGAGATTTAGAAAATATGTCCACACTTCTTATTTATTTCTAACACGATAGACCTAGAAATAATTTACCAAATTTTATTAAAATAAATAGTAGTAAAAATATGCTGACGTTTTAAATCAGGGGGGTCTCTCTCTATATTGCTTCAGGGTTAACATAAAATAAAATCATCAAATGTAAGTCATTTATTTTAAAAGGAAAAACTAAATGAATTTTTTTTTAAATTCATATATTGAATTTTCGAACTAAATTTTTTTTAATCATTTAATAAATGTACTCCTCTTTACATGTGAATACATATGTAAAGAATATGGGCAAGCTATCTATGATTTTCTAAGAATACAAGACAACGACTTAGAAAAAATCAAAGGAGTTTCTGTTTTTATACTATTTTCATGATTAATTTATTCTTTGTGCAAATTAAAATTTTCTTGCATAATTCCTCTAGCGTGACTACAAAACACAGGAAAGCACGATATGCAACACAATAGAAAGTACGCTATGCAAATATGATAAATATAATCTTAATAAATTACTAATACAACCGACAAAAAAATCGACGCATACATCCATTCATACATGCATTTTTAAATCTTATTTTTCTGTTGAAGAACTTCGAACACATCGAAAAACATAAAAATTTCAGTTTTAAAAATGTTCACTGTCAGCAAAAAAATATAGGTCTAACTAAACAGAAATATTCTTTATTTAATTTGAAAACTAAATATCATAAAAATGCTTATTATAAAAAATATTTTTAAAAATCATAAATTTAATCCCAAATATACCAAATATTACAATATAAGGGTTCATGTATCGAAAATTTCTTGAAAGAAATAATGCACGAGCTAGTGCATTATATCGTTGGTCAAAATTGATACTTTAAAATCCCAACTCTCTTCATAACGTCCTTTTTAATATTTACGAGCGACGATTCTTCGATAGATAAAATGTGCTGAACGCGAGAGACGCGCACTTAACGAAAGTTGTATATCTTACCAAACGCAATCCCGCGAGTCTCCTTACACCGTAATATACAGTACCACCGGCAACGCAATTCTGGTATGTTTTTTTTTTATTTATAGCTATGTAATAAATATGCAGGTTTTCTTTATTTATTAAACTTTTATCTTATGCAGTTTATAAATACAGATAAATTCACATAAATCATTTGAAGAATTGTATTTTGTTCTGTTTTATTCTTTACGAGAAATACCTACTTATTTTATATAAATATTAACATAGATAAGCTGAAGAAAAACTAAAAATTTAGTGCTGTAATCTTGAAAAGAAATATTATGATTCCGTGGAAACGAAAATTGTCAAATGACTATTTTTAATGTCTGGCGCTAAATAAAAAGAACTTGACAATTACAAAAATTACCTTTATTCTAGCTTTTGTTTCGCATTTCCTTTGCTGTCTGCAGCGTTTTATGACCTAGTATACCTTTTCATACTGTTTCTCCTTTCATTTTCTCTTCTCTCATTCTCTGCTTTTTCGATCACACTTACTCTCATTGTATGGCACATTTTTTGTAATATTCAAGTGACTAGTTGTATCGCTAAGGAAACCTGTTCTTAGATTTTAAAATCCTTGTCAATTCAGTAGCACTTACTTTTCTTTTTAATGTGGCATTCCTTTTCTCTTTAATAAAATTATATATATTGTATCATAATATATGGGTGCATAATATGTCATTTTCAAATATAAATCGCAGTTAATTTTCTTTAACAAAATAATTTAATTTTGATAGAATTATTCGATGAAGTAATATGACTCACAAATAGCTTTAATCTAATCCCTGCATTAGTATAGCAAAGTATAAATCTTGTAAAACCATTTTATTACCATTTAAAATGAAATAATATAGTAAAGTTTTTACCGGCAAGGCCACTGTCTATAGATACCGTAAAATGACTTTGCGAGTCTCTGAACCATTTCCATTATGTTATCCAAAATGTTTTTGCGACCGCAAAACTTCCACAGAGTGGAAGCAAAAAGGCAGGGCAACTGCAGAAGGAAGAAATAGCCCGAGAAACCTTTGAATGGGGCGGAAGTTGCAAAGGAAAAGCGAGGTATTACGCTACGATGCTTCAATAAAATACGAATTAACGCGGCAGTTTTGGTTTCGGAGCTCTGATTTCATTTCAGTGTCACATAAAGGAAGCATCTTTTTCACTTATTATGTAGATATAAATACTGTTAATTTTGTAATCTTATTAAAACGCAAATTTAAATTACATTTAAATAATTGTCTTTAAGTAGCCAAACGCCTGCAATATGAAAACTGAAGAATTTATTTCTTATTACTACTAAAAAGATGAAAAATACTTATAAAAAAAATCACCTGTCAGCCTGGTGATAAATAAATATTCAATATCCCTGGTAGAAATGGTCACCAACCATTCGCCATCCGTTCGCCAAATCGCAAAGGTTTGGCCAACCGTTTAATCAATAGTTGGTAATAAATACCCCTTATATCGTCACGGAATTATCCTTGCGGTTGGTCAATGAATGGTTAATATTAAAAATCACGAAAAAAGGCAATTTAAATAATTTATTAATTAAATACAAACATTGAAAGTTGTATTATTCATGAAAAATTAAAAAATACACAGTCAGTACCATACTTGACACAAATAGATTTTAATGTAAATTAAATTAAATTAAATTAATTATATGTAAATTAAATTTCTATTGTAATCGACTAAAATTTATAATTTTATATCTTTTAATGTATTTTCTAATTTTTTCCGAAAAGGCAGAATAAAGATGTATCTATTTATCTATCTATCTCTCTATCCCTCTTTCTCTTGATTCACATCAGTATGTATAATAATCTGTTTGTTCATGTATTTTCGATGCCCGCCCCAACCAGCAGCACTCGCTACGCTCGTGCTGCAAATGTTGGACGGCCATCGAACACAGATAAACGCGCGCATCGGGAAAAACCAATTGCGACAGGTAAAATAAAATTGAAAAATATAACCTGCAAACTACAAAAACGACGTGAAGTTGCTAACGTTATCAAAACATAGAGCGAAAGTAAAAACATGGCTGCACAGAGTTTGATGTCACCAGGAAAGACGATGACTTTCGACTTTTCTAGACTGATTAATTAACGTACTTTCGCCCGGGAATAGAGAAAAATACTATGCGCGCATCGGAAAAAACCAATTGCGACAGGTAAAATAAAATTGAAAAATATAACCTGCAAACTACAAGAACGAGGTGAAGTCGCTAACGCTATCAAAGCATAAGGCGAAAGTAAAAACATGGCTGCGCAGAGTTGATGTCACCAGGAAAGACGATGATTTTCGACTTTTCTAGACTGATTAATTAACGTACTTTCGCTCGGGAATAGAGAAAAATACTATTTCTTACACGGGGGTTAAATGAAACTCCTGCATGCACGTGATATGACGACCGAGGCTTCGCCTCGGTCGTCATATCACGTGCCTGCGAAAGTTCCATTTTCCCCCCTTGTAAGAAAATCTACTATAATTTGAGGTTATAATTGATACATGTATGTCATACTTTGGTAAAAGTAAGTTCATGTACAGGCTGCTTGATGAAACACAATAACCTAACTTGCATTGCTCCGTTTACTGATGTAAAAGTATACTTAGAGCGTATCGTCCCGCGGTACGAAGAAAAGCCAACTTGGAAGTTACAGGTGAAGAAAAGATAAAAGCGCGTCTAAGGCGAAGAAAAGCCAGTTTGCGTCCTCCCAGACAAAGAAAAGCCAATTTGCGCCGTCCCAGACAAAGAAAAGCCAGTTTGAATCTTCCCAGACGAAGAAAAAAGCCAATTTGCGCCGTTCCTGCGAAGCAAAAATCCCAACTGACGGCATATAATCAATTAATAGTTATCTAATTATCTTGACTGATCATCTTTTTATCTTTTTACTTTTTTATCTTTATCTTATTTTATTATCTGAAAGTTATCTATAAGATCTAACCAAATGTTACTTTTGTTTGAGAAAAGTCAAACTGGCTTTTCTTCGTCTGGGAGGGCGCAAACTGGCTTTTCTTCGCCTTAGACGCGTTTTTGGCTTTTCTTCGCCTGTAACTTCCAAGTTGGCTTTTCTTTGTACCGCGCGACGGTATACGCGTTACAGTGAACTGAAACCACGTGATAGCACAGTGCGACTCGTGAGTCTGGACAGTCAGGTGAATGCCTATATATGTGCGCTCATCCTTACTGGTCAATTCGAAGCACAGCTCGCGTATTATGCTACGTCTACTTAACCTTCAAATAATTTTATTTCCAACTCCACTACAATTAACAATATTTTTATTAATCCATTGCTGTAATTTTGATTATTTTTTACAAATAAAATCGTTTTTACGTATCTATATATCTTATTAATTACTGTTGTTGTTTCATAAGCTATTAAATATTTAATTATCGATAGTTTACCAACCGTTGGCTAACCGTTGGTTAACCGTTGGTCAATATTTTTGTTATTTGTTGGCCAAAAAAGTTGACCAATCGTTGCAGTTAAGCCATTTTGGTTAAGTTAACATATTGATATGTAATTATATTGTATCTTGGTACATTGTTTAGATTCCTGAAGAGAGACATATCGTTAATAAATGTTCGAAACGTTGAAATACACTACATTGTTTTGATTTATTTAAAACAAAAAACCTGGTAGTATGGCCATCAGCGTTAACAATTTACATTAAAAATTTAAGAATAATATTTAAAAATTTATAATATTAAAAATTTAATAACATTTAAAAGTTATTAACTCAAGTAATCTACCATTAGCTGCAATACCCAATTATATAGCAGCATCAAATGATACAACTTTGCTCCGATAAATTAAACACCCCCATAAGAATTCTTAAAGTATATAAAAGTCAAATAGTGTAAGACTTTTAATATTTCATAAATATTTTCCAACGATCATGGCCCTCGTATTCCAGCAATTATAACATAAATACGGCAGTTCGTCGTTATGGACACATAAATAAAATTCCGCAGGAGCAAAATGATCTTTGACTGAAAAATCGAAGCATCTCCCGCCGTGCGCACATCTTCGGAGTGTCGGAACAGTCTCCTCGCAGCCTCGCGGCGATAAACTATTTCATAATACTCGTATAATGCCAGAGGCTATCGACAATTTTATTAGCGTCACCGCTGCGCAGCTTGAAACTTTAAACGCGCCGTCATCTCGACAGCGTCGTCGTCGTCGCGATGCAATAACGCAAGCGCGCTTATATTAATCCGCCTCTTCGCCAATCGAAGACTCGCGGCACGCGCAACAATAAAACGTGTCCATAAAAGTCGATTATCCGGTCGCCATCGATTCATCACCACCCGCGTAAGAGGAAATCTGCAAGGAGGGATAGGGGAAGATGCAGAGACGCAATCTGCAGAGCGTCAATCATCTCAAGGCTCCGCATTTATTTCGCTTTAGAGCGTGATTCTAGAGACTCTCGTAGCTTGCCAAGTAGCGAATGCATGGATAAGCGCGAGCAGTCGGTGAAATGTGATTGAAAAAAATAAAAATATGGATGGTGAAAGGGAATATCTATTGAGAATAAACGAACGTATACCTATAACGGTGTTACAAAGTAAAATGCTTTTATATAAAATTGCTTTGAAAAAATGAGTCGCACGGTTCCTTTCAATTATTTAATTAATTATTTTCTGTTATAATATTGAATTAAAACAATACTATTATAAAATAATTTGTGATGCAAGAATTGTTATATTGTCGATAGGAATTTTCAACATTCTACTTTTAAAAGCAACTAACTGCGAAAAGGTGTCAACTACAAAGTGCAAAAACGAGTTAAAAAAATAATTTATTTCGACACATTTTTCCGTTACACACAAATAAATATACTGCAGAACACGATTCACATATTAATATTTACGCGAGCAAAAAAGTTTGCATTGCAAAATGTAAATATACATATATTTTAAAGATGATAAATTGCGTATGCGAGAAATTTCCGAAAAAATTTTCTATATATGATGAATAATTGGCGCCATTACAAACGAGTGTACCTACCTATAACATTTCATTACTTGCGTATTACATTTGACATAGATTGTGCATAATATATTTCATTCTAGAACAACATTTATGTTCGTTTTCACATCCACATAAATAATATCGCATATATTTCACATTTTAAACTTTAACTACCTTTCCCCCCCTCCGAGCTCTGCCGAAGTTTTTCGCAGATTGACAATGTCATTGTCCGCCGGAAACTCAATCGAGGAATTAAAACTTCCCATCATTTCTGGGTCATAACACTTAATAAAGTAAACAATATATTTAAGAGCTGCCGATAAGGCGCTCCGAATGGCCCCTGCGCGAAATAATAAAAAGATCGTATGGTCTGAGGACCAAGAAGCAGGTATAAGGACAACATAGAAAGAAGAGAGAGGGGGGAAAGCAAGGACCGTACTAAAGACCTGACCGGTATGAGGAAACACAGAAACAAAAGAGCTGGAGAGGAGAAAAGGTAATAAAGGCGAGTTCGGGGCAAACAACTCCGTTCGCGATTCTCCTCCTCCTCCGCGTCCCAGCTCTCTCTTCTTGGCTCGCTCGCTGGCTCCGCGAAGAAGACGGTATACGAAAACGTTTTTATTGCCGAAGTCTGCGCTGCTACCGCCGCCGACCGCTATTGCGTTTGCAGAGATGGCTCGTTCCGCTTCAAAGTTCAAATCGATTTCGGGAGAGAGCTCTCTGTGTGTACAGTGAAATGTATGTGTGCCTGCGAGTATGTGTGTGTACATCGTGGGGAGAAGAAGGAAGGACCAAGTCGGCGGGTAAGAGGTGGGGCAGGGCGGTTGACTGATTTCCAGAGGCGCGAACGCTCGCGATTTTCGCCAAGGGGCTGCGGAGGGCGCGTGCTGGGAATTCACAGCACCTCGACTTGTGTGTGTATGCGCGAGCTCTGGCTATATAGCTGGTATTGTGCGCGCACGCGCCTTTCTTGTAATACTAGTCATGCTTTCTCTACCCCTGTGTGCGTGCGCGGCCGCATCTAGTTTTGAAATTCTAGATGCTTTTCGAAGGCTTCGTTGAATTTTAGAAAAAGCCCGTTGGATCGGATTTATGAGGGAGGCGTGCGTGGGTATGGGTCTACGTATATGTGTATGCCCGGGCAAATGCGTTCTCTGTGTGCGGATGGGTGCATGTGTGCTATGGCTTTAGGCGAAATAGAAATTGCTCGAAAAATGTTTGCTCGTGGGTTTTTTACGTGGTATTACCCCCTTTTTACTGCGGCGGATTCGAGCGACCGTTTAGCTTTTCTGCAGTATATTGGAATACGGGAAACCTAAATTGGATGGGCTATCTGGCGATCAATTTTGAAACTATTTTCAAGTATATTGAACATTCTTTGGTGGTCGTAAGGTAGCTATGTAATTCTTAAAATACTTCGACTTATTGTGTATTTTTTCAAAATGTCGTACAGTAATTTTTTATACGAACGTTCAGCTTAATCAGACTTGGTTCGCTTTCTTGTTATAATATGGGAGAAAATAGTACATTACGATATACACTAGTGAGCGAAGTAGGTAATTCTCGTAGGAATGCAGGGATTACCTACTTACACACGCGTATTGTATGAAATTCTCATTTTGTAGTAGCACACTCAGTCTGTGAAATAAATTACTTTGCACGCTGCTGATCAAAGTGTGTAAATCGCAGTACATCGTCCCAATCTCGTACCTACACTGAGTTGACAAAATGGATTAATTTTACAGGGGATGGTTTTTTTTAATATTTGTAAATTAATATAAAAAAGAAGAATTAAGTCCCTGTTGTAACGTACCGAAGTAATGACAGCTCTCAGATTTTAATCTATACCTTAATAATTGAGTTAACTTGTATGAAACTAGATGTCGTTACTTGGTAGTTATTAACAACTTTTTAAGAGTTCGTGTACTGGACTCGAGCATACAATCGGGATGGGAGTAGCCCCGATCTCAGGGTTAGATACCGGCGCGCAATGTGCCGGAGTCCGTGCCGTTGATACAGAGAGGTGGTAGGTGCAGGTAAGTCGTTAGCGCTGAGTGGCTGCGACCGTGCTGCTTAGGTGATACGGGTAAGTAGTCGGCGCAGAGGGCCAACTACCGTGCCGTGTGAGAAGAAAGGAGCCGGGTAAATAGTCGGCGCAGAGGGCCGACTATCGTGCCGTGGGAGGTAGGTAGGTTAGGATTCGGTTGTTATCGAGAGAGTTTATTTGAAGAAGAAAAAAAAATCATTAATCAAAATCTAGAATTATAGGTATGTTTATTAATATACTCAAAATGAATTATTTGACATAAGTTTTTACGAGCGCAAAGGAGTGGCCAGCTTCAGTTACCTAAGCGCAATGCTTATCAGTATCCTGAATAGGCGAGAGCTCGGACACAAGTGCGTGCCGATTCCGAGAATCGGAGCCCTTTATATACCAGTCGATCGTCTGGTCTTCTCTCTTGCGCATGACAATATTTTTGTTTATACTCTGACGTCAGAGGCGCTGTGTGAATGAGTGAGTAAGATTTTCTCTGGCGCACGCGATCGTATGTTTGTACACAAATATGCATCGTGTTTGTTGATTTTTCGCTCTCGTGTTTATGAATGGGGAAATGCGAATCGATGCGTCACATCGATGTTGTGTTTATTGGTATTCAAGGACTACCCTTAATAAAAAAAAATCCTCATATAATGATACAGTCAGTTTAATAACATGATAATGGCTGTACTTTTCTTGTTAGTAGAATTAACCACAATAACCTTATAATGTATTATGTGTTTAATTAATAACATATAGCCATAATTACTATTAGTTCGTTTGGTATTTGTCATAAATTTTTAAAATATTATTCAGATGTAAATTCAAGTGAATTCATAATTTGGCAATAACATTATAATTAGCTCTAATTACCATTCAAACTAATGAAATAACAGATTCAATTAATATTTGTATAGAACATTAATTAGCTGCACTCCAAACAAATTAAGTAGTCTCGTTTATCAGTTATATTTTTAAAAATACATATTCACCGTTAAATTTCGTTTATCATTATTTTGTATGAAAAGTTACAAAACTAAAAAGCGTTTTTGATAATGAACGACGAATAAGCTTCAATTAAAGTCAGATTACGATAACATAACTCTTGAGATATACAAATTATCATAATCTCACTAAAAAAATGGTGCATTCCATCGCGCAAGCAAATTGCTCACCACGTATTCTACATTCCGCCTTTTTTTCAAAGAAAGTAATAAGTACTTTAAGACGCAGCGCGCGTTACAGCGAGGGGCCGGAAGAGCAAAGCCATTTCTCGTAATGAATATTACGCGCGTCTGCCGAACTTTTTGCACCGTGCAACGCGCGCGCAAAAAAGTAGGTTGTACAGCCCAATTCGCTCGTTTTCCATCTCCAGCGCTCGTGGAGAGGGCGAAGGAAGCGGCTACAAAACGTGTATACACGCGCTGCTGCGGGCGAAATCGCAACTCCGCTTATTTGCGCTTCGTGCAACTTTGATGCGGCGGCGCGCTACCTCTCCAGGCGCGCCCGACGCCCCTCGTGTTATTGTGGGTGAGGTGGAAGATGTGGGAAATCGCGGAGCGATTCATTCCGGCAGACGATTATGTTTGAAAATGAGAGATGACTCGTTGCGCGCGTTGCTGCGCCTCCGCGCTACATGCCGGCACGGCCTCCCACAAGATGTACTTTGCTTATGTATTCTCCCTTGAGTTTCCTTCAGTCAGCTCGCGATTCCCGTGATTGCGTATTTGGTTACTTACCGTGGTGGATTTTTTACGCTGTTGATTCTTATTTGCCTCGGTTGACGGTTTCAAATTTTATCTTTACTTCTCTTTTTAATTTTCATATTTATGTTGATGGAAGTATAATATAATCTTTGCGAAAAATATTTTTATCAAATTAAATGATTTGATGTTTCGGCGGGCGGGAGGAGGAAAGTGCTATTTGAGTGGCGTGCTACAAAAGGTGCTATTGGGACGGTGGGTTACAAAAGGTGCTATTTAAGGCGGATTTTTTTTTTTTTTTTATCAAAATTTAAGTTGGTAACTGTACCTACAGAATCTTAAAAATTTGTTTAAATTTATTATGAATAAATATTTATGAGGTTTATAATAATAAAATTTTATTGCTGTTATGAAATAATGGATTTTATTTTAATGTCACTTAATGATGATTTTAAATTCAAATTCTACTTAAAGGTTAATAATATTTTATAGATGCCCCTAGATCTACACAGGTTGCGCATAATAGCGGCGCACGATATCGTCAGTAGGAGTGGGTTTGCTTATGACGAACTCAAAAATGTTGGTCCAAAAACAAAACTTTGAAATACTAAGTATACGATCCAAAAGGTATTGATGTATCAAAGTTTTTATTCGTTTAACTCCTCGATATGTAAAATAATATTTATACAAAATATTGTAATAAAAGATAAATCGTAACATTCTAATCCTCAGGTCATAAATATTCATTCATAATAAATTTAAACAATTTTTTAAGATTCTAAAGGTACAGTTACCAACTTAAATTTTAACAAAACAAAATTGTTGCTCAAATAGCACCTTTTGTAGTACACAGCCCAAATAGCACCTTTTGTAAAGCGATGCCCAAATAGCACCTTTTGTAACGCGTAGCCCAAATAGCAGCTTTTGTAACGCGCCGCTCATGTAGCACCTTCCTCCTCCCACCCGACGGTATAGAAATGATTAAAAAATTTACATTAAACCATTCTTGTTACAAGAAATACAGAACACAGAACTACAAGAAATTTTAATACTTTATTTTGTATTTTACTTTCATACTTTTGAATGAAAAATAATGTTATATATTTTGACAATACAATGCAAGTACAATAGTATGAATGATTATTGTTCAAAATAATATTTAAAAAAAAAAACTATCATCAATTCATTGTTAAGTATTTCATTAATAATTTCTGTGGTTGAAATGTTAGCCATAACCCTGGTGGAAGTCCAAAACATTTTATAACTAATAACTGACCATTTATATTAGAAACTAGCTATGAAATAGGAATTTCTCTTGTCCAGTTTCTAGCTCCCGATGAAACGCTGACTATTTTAAAGGTATTAAAACTGATCAGTTTCTTTAGTCTGGAAATGGCTAGCAGAAGGCTTGTTGTTATGACAAGGAGTGAGAGACAGAATCAGATGTAGAAATAAAAGTTTTGCTGAATTATTTATAAAATGAGTATAACAAATGATTTATTAGTTAATGTTATTTATTTATATTTTGGTAAGCTATCCAATGCACTTTAATGCTCTTTCATTTACGATATAATTAGTAAGTAAATCAAATACGAATATTTTGTTGTTACGTCAATCTAAGATAGGCAAATAATGGTCGAGAAATCGTTTCATCATAGCATTTAATTAGTCAGTTTTACTAGCTATTTTCTAACTTCTTGGCGATTTCATATAGATGAATTTCTACCAGGGAACTTAACTTTTTTTTAACCCCTTCAGGGGCACATTTTTCTAGAAAAATAAAAAAAATTAATTGTAAATTGTTTATAACTATTTATATAAACAAATATTCTTATATTTTTATGCTTAGAAATATGTATCATAAGTATCTAAGATGCAATGGAAAAATATTTGAGCAATTTCTAGTGTGAAATGGCTAAATTGTGAACAAAAAAACTGAAAAAAGTAGTATGCCACTACATAGCTCAGGGGCTGCTGCCCCTAAAAGGGTTAACTCACTTTGCGGCTAAAAACTATATTTTGCTTTTATTTCATAATTACGTATCAATTTGAAATACATTTAGACATTTACATTTAATAGATATTTTAGATCACAAAAAATTTCCCTCGGACAAACTATATCCGTCCGTGAATTACCCGCATCGCACAATTGTATCGAAATGTACTATTTTTAAACAAATAACCTATTTTAATGCTAGTGCACAAAATTAATTCATACAAGACTTCAAACGTTTATTGCACTAGTACGCAAAGTCTATATTATCATTATTTTTCTGTTAATAAAACTGAGGTTACCTAAAAGAAATAATTACTTTAATTTGAAGAAATCAATATTCACTAGAAAAATGCAATATCGGTAATTCACACTTTACCATGCAAATGTAAAATACTTTTAATCAAAAACCGATTTTAAATTATCATGGATTATTAAAATTTATGCATAAAAGCTTATTGCAGATAAATGAGGAAATTCAAGGCTTTATAATTTGATTATAATATAATAGAAATGTAATTAATATATACTTAAATTAATCGCGCAATCATTATTAACTTTTGACTAATAATTTACGAATATTTTTAAAATTATAATCATACGAAATTTAATATTACATTTATTAATTTTGGTGAAGTAAATTTATATATCTATCATAAGCTGAGTTTACCTGGCAACATCGAAAATGGTAGTTCGAGCTTGGGTAAATAATTTTTCATTTAGAAATCATATTAATTTATATATTTGTAAATTAATAACAAGCCCACAAAAAAAAAATATGTCTGATGTCTGCATGAGGAACAGGTTTTCTTTTTACATATTTTAAGGTGCTTAATCCATACCTATCTAAGTCAAAATAGGGGGTTTCCAGGCCCATTTTCTTTTAATACGATTTCATTATCAGGAAATCCTGGAAACTAGGGAAAGCATTCAGATGATCTCCTTAGGATGAACCTTTTTCTGGTTTCCAGGATTCCCTGATAATAAAATGGCGAATAAAGAAAATCAGCCTCTATTTTGACTTCAGATATGGATTCAGTACCTCAAAATACGTAAGAAAGCCTATTTATCATATCGAGTTCTGGCATACTTTTTTTACATTAATACGCATAAATCATTTGAACGTGCTTAAATAATTATTTTATATTAAATAATTTTATTAAAAAATGCAGCTATTTAAAGGATGTTCCAATTAGATTTGTTAAATCAGTCAGTTTCAGATTAAATAAAACAGCTTTTATTGCAAGTCAAAATTAGAGTTATCTTTTTTTAATAAGTCTGCTAAGCTTATTCGCTACAGGAGTGTATTTTGAACACTGTTAAAATTTTGGATCAATACATTTAAAACTCACAATACCGCTTAAAATTATAAAAAATCATATTTCTAATAATCTGATTCTAACATTTTTGTTTAATAGTTTGTTATTATGCTAAGAAAAAGGGTGCCAAATTATCGACAAACTGCGGGATGCTAATGCAAACCCTATGCAAATATTATGACTCTCATAAAAATCTCAAATCATACTGTTTAGCAAGACGCAGTGAGGATGCTAACACCAAACAATATTGCTTTTATGGCAAACTATTCTCATAATGAAAATGTTGACAATTTTTGTTATATAACTTTTTCATTGTGTTTAACATTTAAATAAAAGATATTACAGATATTAATTGAAAATTTGCAAAAGAAATCCTTTTTTAACGTGGAAAAATTTAATTCGAGTATTTTAAAAAACTAAGTAATCGTATTATACCTAATTACTACAAGTATATCTCTAATTGCTATTAGGTTACTATAATATATCACTTGACAGCCATTTAGTATGACTTTAACATAACATTCGATATGTTTGTCGGACGCGCAGAAATAGTGGATGCAACAATAAGGAATAGCTGCAGTACATTATATCCTTTGCCCAGACTATATATGGCCGTGATTAAGCATAACTTTTTTTTAGTGGAGATTTTGAACTTACTTATTTGTTATTTTGCAAATATTCATGTTGTATGTTAGAGAAGTTAGAGAAGAGAGTTTTCGTCAAACGCACATAATTATTTCAAGTCTTGAAAAATCACTTCATCCACTGTCTTTCGCCCTTATAAAATTATTAAAAAGGAGTATACTGCTATATTAATATACTACTATAAAAAACTATCATAAATTTTAAGTTATTTTACCATATTACATATTCTTAACTGATTTTAATAGTCTATCACCTGAACTAATTTTTTTCATACATTAACTTTTTTTCCTGTATATAATGGGACAGAAATTAAGGGAAATACATATGTTTATAATTAATGTTATTGTTGCATGTCAAAATACAGAATTAAAAATAATATTCCTCAGTACTTTTATAACAGTAATTGATAGGATGCGAATAATACAAGAGGTAAATAGCATTGCATGCTATGGAAAATTTTCTATGAAAATAACTTATGAATAAGTTTGTTGTGTTTCCGAGCTCGAAACATAGGCTTACCCTCTTAACTGAGATTTAGCTACTTATACGTATATGTAAATACACGCGCTCACATACTTTCTCAACAACATTTTACTATTATAATTTAACGAGGTATACAAACATTACTTTTTAACAATAACAATAACAAATAACAATTTTCCATATTGATATTTTTATCAATAGAATCATTCATATTAAATAAATATTAAAATTATTCAAAGGTGAATGCGGTGGACAGTAGAACAGGATGTAAAAAAATGCTTCGCATGAACTCGTATTGATATTTCCACTTAGTGGTCAAAATCAATAATTCATGATCACAATAGCTCTCAAAATTCGGTATTATATTACGCTCTTAAAGCATTTCTTTCAATCCTATACAATGCGTGTAAATCAAAACACGTAAATCGCCATGATTGAATTTCAGCGTGGCTCATAAATATGTTATACTCGCCGGAAAACGAACTCTCGCCCCGTCTCCCTCTGCGCTCAAAAATACAAGTATTTCATGTACCCATCAAAATTTTGAATCGTAAATATAGTCGGTGGGGCCGAATGAAAAAAAAGTCGCGATATACGCGCTCGACCGCAGCGCGAAATCAATTTCGAGCGAAAAACACGGAAATTTCAATAGTCCGTCGCATTTTTCGTGCCTGCTGCATGCGCGACACGCCGCGCGCGCACACATCACATACATTTGCGCGGCTGCCACTGCGGAGGTCGGCTGGTGGGGGAGGGGCCGACACGTCCGCCATGTCGGATTCGAAATTGTGCCGTTAGTGTTTAGAGCCGGGTCATCCATTAACCGGTAATTAATGACTAACGAGCGCGCGCGTTTCCATTATAATTGTGCTTGCACCGCGAAATTTCCGCATGCGATTTTTCATGCCGATGCCTGCGTATTTTTCTACCACGCGTGTCTATACATATAAGCGCGTGCGGGAGGCTATACGAGGCAACGGGTCGATGCGTTCGAATCCCGCACGCGTGAATATCGGTTTCATTCGACAAGCGATTTGTAGAGTATCAGATTCTTTTGGACTGGACGGCAATTTTACTGACAGCCTAGAAACTCGGCTGTGTTTAAAATACTTTCTTGGCTGGCGAAAAATTGGTATTTTTTTTTTTCAATCTATAGTCGATATTTGGAATTGACAAAATCCTTTGATTGGAAAAAGTTTGTAGGTCATATAGTGATAAATGCAACCGGATAAATTCACTTTATTTATGACTTATTTAACAAATATCCTAGAAATTAACTTTTAATTAGTTAAAATGATCTGAACTAATTGAATGAAAAATTCTAAAATTTGTTGAAACTTGAGCAACGAAGACCGGATTTTCCAGCCGAGTAAAGCTAAAGTCAGTCAGTTTGGCGCATAACAAGTTGAGTGCTTTTGTTAAGACTTTAATTTCCTAATTCGCACATTCGCTTCTACTGTCTCTTTCCAGGAGGCAACAAAGTTACTGCGAAACATAAAATTCGCATCACCGCCCAGTTAACTTTATTATAGTTTTAAAAGCGTTAACGTTTTGAGATTTTTAGCGAAACAAAGTATAGAACAGCTACCATAGTTGGACTATTTAATTATGACCGTTCTAACAGAAACTTTCAACCCTAAAAGATTATGCGCATGCAGCTGCCTCTCTTAAAAAAAAAAAAAAAAACCCGATACATAAAAAATCTTATACTTCCCATTCCTACTAATACAAAAACACTTTCAATCCGAAACAACCGAATGAAATATGAGCACGGGCGCGTAACACATAACGAATATCGAGCGAGGCCGCGCCATAGAACCACCGAAATATCGCCTCGTATTACATTGAAATTCATAAGGAGCCCGTAGAAAATTTCAATCTCACAATAAAAAAAACGAGCCACTCCGACCGCGCCAAAATCGAATTCATCCCCCCAGTGTGGTATATAGTCGACGAGGAAAGTTTTACTTAAATTCCTTAAAGCGGAACTCTCTTGCGGCGTAAAAAAAAAAGAAGAAGAAATGCACGCTCGCCAGGAGGGGGAGAGAGAATGTCTCGGAGACCGAGAAAAATCTCATTCCGCAGATAAAACCCGCGCGCGCACCGCCCGCCCTCTTATACGAGCTCGCGAAAAAACCATAACGTAAAAAAGGCAGCGACGGCCGCGTGCTCTCGTTTCTCGTCACTTACACGCGCGACGATAACTCACACACACACACACACGTACAGGGAAAAGAAGAGAAAAAGGGGACTCGCGTGAAAATCATTTCTAGTAAAATCTTAAGTACGCCGAACGCACTTTCGCTCGGGGCGTCCCTTCGGGCGATTTTCGCGACGCCCTTAACGCGTTCCCCTCTTCATTCCGCTTGACCTGCTCTATAACCTGTGCGAGTTGAGTACATATAGCTATATATATACACACACATACACTCTGGCTGTCAAAGTTCGCATCTCACTCTCTCTCTTTCTTTTTTTCTTCTTGCAGGTCTCATCGAGGCTCACCGAGAGGGCAAAATCGCAAGCCTGATCGGGGTCGAGGGTGGCCATTCCCTCGGGAATTCCCTCGGAGTGCTCAGGACGTTTTACGGCCTCGGCGCCCGTTACCTCACCCTAACGCACGCCTGCGACACTTCCTGGTGAGTAGATTTTTTCGCCTCCTCCTCTGTTCTTCTGCGCTGTTGCTGCTGCTGCCGTTGGATCGACTCTCTCTCTCTCTCTCGCTTTTTCTGCGCGGCGGATCGACACCGATACATATACCCGCTGTATCGCGAAATTTGAATTCCCGTAGGTGGCTGCGGGACACTTTTTTACGGCCCCACGAGCGAGCGCATGTGCGCAAGCGCAAGCGCGCGCACGCCAAGCGTAATACCACGTCGTCGTCGCGTGTCGCCTCGCTCGCCCGTGGGATTAGATTTTTCAGAGCGCGTGTCTCGCTTCCCTAAATCGTCGTTACCTCGCCGCGGGATGAGCTGGAGGGAAAAAAGGAGAGGAAGAAGAATAAGATGGAACGTAAATTGCTTTTAGTTATTGCCTCCTCTCTTGCCACTTCTTCTTCTTCTTCTTCTTCTCGTCCTTTTCCTCCTCCTTCTCCTGCAGCTTTTCTTGTGGCGAGGTCTCCTTTTTCACATTTTTTTTTCTGTCCCTCTCCCGTGCTCGCCGGTTTTCAAGCCGGATGATGAACTGCTCGCCGTGTATTTATTGCGACTCGTTACGTAAGGATGAGGGTAGAATATTTTTGAAGTGAGAGGTTCGTTTCTACTACGAAGGGAATGAATGCCCGAGAATTGCGCAACGCTGCTGTGACGCTCGCGGTCGATGGCAAATTGCGAATGACAGACTTTGCTCATAATTGGATTTTTTGTATAGAATTTTTCAATCCAAGGCATTATTTGGTTCATAGCAGTGATTCATGGAAAGTTTATGCTATTTTTGTAAGAACTGTACGTAGCAAAGATTCGCAAGTGATTAAAAGAATGAAAGGGAAGAATTTAATATAAAACATTCCAAAACTTTCGATATTAAAAGTAATCTATATATTTTTAATTTTGAAAATAAAAGAAAACTAAGTTTTCATTTTCTTGTTAACAATAAATAATATATTGTAATAACGATATATGTATGATATCAGGCAGATAATAGTCTTTCTTCTCAACTATGGTAAATGTTCAAGTTTAGGATGCTTTACAATCCGCAACATACGTAATAGCGTATCAGGTATAACCAAGATTTATCCGGAAGTTTCGGAAACTGTCTTTGGCACGTGCTTTAATTGCCTCTTAGGTGTATACGTCACATGTATTTCAACGTTGCAGTTGCTATGTGGTTAACTTCTTGAAGCTAAATTCTA
Source organism: Torymus aiolomorphi (assembly GCA_036365515.1). Taxonomy (NCBI): domain Eukaryota; kingdom Metazoa; phylum Arthropoda; class Insecta; order Hymenoptera; family Torymidae; genus Torymus; species Torymus aiolomorphi. Next base: position 189,528,224 of record CM070875.1, on the reverse strand, counting down.
ACATGAAAACTGTAATTGTCTTATTTACCTTTGTAAGTGTCTAATTATCTATAAGAATTCATTGAACTAGTAACTATTATTACAATAATTCAAATATCCTAATTTTTAAGAAAATATATAGCTCTTTTATTTGCAAAATTGTTTTGGAATATCTAAAACGAACACTCATGCATATGAATTTCTCTTCTACATACTGTATTCTATTCGCGTCATATTTACTGAAGTCAACCAGTATATGTAAATTAATGTTTGAATTGCGTGGGAAACTCCTTACAATCATCGTTGTGGTCACGTATGTATACATGTCATTTATATAAATAACATCCAGTAATAACTTTTATAATACTACAAAAATATAAAGGAAGCTACATCAACGATATATAAAATTATTATATTTAAAATGATCATTAACACTGATAAAAGGTTAAAAATAATATTTAAGTATTTTCAACGTACTTTCCTTCAATCAAAATGTGAAATAATCAAGAGCTTCATGCCTTAAATTGTTCGAACAGTTCTTTTATTATACTTATAAATTGGACTAATAGGTTTTAGTAAGTTATTTTATACACCTTATATACATACATTTTAATGAATCACATTTCAATTTTATATATAAATAATGTTTTCATATATGGTGTCATATGATACAAATTACAATATAAAATGCTATTTTAATTTTATCCTCGACTCAGTTTTATTTATAAATATACACTTTACACCTGTATTATTGCAAAAATAGCATTCCCTAAAGTTCTGAATAATAAATCTGACATACTATAGATACATTATAGTGATCGTAATTTAATTTTACGTAAATGATATGAACATTATTTTATTTTCTTTTTGAGAACGGATTTTTTTTTAACACGGAGTTAAATATTTTTTGCGCACTGAAATTCACCGTGTATTTTCCACGCCATAGATATTCCGGTGTCATGAAAAAGGCCGAGTCGTAAAAGTACGAACTATATTTTATGCGTTACACAATCTCTACAAAAAACTAGATTAAATAGAGAATCCGTATCTTCTTTATAATATATGACTAATATATAACAGGAAACATCGTCGCGCGGTACGAAGAAAAGCCAACTTGGAAGTTACAGGCGAAGAAAAGCCAAACACGCGTCTAAGACGAAGAAAAGCCAGTTTGGGTCCTCCCAGACGAAGAAAGGCCAGTTTGCGCCCTCCCAGACGAAGAAAAGCCAGTTTGACTTCACAAACGAAAGTAACATTTAGATGGCATCTTATAGATAACTTTCAGATAATAAGATAAGATAAAGATAAAAAGATAGCCAAAAAGATTAAAAATCTTTTTAAAAAGATAAAAAGATAAAAAGATGATCAGTCAAGATAATAAGATAACTAGTAATTGATTAGATACAGTCAGTTGGGGGATTTTTGCTCCGCAGGAACGGCGCAAATTGGCTTTTTTCTTCGTCTGCGAAGATTCAAACTGGCTTTTCTTCGTCTGGGAGGGCGCAAACTGGCTGTTTTTCGTCTAGGAGGACCCAAACTGGCTTTTCTTTGTCTTAGACGCGTTTTTGGCTTTTCTTCGCCTGTAACTTCCAAGTTGGCTTTTCTTCGTACCGCACGACGACATGTGCAATATATAATTTTTTACAACTGACGTGAATGATCGTAGTATTGTAAATTTCTTTAATTCCGTTTTAGATTTATGAAAAGAAATCACACAACTTGCATACTAATATTTACATTTACATAATATATATATATATTAACTTCTGAATTGCTGCGACAAAGATATTTGCATAAATATCTAACTAATAATATGCAATATTGTTGTCGGACTGATCTATTACAGCACACATGAGCTGAAAGTCGTATGTTTTGTGTAGTTAATTAACAAACGATTAGACAAATTGTGTGTAGAATAAAAATATAACCCCATTTACTTTACATTAGACTATTTTTTAGTAAATGGCTAGTTTGAACCAAGATGGCAAAAAAATGGACTCCAGTTTTCTACCATAAGTGTAACGAACTTTTCAACCTATTTTTCACATCTATTGGTTGCAAAAATTGTCAAAATGTTGTACTATCTATTAATTTGGCATTTTAATACTAGTAAAAATAGCTAGCCGACGAAGCCATTAAAAATCTTGTAATAAACGATTTGTTGTGGCGATGAGTGAGAGAGATAGAGTCACGTGGCAAAATAACAATTTTAGGTTATATATTATAGAATAAAGATGTAAATAGTACAAAGATTACTAAATTTTGTTTATATCCCGGTAACAATATGTGATTAAATTGTTATGAATTTTAATGTGAAGATTTTGAGGTTAGGCCCATTCCATAAAATGGGAGAAGTTGATGGAAAAAAACGTTACACTTGTGTCTAATAACTAGCCATTTCCAATGGCCAGTTTTTGTTTCCTGCCCATTTTTAATGGACTAATTTCTACCGGGAAGTCTACACAAATTTTGTGTACGTTTTTTCCACTATTTTCAACTGTATACTTACGGACATATTTTGCGAAATATAATGAAGAAAAATAAAACATAATCAGCAGCGAAATGATCAGAAAATAAAGCCTTTACGAATTCTCAAATACAATTATTACCTGACTGGTCAAAATAAACATCAAAATTTTATTTCATAAAGCTTATAACTTTTCGATTCTAATTAACATTTTCGTAATTATGAGTCCGTTAATATTTCATGTTACACGTATCAAGGTTATCCATACCAAAAATTATATATTAATTTCAATATTAATAAATGAAACCATTTCAACAAATTCAAATACACAGAGAGCCCCAAACATCGTGAATAACAGAAATTATATTTTTGACAGAAGTAAAAATTATATAAACCCTATCCATCTGTATAGAATTATAAATTACAATATTGTAAAGATTACAAATTTGTTCTCTGTCAATATATCAAAGATAACAGTATCTTTTCATTTAACAAACGACCGAGCTCAAAAACCATTTGCTGCGTGCAACAAAAAATCCAAGCTAATAGTCTTCTCCAGCACTAAGCTCCCGTATAGGGTACGCTCAAAATCCCGTGCGTCTACCGAACCACAAAGACTTCTTCTCTACCCCTGTCTTTCTCTTTTCACTCTCGATACCGTGACGACGTAAGATATTTTCGTGAAAAAACGTCGCAACGACGAGGAAGAATGGGCTTGCCTTGAGAGCGGCGTGGGAGGGAGTAACTCTGTAATAAAGCAATCTCGCGCGCACCATCATCCGCGCTCGCGCCATTTTCCACCTCCCAGGGTAGCAGCAGCAGCAGCGATATCGAGAGGTTCCGGCTTCACATCCTAAATTTATATTACGTCGGAGAGTTTCTTCCGGCCCTCTCTCTCTCTCCTCCTTGCTCTCCGGTGTCTCCTGCCGCAAGCCTCGGGCTAGATAACGATTTTCCAGTCGCCGATGTGTCCTTGCCCCCGCACACTCTCAATCCCCAGCTTCCTCGCTCTCTCTCTCTCACACACTCGTATATTCTTACATATACGCTGTGCCGTTTACATCCCGGCGGCCGGTATGTACCGGCTTTACGACTCACTCCAGTGCTTTTCTCGAGTGTGGTCCACGGCCGCGAGCCGCCGGCGAATTAGGTAATAAATGTGCGATGGCCAATGGGGATCCGGCGACATGGGACGGAGCTGTAGGTGTAGCGGGTTTACGTGTAGAGCTTGTGATAAAAAGTGCTGGTAGAAGAGGATTTTTTGGGGAAAATTTTTCGAAAATTGAATATTGTAAAGCTGCGGCCTGAAAGTTATGCGAGCTGATGCCTGGATTTGATAACATCGGGGAATCGGTGTACGCGAAGAGTTCGAAAAATGGTAACACGTTTATAAATTTGTTTCGTACGGAATATCAAAATATGATAAATTTTTGGAATTTTTTTCTATGGTAGGGTAACCGGATTAGTTTTATGGCTTGCACGTAAAAATATTGCCTAAGCAAACTTTATGTATATAAATTAGGAGACTTAATGGTATCAGTTTGCCACCGCATATCTACTCTCTAAATTTGAATCCGTGAAATTCACTGAAAATGTTCAGTGAAAGCTAAAAATCAACTAAATTTTTAGTTGATTTCGTATACTTATAGCTCATTTTCAGTGAATTTCACTGATTTAAATTTAAATAGAGAGCAGAGACAATTTTTGGACAGTTCCTATTAAAACCTTTTTGAGAAAAAAAGGCTTGAAATCTAAAACTTTCGTAAAAACAATTGCCAAATTTATCACCAGAGATGACAATGGCCTTATAATCATTCTCCGTCTTTCTACTTTTCCGGTATTACATTCAAGCTGTCATTCGCAGTACGAAATTTATGAATTTCAACAACCAAATATTGATCTTAATACTTATCTATTAATCGGTAACATTGTACATTACCATAAACGAAGAAGAAATATCAGTATTTCAGATATCCACTGGACAATACACGTGTACATCCCCGACATGGAAATAAATTTCGTGACCATGAATTGGTTATAAATTTTATCGCGCAAATAATACCCTTACCAGACATAACACACACCCACGCCCGCATTCGATCCGAACTGCAACAAAACACGGCGTCAGCTCTCGAACGCAATTTACCTATCCCCGCAGGCCATTCTCCGCGCACATATCGAGTGGGGGCTCGCGTATAGTATATATATATATATATATATATATATATATATATATATATATATATATATATATATATATATATATATATATATATATATACATACACATACACCTACACGTCCATACATCCTCGAGCGATCAATTTCTCCCATTCTCGATTCCTCACCCTCTCCTCCAGCCCACTCCCAATCCTCGTCCATTTTTCATCCTTTGCAAGGGCCAGCAGTGCCGGCGTCCTTAATACCTAGCGCGCAGACTGCTTATGTCTCCTTTCCCAAGTTTGTCTCTCACGTACCACTTTCTTTTTCCCCCCTTCTCGCGCGTGCGCGCTGTGTACCGTACCTCCCACGCGCGCGAGCGCGAGTTCTTGCGGTTTTCAATCCTCGCGTACTAGCCGGTTTACGTGTCCCCCGGCGCGGCGGCGCCTGGGCCTGCGAGGTTATAAATAAAGCTGGAGGATTCGCTTTTTGCTCTTCTCTTACTCGCTTGCTCTCACCCACCCTCTCTCTCTCTACTTTCGCGGGGGTGAGATTGCGTGACGACGCGCAAGAGCGACTTTATCGCGGGGGAGGGAGAAAAAAGTTAAGTTCAGCTCGGGAATTATTGCGCGAGTCCCGCGCGCGGATTTGAATTACTTTTATACGCCGGCGGATCTGCTGGCGAATTTATATTTTCAATCGTCAAAAGGGCCGTTAAAACGCGCCCTCGTGATGACCACTTGCTGTGGGATATGCTATATGTGTGTATCTTTCTACCTCCTTTACTTCCCGAGCGGTCGCATATTTTTTCCCCCCTCTTCTTCTTCTTTTTTTTCACGTCGGGCATCCTTTTTTCCATTCTTTTGCTCGGAGTTTCTGCGAACGTGAACGATAACGACCCTGGGGACGGCTGCTGCTCCTGCTGCGGTGGGGTACGCGGGAGCCGCGCGGCAGCAGGCGTTGCAAAATTTATGGGGATAGTTAACATTTTTGTCGGCGCTATTAGTCGGATAAAAAACGATGATCGCGCGCGAGCTTCCGCGAGCACAGCAATTGATTATTCGATTATTTGCGGAACGCTACATACTCCTAGTATAGTAATGTGCGAGAATTGCAGGATGTGCGGGTTTAGTTTGGTTGGTTATGTATGGTAATAGCGGTAGTTTACAGTTATGATTATGTTTAATCATTAGTCAAACTAATATTGCATTAGATATAATTTGGTAGTTTGATTATTATTATACGTTATGTTTAGTTCTATTATATACAGTATAATTTTTGATACTTTTATAGTGTCTTTAGTTGGAAATTTCACTTCTTAAATATTAATGGTCGTTCCGAGAACGAAAGGATTGGCTATCCACTTGGCCGATGATTGATTTATAGTCTGATAGTACCTGAGTGACTTTGGCGCAGAAAATATTTGGAACCGCGAAAACAAATGGCTTCCAATTTCACGGGAGCTTTTATTTTCATAAGATTTATGACCCTTTTTAACGACTTTTTGAAACACAGTATTTAAAAAAACTCATAAAAACATTTCTTTGTTTTATACTTATATATTAGTGTTCCTCAATAATTATGAAAAGTCTGTATCCTAAAGTTTTTGTAATACATATTATAGAGAATCTATTATAAGTTTTATAAAAAAAAAATCTTCTAAAATTTTATGGTACTTGTTGTCGTGGTTCTAGCTTGCAGCAAATTCATATTATATTCCATAAAATCTGTTGTTTTATAACTAATATTGATCAACTTTAAAGCCGCGAAGTATATTTATAATTACAAAAATTCATCTACAACGTACACATAATAAAAGTGAGTTTGAAAAACTTACTATTTTTCACTATTTTGAAAACTCTAACAGCATACTAAATTATCATATTTTCCAGGAATCCGAATAATAGCAATGTGTATGAAAAACTATACTAACTTCCGGTATCGAAATAATAATTCCAACTTTACGGTTGCGCTATTGCGATAGCTAAACAATATTATACCGAAATATACTGAAAGTGCATTTGCTCTATAATAACAAAACTTTCGGGCCATAACTTCTTCGGTAATTTCCCGTTACATTTCCAGCCTAAGTAATCCAATCGGCCCGATAAATCCTGGAAAAAACGGTACAATGATTAAAAAGAAGAAGGAAGAAACCCCCCGTAAAGCAACTCTCGACGTGACTAATGCCAAAAAGCCACCGAGCGCACATTAGACGCGGCCATTGAGAATTCACCGGCAATTCCATTTCCCCGCGAGCTTCACAAAAATTATCGGCGAAACAATTCAATTTACTTCCTATCCCCCCAACCGTCTCCGCCCCCACGACACCGGGCGAAATAAGTCCGCACCGGGAAGAACATCGGCCGTGTCCCATAAAAGAAAGCAAATTACCTTTATCGCCCGAGCCAATTCGGCCTCGAGGCAGCAGCAACAACGCTATCAGCTCCCAGCTCCCTCTCTAATTCGCGCGATGGTTTCGCGAACGCTCTGGAGTACTTGGACGACCGATACACGCTGTACAACCGACACGAGGAGAACAGAGAAGGGGGGTGTGCATCTGGTGCCCCCCCCCCCCCCCCCACGTTTTACGATAACGCGAGCTCCCGCGTCGGTGTGTGCCGCCGGCTGTGTGACGTCGTAAAAGTCAGAGGGAGAGGGAGTCCCGGGGATCCCCACTCGCTCGGGCGCGTAATTCGACTTACAACCTCGCGCTTTTATTGGGACAATATCGGGATTGGCTCCGAACGTGTTCCCGGGCCCTAATGTCTTAACGCCGCCGCTGCCGCCGAGGGGGTAGATTGAATTTTTTTTTCCTCCGCGCGCGCGCGATAAGTATTGCAGTGCGCGCGATGTGATCCGGTTTTCCGGCTTGATCGATGCGCAAGAGCAGTCTGAAATGCGTGATTTTTCGGTACACGAGCGTGGTTACAGAGGAAAATGGAGCTTTCGGGTGTAATTTGGGAAATTGAATTTTTCGTGGAAGGCACTTTCGTGTAAAATTTTGCAATTCTCGACAGAATGGGATCTCAGGGTGCGGTTATTGGATTTATTTGGAATGCGGCGGAGGTTTCGTAAACTGAATTTCGGAATTCAAAGGTCTTTTGATGTAGAATAATTTAAATGTTAATCGGTTAATTATATACTTAGATTCTGGAATAGTAAATGTGTGACCAGTGTACGTTATTTTATAGTAACTCCGAAATAGTCACTATTCCTAGATGTTACTACTGTGAGGTTTAGTTGCAACAATATCATTATAAATTTTATGTTTTTCAGTAAAGAATACCCCTGGTAGAAATTAGTACATTAAAAATGAGCAGGAAAACAGAAACTGGCCATTGGAAATGGCTAGTTATTAGACAGAAGTGTAACGCTTTTTTCTATCAACTTCTCCCATTTTATGGATTGGTCCTAACCTCATTTACAGCTTTATTCAGGTCTCACTCATCGCCATAACAAATGGCTTGTTACTAGATTTTTAATGGCTTCGTCGGTTAGTTATGTTAACTATCATTAAAATGGAAAATTAATAGATAGTATACAATTTCGACAATTTTTGCGGTCAATAAATGTGAAAAATAGGTTGAAAAACGCATTACACTTATGGTAGAAAACTGGAGTCCATTTTTTTTGACATCTTGGTTCAAACTAGCCATTTACTACCCAAAAAATGATTTCGATTTCTACCAGGGACTATATTATTAGTATTTTCAATTATAATTGTGATACAACAAACTATGATATTATAATTACTCCTACAAAATGTTGTTGAACAACGTTATTGTAACAGTATGTAGCTACATATTTTTGCTCGATAGATATGTCGCAATCAAATTAATTAGGATTTGTTGCTGAAACATTTAAAATATTTTTTTTCAAAACATCTATCATAGAGAAGTATCAAAGAATAAAATTGCTATTATGTAACAAATGTAACCCGAATATTTTCTCATTCCTTCGTTGTCAAAATACCAATCGGCAACTAAACAGAGCTAAATCTGTCAAATTTTGTTTAATCTAGCAGATAGGACTGAAAACTTTCTTTATGTTATCTCAGCGAACAAATACGCTTTTTATGACTATACTGAATAAAAAAAAGTGACTTCTCTCTATTTTATTTCAAAACGCAAAACCAAAATCTTTTAGAATTATTAAAATATCTGTACAACGCCATCGGTTTTCCGCACAACTAACGAAATAAAAGTTATGAAAAAAAACCATAGAATCGAAATGAAAGTAATATGTGAGTATATATATAAATATACAGGAATTCGATTCCTAAAAGTCGGATAGATCGTGTAGCGCTGATCAAGACCAATACGCGCGACACGCGCGCTCACGCCGAATCCCCCGGCATCTCCCACGGGATGGCGGGGACTTTCGTCGCGCCGCGGCTCCGGAGAATGTCGGGTTTTTCCGTGATTTACCAGCTGACAAAACACGTCGATGCTCTATCGAACCGTTTAGAGCTACACCAAGCAGGAGGAGAAGGAAGCTCTCTCTTACGAGATATCTGATTTTTTTTCCTCCCTTTCCTCTTTTCCTTCCGCGAAGTAATCGCTCGCTATTATACGCGTTCGCATTGGAAAAAAAATCGAAGATTGGAACGAATGAGAGATTTTATAGGTGATATAATTTGTGCCAGATTGAGTTTCCGTCGCGAGGCCAGATTATTGGATCCTTTTACGGCCTTTTTTCCCGTTTTCTTGCGTTAAAACGAAACTTTTTTTATATCTTATGTTATTTCTGGTAGTAGGTTTTTCTATTGAAACTGATATAGTCGTAAAAGAGAACTATTTCAAAAGGTATATTGTAAAGTTTTCTTAACTAGCTAAGACCACGAAAATTCGTTTTCGTTATAAGAACCCAGTTTATTTTAATAATTTTTTAAAATAATTTGCAGATTTGAGTAATTAAAAGTTTGCAAATTATAAATTAAATAAGCTGTTGCTAAAACATTAATCAATTTACTTACTTCTATGTATTCAAAAAATTAAATCTCTTATTCGAATAACATTGACAATTATAGATTACGTATTTTCTTACGATATTAATCTTTTGTTACATGTTCTGTATAATTTGTCAATTGCCAGCACGATATTCATGAGAATAAAATTCTATTTTACATTTTTTTTCTAACGCTTTTTACTGATTTTAATACTGTTTTCAAATATTTATTCCGCTAAAACTTTAATCTACCAAACATTTATTTTTGCTATTAAAAGTTTCAATAATAAATCAAAGAAGAAACTAAGTACTGGTAAATGGCCATCTTTTTCTTCGTTAAATAATTCCTAAAAGAATCTGCTAAACTATCGTTAAGTCGTGACGCGCGTCCAATCCGTGTGTGCAAACACAGTCGTCGTCGGGAAAGAGTGCGATGCGTCAGCTTGTCGAATTGGCCACGGGCAAACGGCTGAATTTTTCACTCTGAAATCCCACCGACGCGAGCATCTGACGCCGCTGCGCAGGTAAAAGTCGGATGAGAAAAAGATCCGGTCACACGTGATCTCGGCGACTGCTGCGGACTTCTTTTACAGCGACGTCGACTGTGCTATCCAACCGATATGTAAGACGTTTGCTGTCCTCTTTTCATCATGACTAACATTTAAACAAAAAAAAGTTTGCTCTTTGCCAGTAGAGTTGGCTTTTCAAATTCCAAGATTGTTTTACGTTAACTTAACATGTTTCAAGATATCTTTATTTTAGTCACGTGGAATAATCTTAGTTTGATTAAAATAATAATTCAGGAACAGAAAAAGAATAATGATTCTCTGATTGGTTTTATTGTTTCCCGAGATACTTTGACTATATATAATTACATACACGCACGCAATAAAAAAAAATCTCATTTTCCAAAACGAACAAAGTCCACTTTTCACTTGTAAAATATTTTTTTGTAAATAAACAATACCATCGTGTTATTAAATGATTATAATTATTGATAAGCATGATAAATGATTAGGACTCTACAAATTTTATACAATTCTAATATTTATTTGTTTAAGGTACATTTTGACACATCATTTTTTTCTCTAAACTGTAAAAACTAAATAAGTGTAAAAACTAAAACAAGTAAAAACTAAAATTTCATAAAGGGCACTAGGTAATATCTATTCATAGTTTTACACGAATATGCATACGAAATATTCTCGGTAATAGACGATTGGCCAGCAAAATGTCAATAATGCAGCTAATATATACGATGATAACTATCTTACACTGCAATAGAATTTTATATGAATGACTTAATCGACGATCAAGCCTCATTTACAGCAATTGCTTCTAGTATCACACTACAGCGAGACGCATTTCGATCGACTTTTGCGAAACGGGATTTCATGTTGTAACCGGTCAAAAACGCACGCGTATGAACGCTTCTATAAATGGATTAGTATCCCGGATTCAATTTACATAGAGTGCTACTATGGCTTCTGCGTTAATATTGAAAGTGCTGGAGTTACGCAGTTCTCGAATACTATGGCTACATGAAAATTAATTTTTATTCCTTGCAATGGTTTTGTTTTACTACATTATTACATTCTGCTATAGGAGTATGTAAAATACGTAGCCATAAATTGAAAATGAAGGAACTATTCAATGTTATTTTCTAATTTTCATTCGATTGTTGGCTTGTATGCTATTATAATTATTAACGACTGAAAGTTTTAATCCACATAAACAAATTCTACCTTTTACAACAGATCCACTGACCTATAAAAATCTCATTTTTGAAAATATCGCAAATACGCGAGCGTTTTAAATTAGGTCGACAGCGCAGCTCAATCAAACTTTTTCCCAATATACGCGTGTACGAGTGAAAATTTTAATTACAATAAACTTTATTCTCTCGAAATCTATTTAAAGCCCGTTACAGCGAGTTATTTTTCACGCGCGCGAAAGGCGAGAGAGGCGTCGCCTCGTAAAAGCGCTCGCGCGCCTCCTCCCATCGCCGCACGCTATTGACACGCTGGAAAAACAGCCACGTAAAATAACGTTATTTCAAAGTCTCTACTACCCTGCGCACGCGTGCGCATTACTTACCCACTGACCATCCGACAGCGAGAGAGAGAGAGAGAGAGAGAGAGTCAGCATTTTTCTACGTACAAGCACCCACGAGGAGAAAGCGCAAACAGTTGTACCCCCCGTCCGCATGTTCGAGTATTATTCTAACAAATATTTCTCCGGCAGGGCAGTCTGTTCGGTTGGAGAGACGAACTCCACTCAAGACTCGACGCCGGGCCTCAGCGAATTCGGCAAGGTGAGTTTTGCATGAAAGCAACGTTACTGAAGATAATATTCTATATATAGGTAGTAGCCCCGCTTACGCTGTCGAGCACGAACATCAACGAATGGAGATGGTTTTATAGTGCTTTTTTAGGCACGATAGAAGTAAAATTACTTGAATACGAATTTAAATTTGTAAAGCTTTTATATTTTAATTATAACGTTTAATAATATAAACAGAGCTTTTTACTTCATATTCGGATACTTGCCATTCTTGATAATCGTGTGATGGATAATAATATCAGTGTCTGCATGGTTTTTTTAATAGTTCCATTTGAAGTAGCTAGTATCATATCGACGCTCCCTACGAAAACTAGCACGATTCAGATTGCCACGAAGACTAGTCCATTTGAGCGTTGGCCGCGAAGACTAGCACGCCCCATTGATTTGCGTTGAAGACTAGCCCTATCCGCTTGATTGCGGCGAAGACTAGCACATTCCACTGCCTCTTATGTAAATTAACACGGTGACGCGAAGTGCTAGTTTTCGCGGCAAGCTTGCGAATAGTCTTACTTTTCGTCGCAATCTTACGAATTGTACTATTATTCGGCGCACACTCAACAACTGTAGTTCATTGTTAAAACGACACCCGAGTTACTCTACATTTTATCAGATTCTTTTTAACTACTTACATCACCACACTAAAAATATCTATATAAAAATAAACAGTATAAGTTTATACATCATTAAAACTATATATATAAGGTCAAATGTACGTTTAAAAATTTGTAAATTTCAACGAAGTTTCCAATATTATTGACCAGGAGTGCAGTACCTTATTTTTATTAAAAATTTGTATATTGCCTAGCTATCTACACTCATGAAGAGCATATCTGCAGTGTACGACACTTTGCATTGACATTTAAGAATCGAAACGTTCCTCTATTAAAAACCGCTGCCAATTTGTTGGCCCGTAGCTTCCTCCAAATTAATTTAACGTTTCTATATGTATAGTATATAGTTAAAATATAAAATATGTTTATTCATTTTACATCTTTTTTCAATGATTTACAACTTCATTAATATTTACAAAAATTACGCATTTTTCTTATTCTGTAGAATAAATGATGTTTCTTGATGAAATTTCACACATATAGCACAGACAAAATTGTCTATAAATTTTATGTTTCCATTTATGAAAGAGAGAACGCAATTAATATAGAAGTACAGTCGAAAGTATTGTTAAATGTATTTCGCGGCGTCTAATTAATTGGCTAACACGTATCTGGCTAATTTCATGTTTTGGCGAATCGCGCTGTAAATTAACCTCAATAAAAAACAAAAGCAAATAAACAACATGCACGCATAGCGCGTGTCATTTCCATTTTCTAGTATACACAAAGCCGTTCTCAAGAAATTATATGAAAAGAGGGCTAAAACAATTTTAACCTCAAATATCTCTGAAATTGATAAACGAATTCCGGGACGAATTCTTTTAAGGACCCTTGCTCATTGCAATCGTAACCAAAAGTACGCAGAGTCGAACGCCGTACGCCTAGCGCTCTCTCGGGTCTCCCCACTCTCAAAATTTCACGCGAGACTGTGCACGTACACATGGCGCCGCTTCATCGGTGTGTACATTCACATCGAAGCGCTCCGTCTGTGTAGAACACGCGTAGCGCGCGGCGCGGGCACGCCATTGGTTTGTTTACACGCACACAAGGACACGCGCGCCCGAAGTTATCTACTTTAAACAACTGTATCTCGAAAACGGTGCTGCTAGGCTTTCTGGATTTTGGAGAGCTTATTTAAAATATCATCATTAGTAAAATATCTCTTTTTCGTTCAATTCTATAGAAAACTTTTGGCGTTATTAATGAAAACGTTCATTTTTTCACGACTTTTTCATAAGACACCGTATTAAATTGTCTAACTTTGATAGCTTATATCTCATGAACGGTGTTGCTAGGCTTTCTGAAGTTTGCAGATGTTGCACATAATAACAATAAGAATCTACCCTGCAAGTTTCATAAGATTCTATAGAAACTCATTTTGTGAGCAAGCGTCCTTAATACAAGGACTCATATAATAAATAATACACAAACGATACATCTCCACCAAATTTCAAAGCAATTAAAACAATTTTACTCCAGTTATTGTGCCACAAAGAAAGTCATTTTTAGAAATACCAAAATTTTAAATATCAAATATCTCAAAAAGTAATCGAACGAACTTTATGAAAATTCACACACATATTATCTACATCACATACAAAATTGTCTATAAATTTGGAGCTGATACATCGAGTTGTACTCGAGAAATTACGATTTGAAAAAAAGGTTAAAAAAAATTTAACCTCAAATATCTCTGAAATTTATGGACCAATCATTTTGCGCAATAAATTCAGTCGAAAGATATCCAAAATCTACCTCTTAAGGTAGTTCACCCGGTCAAAACAGCAGTTTTAGTTTTTGTATTTTTTAAATAATGTTTTATTAAGTTGATAATCCAAGAGTACATGTAACAAATATATACTAGAAGGACATAAGACAACTTTTTCAGACATATTCAGGCAATAGTCACTATGGTATATTGTTACAATTAAAGACAAAAACTTCAATAAGTTTCTCTAATTCTTTGATTTTTTATCCGATCTTAACGAAATAAAGCTTATTTTGTTCGTTAAGAAATTTCAGGGGTAGTATCGGTGGGAAAATTTATGATACGAGTTACGAGTACGGCGTAACATCAATTTGTTCATCTTAAACACTCTAAAACTTGACTTGCTTTTCTTAAACAAATTGATATTGCGCCGTACTGGTAACTCGTATCATAAATTTTCCCACCGATACTCCCCCTGAAATTTCTTAACGAACAAAATAAGCTTTATGTCGTTAAGATCGGATACAAAATAAAAAAATTAGAGAAAGTTATTGAAGTTTTTGTCTTTAATTGTATAACAATAGCATAGTGATTATTGCCTGAGTTTGTCTGAAAAAAATTGTCTTATGTTCCTTCTAATATATATTTGTTACATGTACTTTCTCTTGGATTATCAACTTAATAAAACATTATTTAAAAAATACAAAAACTAAAACTGCTGTTTTGACCGGGTGAACTATCTTAAAGTAATTTCAAAGCGATTAAGCCAATTTTAATTCAGTTATCGTGCGACATACAAAACTCGGTTTTCAATTTTTTACTCAAAAACTAGTCGACAGAATGGATTACAATTTTTGCAGCTTATAGCTATTTATATTCAGCATTATCGTTTGAAAACAAAAGAGCCGTAATAGATAATATAATATTTTTTTAAATATATAGGTATTTTTATACTCTTTAAAGTGGTATTTGTCCGATTTAAATACTACAATTCTATCATTAAAAAAAAACGCAAACATCGATTTTGTAAAAAGACTAAAATTCGAAATAAAATAAAAACGCATCAGCAAATCAAAAAATAGATTTTTTCCCGCATTCGGTCAAAAAAAAACATAAAAAATGAGACCTATCTGGTTAAAATCGACCGGGTAGATCCGGAGATAAAGCGGTACACACACACACACACACACACACACACACACACACACACACACACACACACACACACACACACACACACACACACACACACACACACACACACACACACACACACACATTTCCTAAAATCATGTGATTCAAACTTCTAACACTTCAAATCACGTTTCTAGAGCAATTTAACGAAACTTAAAATTATCACTATTACAAAGCTTCCTCTAGGAGAAAGCAAAATTAATGATACTCTGAAATCATAACAATGAATAACGACCAAGAAAAATGAAAATGAAAACGGTCAAAATAGAAATATCAAAGTTTTTGATAAATTTCGCAACTAAATCGGAGAGAACTTTTCAATAAGCACATTCTGTTGACCGGAAAATTTATTGTCTCGTTTATCTCGCAAAACGATATGATCTCTTTCCGAATGAAAGATTCAGCTGTGAAATCCCTTTCATCGCAAATAATTTACAACGCTCTGCGCGGCTATGAGTTCGCACATCGGACGGACACGATTCCCATACATATAACACGAACGCGCGGTAAAAACGTCGCTCGGAGAATTAAGCATTAACGGGCGCGATCCCGATGAAGGTTATCCCGCGCGCGCAAAGCTGTTCTTTCCGCGAGTTTACCTTCTCTCTCTCTCTCTCTCTCTCTCTCTCTCTCTCTCTCTCTCTCTCTCTCTCTCTCTCTCTCTCTCTCTCTCTCTCTCTCTCTCTCTCTCTCTCTCTCTCTCTCTCTCTCTCTCTCTCTCTCTCTCTCTCTCTCTCTCTCTCTCTCTCTCTCTCTCTCTCTCTCTCTCCCACCGATTGTCCGACTTTTTCTCTCACGCGGTCGGGATACTGCTTCCTTCGCGCTTTGTCTCTCACTCCTGCACTCTCGCCGCGCATTTTCTCGTATAAACCCCCTCGGGACGATAACTCATGATTGGTTGATCGAAATGGCACCTTTGCGTTATACGTGCGATTTTCTCGGTTTCATCCAACAAGCTCATAAAAACAAAATATATGAACTCGAGCGCGTAAAGGGAGGCGCGCGCGGCTGCGGTTAGCTATTTCGGTCTCTCCCCGGGTATGTGCCTCTTTTTCTCATGGCCGGCCTCCGCAGCGTATAGAATAGCGAAATGGTTTTACAAGCTCTTCTCTCTCTCTCTCTTTCTCTTATGTATTCAACCGAGATATTGCCGTTTCGCGTGCAGCGAAATAAAAGTCGAGCTGCGCGCGCGCGCCTCGCCTTGCGCTGAATTTGTATGTTTGCAAGAGCGAGCGGTGACGGCAGCAATGATCTATTGCCATCCACGGTTTCAATATCGTAATATTGGAGATTCATAAATATGTTATACTCAAAGGTTAAAGAGCGCTGGCAGATTCAAACTAACAACATGGAATGTGAACGAATACGAACGAAATGATAAGTAAAGATATAAATAGAATGATATTGTCATGATACTACCAATAAAGGAAAGTAATCATTTATTTATTTAGAAGTAAGAAATTGAATGGAATATGTATTAAACATTATTTCAATTATTTACTTGAATAATAAACTTGACTGATAACGGTTAATACAATAATAATTAATCGATTCATTTTTTCATTTGCTGCTCTACCATTATTTGTAAAAATTTTTCCACGATATTTCCAAATCAAGCCAGTTATAATAAAGGAAAATTTGCATTGAATTACAATTACCACAAAAAATAAGAGGCAATACTCACGGCTCATATTCATTAATTCAACGTCCAATATTAAAAATATATTTTAAAATGCCGCACGTTACGCAGTTCCATAAAATGAATAAAAAAGGCAATATTTAATGAACCAAATTACAGTCGATAATGTATTCGTACATTAAATATTGAAATGGATTTAAAGTCAACAGCGTACGCGGCATTCCTGAAAAGTCTGGAACGCCGAACTCGTTAATTACGGCAAAAGCGCGTCTGTTTAACCGTGAAAAAAAGAAGAATTCCCAGGTGCCGTGCGCGAACGAAGCGCTCGGCGTAACCGCTTAAATGAATATTAAAAATCCCGCGACAATTGACGGACGTTGAGAAAGAAAAAAAAAAGCAATGGAATCTTACTTTACTGGAGATAGGTAGCTACATGAGATAAAAATTGCAAAATCGTGTACGGAATACGCGATACCTGGCTGCACTTTTATTCGTAATAGCGCGTGAATATAGATTTTGCCACCAAACGATTTCTTAATATTTTTCCTCGACTTGCTCTCGCGCGTGTTTTGTAGCTGGCCATTGGGAAAGCAACCAATATATTCCATATATGCTCCGGATTTATTGGATAATCCTGTTGTTTTTAACGTATTCTTTTGCTTTATTTCATTTTTCGGTTGCGCATCTGCGAAAAAATTTTTCAGTAATAGTACTGCGTCGTATAAATCCGGGTTCATGACAGCAGCAATCTTATTGATTTTTGTTTTCTAGGAAAGCAAAAAAGAAATTCTTTACGCTAAGGTATTGCGGGTGGAGGTGAAGTTTGCAAAGTCTAAACTACCGACGTAACTTTGGCGATATCTTCAGAGGTGGCATCTTATGTATAATTTACTAAAGAAATTTAAGTAAATTTCTATTGAAAGTCACAGCTAGTATTTTTAATGGTGATTAACCTTTGTAACTTTCGTATTTTACAATCAGAGCTTTTTTTTTAAAAAAATCTAAAATTGTTAAATATTGAGAATGAAAAATGGAACGAAAACCATATTTTTGTAAAAAAAAAATCAAAACTCAATAAAACGCGATTCTGGTATACTTTTCAATAGAGTTTTGAAGCATTCTCTTTCGCATAGCGTGCTTCAACTCAATTATGGTGAACAATGAAAAATTGACACCATGTTCATTTCAACTATGAAAAAAGTCATATTTAAAGTCACTAAATGTTTTCTAAAATCTTAAAATTTAATTTTAAAATATAAAAGCATATTCTTATACTACAATAACTACACATAATTTGTAAAAGATATATAATACGTCTAGTCCATCAATAGGTGCGGAGTTTCAAAAGAAATATCGTAAAAGTTCGAAAATTTCAATCCAATTAGTTCTTCGGTGTGATTATAACCAGCTGAAACCTGATCTCTTTGCTTGCGCGTCCACAGATCCTCCCTCGCCCTCTCCTATCTCTATCTCCATCTCTCTACCGCTCGGCCAAGTTTCGTCCCAATTTCCAATCTCCTATATCAGCGCAGCTAACCTCAAAAAACGAATCTGCGCGCGCATGCAAAGCCCGATCGCGCCTCCAAAAACTTTCGGACGCGGGACATTACAAAATAAACCAGCTTTCGTCAAAGCCGGGGAATACACTCTATATACGCTGTCGAGTCATGACGGGCGAGTGTTTATTTTTTTTCCCACCCGCCACCGCTACGTCCCTTCCGTAGCCAAACCGCAAACGTATATGCATTCCTCGAATGGGTAAACACGCGGAGAGCCAATATCGGGATCGAAGTATATACATACCCGATGCGCCCCGAAAAAAAGAGAGCGCGATGAAAATCGGAAGGAGGCGCCACGCGAGATTTATTCGCTTCGAATGCACGCAGAAACGGCCACTCTATGTTATCCTATTTTTCCATTCGCATTTGTCGCTTCATTGTTCGACGCTTTTCATTGTCGATGTGTGTGCCCGCTTTTTTACGCACGTGCGCGTGAAACGCTGTAATTTCTATGCGTTGTCGCCCGCGCGCGCGTACATTTGGCCTGCGGATACTTCCGGCGATAATTGACTTCGCCCGTTGCGTGCGAGTATACACGCGAGCGCGGCTTATCGGTTTCGCCGCACGAATGGCAATTTTTCGTGTTGCTACTATTGTGCGGCCATTTATCATAGAGAATAGTTCCGAGTCGTTGCGCTCTTTTTTTCCAGACCTTTTTTTTTTATCGGAGCCCACATAAAGGTTTCGTAATATCGATGAGAATATCGGAGTGCGTATTTTTCTCTTTTTGAAAAATTGCTACGTAGATGGGTCTTTCGAAATCCACCAACTGTTTGAGTTTTCATTGAAGCGCGGTGCATATAGGGAAGTTCGTTGATTAATTTTACTTTAGTAAGGAGTAAATTTTGAAACATAAAATCAACTCTATATGAACACATTAATTTATTTTACTCCGTAATATACATATGGAAATTTTTTAATATAGTACAAACTGTCTTTGAAAAAAAAAAGAGATTAATATTTTTGCAACTAGGAGTATATTTTTCCAAGTTTTATTTTTATGTGAAATTGGGCAAAACATCAAAGTAAACTTTATTTTCCGTAAAAAAAACACTTTTCTAACGTTTAAAATAAATTAAAATTCGCAACGCGCCCATCACCGGCAATTGAAAATACACTGACTTGAGCTTTGCGAAACAAATTACACAAAAAGTATATGGAATTAAGTTAACGAGCCGTCGTCGAGGCGTCAGCGCAACCCACATTTGCGGCCCATTGAAAATCCACGCGTCCATTTGCAAACAGCCGGGCGTGCAGCAAAAGAAGACACATTCGCGTGCACGTGTAAACGTCTTGAAGCTGCCGAGTCGGCTGTGTGCGCCGAGTCCGACAGCGCATTAAAAGCCATCCTCCTGCGGGCTAAGGCGCGCGCGAAATTTCCATTACCCCGCAGTCCCGGCGTAAAAAGAGCGCGGCAAAGAAACATTAAGAGCCGACGAGGCGCATTTCTCCGTCGACTGCTGCTGCTGCTGCTCGCGCACGTGCGCATTCATAATTTCTCTTTAGCCCCGGCGTAAAATCGTGCGTAAACTAAAAGAAAGGAGTTGCTGCAGCGCCAGTAGCCCTCGTTAGAGACGAAGCCAGCGGAAACGGCTCTCTCTTTCTCCCTCTGCCCATTGTGCGCTCGCGTTTCCCTCGCACTCGTATATGCGCCCGGCATCGAACGGCCCGTTTATATCGCAACTTTTGTGCTCCCTCGTGCTTTTTTCCCTTTCGCTCTGCTTTCTCATTTTACATTGTTAATTAGTTTTTGTTCCCGCTCTCTCTCTCTCTCTCTCTCGCTCTACCTATCTTTCTCGCTCTCTACCTCGGCTCAGTTAACTGTTATAATTGGATGGGAGATATCTAGTCGGGAAAAGGGAAATATGGAGTTACGAGCGCGCTAATTTCGTAACTGAAACAAAGTCATAGGTGACTTTTTGAAGCGGGATCGGTAACTGCCGCGAATGGGGATATTTGCTTTTTGCATTACACGACAAAAAGGGGCGCGTTTTGATTGCTAATTTAAGAAATGTTGATTGGGTATTTCTCTTTTTGCGTGTATACATCTTGTGTCTCTATTTTATTACACGGAGAACAATTTTATTTCATCACGAAGTTAATAAATAATCAAAAGTTAAACCATTCATCCATAAAGTAAATCGAATTTCGTAACCCTACTGGAAATCGTCCATTTTTCTCCCATTTGTGAAACGATTTTTCGAACATTTTCTAGCCATTTTATGGCGAGTTGACCGAAATCGCCATAAAATGGCTAGAAAATGTTCGAAAAATCGTTTCACAAATGGAAGAAAAATGGACCATTTCCAGCAGAGAAATTGTGTGCAAAAAAACAACATATGAAACTCTTTTGAACTGGTACGACTGCCTAATGAATTGGTGTATGTGAACGAAGTAATCTATTAAACGCTGATGAATGGTAGAACAAATCGGAAACGATTGTATCGATTTACCAAATTTCTCCTTCGTATAAGCATTCCACTGGCAATTCGGAACCCGTATGCCGCAAACGAATTCCTTCCGCTCGAACCGACAAGGAAAGCTCAAAGTAAAAATAATATCCGAACCCCCGAGAATCAATCTATCGGAAAGCATACGCGCCTAATGGGAGATTTAACGTTCGCGACCGGACCGAAGATTAGTTCTCCTCCTCTCCACCCCATTAACATAAAATACTCTCTCCCGGAGCGGAAAAGGGACGCCGGCAAACGCGAGTCGTGCGTACATGTGTATATATATTATAAATCTCTGGAGCGGCGAATGAGCCGTGGAAGCGTCGCGGGGACCAGCCGCCTCGTAAATTAGTCGCAGAACTCCCCGTACATAAACCCGACCGAGGAAATCGTTATGCCTTTGGGAGCTTTATATATACTTTTCTATCGGAGGGAAAACACGTCGACGCTGTTTCTCTCTTTCGCGTGCAGCGGCGGCCGAAAAAATACGACGCCCCGCGCAAAAAGGCCGGAAACTGTGCGCGGCGGGCAACGCGTATAGAAAGGAAAAGAAGAAATCAACAAACCGCGCACGCATGCGAGCTTCTAAAGTTCGCGGGGGTAGTAGATGTAGGGAGCGAAGAGAATGCTCGCGGCGCGCACGTGTGTTTGCAGAGAAAACGTTGCCGGAACCGCGCAGTCAACTATTTCCCTTCTTAATACTCTCGCCGTGATATTTTGCTTCGGGATTGGACTGTACCCCCGGCACCCGCTTTATCCGCACCTTTTGTCGCTTGCATGCCCGAGAGGAATAATTCATCCGGCGTAAAAGACAGCCGTTGAGACACTACTCTGTGTGTTTTCAAGTGAGCGCTAACCTGTGGTTGTATGCGGTGATCGGGTTGCGATTTATATATTGGAGGAGGCGAATTGAGTTTCGTACTTACAAGGAAAGGATCTAACCTCTATTTCGTTAAAAAATGATGTCTCTTCTATTGAGTGTCATATTGCAAATATTTATGATACGAAGACGAGCAAAAAAGATTATAAAAGTAGACAGTAAAAGCTAAAAAAATTCCTGAAACATCAATATTTTTTAACGAATCTGGGCTTAAATTTTAGCTTTTACTGTCTACTTTGATAATCCTTTTTGTTCATTTTCGTATCATAAATATTTGCAATGAGACACTCAATAGAAGAGACATCATTTTTTAACGAAATAGAGGATATTTGAGATGAAAATTCCTATATCTTAAGAAAGAGGGTCCATTGGATGAAATTGTCAGCACTGGGCTTCATTTTTATGTACCAGAAATCGACTCTCTCCAATGCCCGCTAAAATCCGTTTCCTGCTGGTTAGATCCTCCCCTTACTAGTTAGTTACTGTATTAGTGAATCGTTGGTAAAAATCTCCGACGAAGAAAGGAATTTTCATACGTATCATATATAAATAAAACTATATTATAACGATGCAGACAAAATTATAAACTAACTTAAATCCACGCATTTTCCCCAGTGAAAATAGAGGTCTGCGTATAAAACATACATTCAATTAGCGAGTCGAATTAACGCTATATATCCTTTGAAAATAAGTCGAAAACAAGGTAAACATCAACCGAAAAATTTTTCAACCATCCGGAAAACGCCATTAATAGGAATAGCGAGAGAGCAGGAACTTATATAGCATTCAAAACATTTTCATTTAATTATCACTTCTAATTAAAGCAGCGACGTGGAGCACGATGCCAATTAAAAGGCTGCATCTCTTGGCACCTCGAATCGTTTCGCTGGAAAACGCGCTCACCCGGGCCGCGAGTTGCGCATACACACCTCCGCGCGCGTACACACACCTACACACATATATATATATATTCAAAGCACGAATAGCAGCAGCAGCAGCAGCAGGGACGGCGATAATAGCACAGCTGCACGCGCGCCTCGGCGCGTTGTCCGCGGGAATCGAAGAAACGAAAACAAACAAATTTCTCGCAGCCGATGTTTGATCGTTCGCCGGGGTATAGTGTGCTTGCCCTACTTGCGGTCGCGGGAACTCGTTGCATATTTGGCTACAGCGCCGGGCGAGCGCTGCAGGAGGAGAAGGAGCGGAGGGAGAGGGAGAAGAAAGCCGAGCAATATCGAGCGATCCCAGAGAATTCGACGGTGCAGCCGCTGCCGCCGCCGGGGGCTTTTCCTTTATTAATCGCCGGGCGCACTGGCAGCAGCAGCAGCAGCTCTAGTAGACGCGGTCTTTCCTCGCGGCCCGTTGTTCGTCGTCGCGAGAGAGAAAGAGCCTGCGACAGGCCGCGCGACCGGCTTGAATTACGACGACTCGAGGCGGCGACGAGAGACGATATATATATGCCCCAAGAAGGGGCAGCGGCAGGCGAAACGGTTGTGTTTGGCGGAGAGAGGATGTATGTTGGAAGGGGAAAGATAACCGATTCTTTTTTTTTCCTCTCGCTCGGCCGTGATTAATGCTTTGTGTGCGCAATATGACTGATGTTGAGTAATGGACGGGCCGGCTCCTGACAACTGTTTTAAGCGCGGGCTAGATTTTTGACAGATTATTAGTAGTAAATCTATCGTTGGAGGAATTTATGGTGGCCACGGGGGAATAATGGTTGAAACGTCGTTTCGTTCGTAATCTAATGAAATATTTCATGTTATTTTTTTTCTTTTCCTCGTAAAGATTAGTTGATAGGTGTATAAAACTATTGGGAGTGGATGATTAAATGTTCGAATGTCGATTGTTTTTCTTATGAAATAAAAAAAGAGGTTTGGTAGTAACTGAAAAATGTGAAAAAGTCATAAATCTCGTCGAAATCCATTTACCAACTGCTATTATGTTTCATTCTATATATAATAATCAATTATGTAGGTACTCTCTAAAGCTGAATTAGTGAAAAAAAAAACACTAAATATTAGTGAAAATAGCTCCACCGTAGAATTAGTGAATGTTCACTAATGAAATAGTGAATACCCTGGTAGAAAATTAGGCATATTTTATAGCTAACATCTTAATTAAATAGAATCAAAAATGCATTTTGAGCAAAAATCGTAATGCAAAAATAATATAATTCATCTAAAAGTTTTACTGTTACTTAAAATACATATTTTATAAAGTGTAAATGCCATAATTTATTTCGGATTGGTACATAAGGTACATAATTATGAAATACATGCAATGTTCGTTTCAACATTCCTACCAGGGTATTCACTAGTGAAATAGTCAATATTCACTAAGAATTAATGGTTTTTTCACTAATTCAACTTTAGAGGGTAGGTGATTTCTGTTGCTAGAAAAAGCAAAAACTTTACTCATGGTTATCGAAAAATCCGAAAAATCTCAATTTTCCGTCAACTTATTTTTATTTCCTAATTTTACAAAATTAATTCCAGCTCTTAAATAACGAATATAAATTTGCTGTTCGGTCAAAACAGTCTAATACAATACTCTATATTCCTCTAACAACCCTCTTATTTCTTAAAAATCCCCCTATTGATCAACCTAATCCACGACGGCAACAAACAAACAAACACCTCAATCACCAATACGCGAAACCCATCAAACTTACATGTAAACCCCGCCGTCACCTTTCCTCTCTTCGCTCGCAACGCGAAAACAAAAGCCCCCCCTTCCAGCCATCTTTCACGCGCGCGCCGTGACGCACTGCAGCAGTAGCGACGGCGGCAGCAGCTGCGAGTCCGACTGAGCGCGGTCGTTACTACTACTACTACTACTGCTTGCGCTACGCTGTAGCGGCCTCTCTCTCTCTCTCTCTCGCTCTCTCTGCATTGTGTACACATATATACGACCGTCGCATCCATTTAAACGCGCGGCCAATTTCCCTGATTATAAGCGCGCGAATCTCCCGCGTTCGTTCGTTCGTTTGACGAGGCACACGTGGGATAAAAAAAACGAGAGAGGGAGAGGAGACCAGGAGCGCTACTCACTTCGGCGAATTAATGGGCGCCATGGAGAGCCGTTTCCTTTTTTTTTTTTTTTTGCTACCGGCGCGAGCGCAGAGGGTGCTCGAGAACAATGTTTTCGATTGAAGCTGCCGGGGCCGAATGGACGATCGAACGCCCGGGAAAATGGTACTTTCGCCGCGGAAGCGCGCATGCTTTATGCTCTCGTATGTGTGTGCTTCGAGCTGCTCTTCGGGGGTATGGGAGAGCTGCTGGCGGGTGTCGAAGCGCTCTTTTTTCCAGGAGTGTTGCGCAAGCCCATCCAGCCAACCCAACCCCCCACGCGAATGGAGATGTTCGTCGCTGGTTGCGGAGCTTTTGTTACTCGCGTTTCCACAGCTTTTCTCTGTTTCGTGATTTATCAGTGGCCGAGGGTGGCTGAGAGAGGGGGACGATTTTTACGATTCAGCGGAATAAAGTTGGACGGCAGTTTCGTTGGGTGAAAATGTATAATTTTGGAAAATGTAGGCAGGCCGGTTTATTTCGTGACCAATTGCGAATTTTTCAACGTTTATAATGGTTAAACAATAATACACCGTTCTACGTTATTTTTCCATTAATGAAAACCAATCTCATAAGTCACCTGCACCCGAATTTCGTCCGTAAAAACAACGATAACCATCACTGAAAACTAGCGAGCGTGGCAAAAGCCCCCCCTCCCTCCTCCATAAACGAAGTAATTGATAAAACTCATCCAAAGACCCATTGAATTACGTCCATAAAATAATTCACCTTGGCGCGGGCGTGCACACTCACCTCATTCCTTCCTCTCTCCAGTTCTTTCTTGCCAACTCGCGCGCCGCGCAGCTCGACTTCCCCGGGCGCGCGCGCGCAATAACAACGGCGACTCTCTCTCTCTCGTGCCGGCCATAAAGCACCTCCGCCCCCGCTCTTTCTCTCTCTCTCTCTCGGCCATTAATAACCCATTCGCTGATTAAGCACACGTCGCGCCTCGGCTTTAATATTTCAAGTTGCCGCTGCGGTGTCGATTCTCTCCCTCCCTCCCTCCCTCCCTTTTCAACGCGGCCACAATGCCCGGCCCATTGAATCGCCGCCGCCCGTGAGAGCTGTAACTGCCGCAAACTTATCGAAAGGAAACGCAACTAACTAATTGCTGACCCTGACTCTAGCTTATATACGCGCGCTCGCGCTCTCTCTGCGCCTTTAGAGCGCGGCGCTATTTCTCCACCGCGCGCGAGTGAGCAAAGTTGTTTCCCCAAGATTCGATCTACTCGAGTGTCGTTTTCTCCCTCGCTCTTGCTCAGGTTTGATTCTCGGTAGAAAGTACAGCGATTTAGGAGACGGGAGAAACGACGATATTTACCATTAAATTCCGTTCGAACTGGAAATTACAAATTATCGGTCGCTACGAGCGCCGACAGCGAAGCAAATCCTCCCAAGATGCTTTGCAGTATTTACTTTGGCTGCTTTGATTCGACGCCGGCGTCGTCGTCGCCGCTTGCCATTGACTGTGGTTAGGAGAGGAGAGGGCGGGAGGGAGGATAAGGAAGAGGGAAGAGCGGAGAGGAGAAGTAAAAGGGAGACGCTGGATTAACTTGTAAAAAATGCGGCTTTGGGGAAAAAGTAGTCGTATTGGCGAGAGCGCGCGCGCGATTCAGGACGATTGTTAAGGATAATTCTTTTAAAGCTTCTTTCCATTGTTTTTTTATTTGCCCGCGCCGTGGGGGTGGTGAGGCAAGTCTATTTTACTAACGGGATTACATTGGGTTTTGTAATAATAGTTTGGACGCGGGTAAGGATAATAAACTCTAGCTGGTTAAAAAAGCATTCGGAAATTCTTTAAATAACGAGCATTTGTGCGATGAAAATCCTAAAGTGCCTGAACGGTGAGAAATTGAATTAAAAGCTATTATACTCACATTTTTATTAGGAACGGTACGTACCGCTGATTGAAAGAAATTAATTTTAAAACCTCGCTATTATTTTTTTAAAATGGACTAATACCAAGAATATGTACAGTGGTTCGCATAATTGGATGAAAAATCTCATTAGAAAGCTTTCATTCAAGTATTGTCTGTATAAGTGGGAAAAATACACGTACTTGGAAAAGAACGGTATATTATAACACCATGCAAATATATTAATTAAGTATAATATCATACAAATACGTTTTAAAATAAGACTCTTTTAATAGAAGAAGAATACCAATTTGATATATTAATTTATTTTCCAAAATACAATATATATATATATATATACATATACAACCTACACTATTAGCAGAAAACAATATAAAATTTGACAATAAAAATTAATGCCTGACTATACTTGGTCTACAATATATATATATATATATATATATATACACACACACACACACACACACACACACACACACACACACACACACACACACACACACACACACACACACACACACACACACACACACACACACACACACACACACACACACACACACACACACACACACACACACAACACACACACACACACACACTTTTAACGATTCTGCAAAATACGTTATTAAAAAAAGTCTGAATGTATGAAATTAACTTTTAAACACTTGTAATTCAAATTTAATGTAATTAGTAAATAATTAAAGTAAATCAAGCTACATTAGCATTACAACGAATGCATTTAACACTAGAACGCACTGTACTTCACTTTAAATTTAATGCACTTGTAAAAGAAGTTTAAAGCATAAACAATAAAAAATTTGGCATCTACACAATGTTTAATTAATCCACAGCGACGAAATTCGCTTCCAGCATTTCAAGCATACATTTTTATAGCATAGTTTATCCTCCCAGCTTCCCAAACAAAGTCCTCCAAACATATTCTCCTTTCAACTACTCTTTGTCATTCTCCCCATTTCATGACCATCCATTCGCATCACCCTCTATACCCTACGTACATTTCTTTAAGTGCACTAGTCTTTGGAATGTATCACCCGTCGCGTACAAAGCGCGGCAAAATTCAAGGAAATCTGGGAAGCCCCTTGGAGAGAGCTTTCCCTTTGAGCGCGAGGCAAAGGCGGTGAATATAAGCACATCAGCGCGTGCGTCCCCCAGATTTTCCTTACCCCCTTTGCATGGCCGATGCACGAGCGCTACTGCAAAGTAGGCGCCGCATGACAAACACGCGTATACACGTATACTCTGAAAAACTCGCGAGAAGAGCTGATGTATACATAGAGAGACACTGATTCGATGG
The DNA here is from genome assembly GCA_036365515.1 of Torymus aiolomorphi. Taxonomy (NCBI): domain Eukaryota; kingdom Metazoa; phylum Arthropoda; class Insecta; order Hymenoptera; family Torymidae; genus Torymus; species Torymus aiolomorphi. The sequence continues at coordinate 189,500,015 of CM070875.1, read as the reverse complement.
AACTGTACGTGGACGTGTGATTTGCAGGCCGTCGTGCGAGAGCTGAATAGACTGGGCATGCTGGTGGACCTGTCGCACGTCTCGACGCGGACGATGAACGCGGCCCTGGCGACGACGAAGGCGCCGGTGATTTTCTCGCACAGCGCCGCCCGGGCCCTTTGCAATTCCAGCAGGAACGTGCCGGACGACGTGCTCAGAAATCTGGTGAGTTGCCCTCTATCCTCTATACACCTTCTCGCGCCAAAGCATTACGCTATGTGTGTGTGTGGGGTAGCGACCCCCGAGTAAAATGTTTCGAATGCAAAGGTGCAACTCGCGCGCTCCGCCTCCTTGGTTCTTGGCCCCCGGCCGTGTCTTTATTTTTGCACTATCGCCAAGTGCTGTACGAGCTGAATCATTTAGCACTGGATCTGGAGAATTAAGCGGCGAGGAAAATTACGGCCGTTGCCAAAATGGAATTGTGTACTTTTCTATTTTCCCGTATAAACATATATATGGGAGTACAGTCTTTAGACTTTAATTGGGTTACGTATTACGAAGGCTGCTGTTAATAAAGACGTTTATAATACAAGTGAGATGATTTTTTAAAGTAAAAAAGTTAAAGACCCGTAAGGTATGAGAAAATATTTTAATTAAAATATAACGTAGACGGGTAATGAAAAAAGCAGATACTATAACAGACAGCTAATGAAAATCGGCTTGATATTAAACCGGAGAGGGTATCCGTTCAATCAACTTTTTCAATTTCGTCTATTAGCGAGAGGAGAAGAAGAAGAAAAAAAAACCGAGAGAGCACTGCATTGATAATGTATCGCTAGCGAAAGAAAATCCTGAAACATATTAAAAGAAGGAATCGCTTCATACAATTAGAAATTAACTGCGAAGGTAATAATAACGCGCGTTTAAAGATTCAATCGCGTATAATCCAAAGAGGGAGAAATAACGAAGGCAGGATTTTATCAGAATTTTAATGGCTCCTGAAAGCATTAAAAAACTTTGCCATTGCCTGCGCTGTAGCATTTCTCTCTCACTCCCTTTCTCGCTCTTTCACTCTCATCAGCGTAACCACCTTATCTCCGGATAGCGCGTCGGTGGGGCGCGAGAGCGAGCGAGATAGAGTAAATCCGGAGCCACACTGCAAATATACATAATCGCGGGCTATGTCCGTGCCTGAATTTTCAACTCCTCTAAAGTCGTAATTTTCAATTAAAGCGATCTGCTATCTCCTCGACAGGCGCACGCGCGCTGTGAATATTTGCTGTTAAAACATCACCTCTCTCCTTCTTCCCGCGTGTGCGCGTCTTTATTCTTCTATTTATTCGGCCCGGTTCCTTTGAATACTCGCGTTATCCACTTTCCAAAAATTATCTTGAGCGTTTGAACGTAATTCCGCATTTCTAACTTTATCCCACTCTCTAGCTCTCTCTCTCTCTCTCTCTCTCTCTTTGGCTCCCCCTCTCATGGTAGCGCGCGCGTTCTCTGTCTATATCACTTTTATACATCTGCCTCGTTTCTCACCTTTGGTCCCTTTAATCCAGAGCGCGTACCCACGCCGCCGTAATCTTGTTAGCGTTTCTTTCTGTTGGCTTAAAACACTTTTATTACCCGCGCGCTCTGGCTTTCAGCACAAAGAGCACCAGAGAGAGGGGGGAAAATGACCTCCTTTCAAACGAATAAACTCTTTGGGTAAATAAATTTTTAAGCGTAGGTAAGCGCCACGATCATGCCGTTGGTCAGATGAAAATAATTTTCATTTTATGAAATTAGAAGTTTTCTTCGTGCAAGGGCCACGAGATGGGATAAGGCAGAGCAGATAACAGTTATTTATTCTCTTTTCTGTGAGCATTTATCGACATCAGTGCTGCTCTAATGCTTATTTTGTTGGATTAAATTTATAGGCGTAATGGTATGGCATTTTCATTTCATTTCTAATGGCTTTAATGAGTATGAAAAGAATATGAATGGGTTATTATATGTTGGTCTTATATACGTACTATAATTAGATTTATTTACATATACACGACACGAGAAAAGTAACCTAACTAAAAATAAATTGAAATTTACCTTGTCATGTAAAGAATATAAATTATAAAGATAGCACCGAAAATTACGAGATGGTTTCCTAGCCGAAATATTAACTAGCAAAAGATAAGCTTTCTGTACATATATTTTAAGCAAGTAGTAAAAATTTTACCTTAATAGATCTTTTATTTTGGCTCAAAATTTTACAAATTATTTAATAAATAATAAAAGTTGTTCCACATTTATTAGTTTACATAATTGTCACCGGAAAGCCTCTGTCGACATCCAAGAACGTGCAAAGCGAGAGATACGATCACTCAGCAAAGAATGACTCGCTTTGTCAATGCACTTGACATAGCAACATTAAAAACTTGGGTGTAGAATCGCGACCCGGTCGTCAGTATCTTTTCTCTCTTTATTTATTGCACACGGTTCAACTTTAGGCGTCAGTAATTACATACAATAAATGAGTACCCATTATACAAAAACAACTGAAAACCATTTATATATATATATATATATATATATATATAAATATTCAAATTACAAACTCTCCTCAAGTGTGTAATGTACGGTTCAATAGATGCCGCACCTTATTGAAATTCAACGAGTCACCCTGTTTCATATAAAGTTCCACAAACCTCTTAGATAAATAAGCCGCAACGATATGGTAAATACCCAATAACCAATAAAGAAGTGTAATGTAACGCTTTCACTCCTAATATATGCACCCCGGTAATCGATACGAGCAATGTGTACAGCTCCTCTAATTTTTTGTTAAGCTTATCGGGCGCTGAAATTGCCTGGCATTTACCCCCTCCTCCTCTTCGTATATGTATACGCGCACTCGGCACTTACGAATTATTTCCGATTCTCAGATTCCCGCTCTCCTCCGCTAGCGCACCTCGTTCCCGCGCTTCAGTTTTACCCCAGGGGTTCATTACATGTATTTTTCAAGTCGTCCCGATATTATCTCTCCTTCCGCAGCTCCCCTCGCGCGCATAATTTTTATCCTCCACGAGGCACTGGGAGAAAACGTATACCCATCAGGGAGACGACGGAATCCTCTCTCTCTATTTCTCTTTTCTGGGTTACCGCTGTCCATCGCCCCGGGCCGATGCAGATGCATTAATCAACTTTAATGCACCGCGATAATCATAACTCACGGCGCGCGTTTTTACACGCGTTTGTATGACGATTCGCTGCTGCAGTCGCAGGAAAGAGAGAGAGAGAGAGAGAAGAGAGCAAAGATGATGAATCGTTGAATCATTATATTCCGGGTTAATTTTTCCAGAGGCTGCATCAGAGACACGCGCCTTAATTAATGACGCGCCGAGTGACACGTCGCATAGGGCGCAATTTAACTTGGCGGAATTGCGCTAGCATCGCGCGCCGCGCTGCTGTGGATATTAGATCAGCAGTAATATAGCCCGAGTTTAGTCAGCCGCGTGCGGTGGCGGCGGCTGCGTCTGCGCCATTAAATCGATAATGTACGTTTTGTTGATGCTAGAGGAGTGAATTTTCACTACAATGCAATATTACTACAATGGAATTTGGGTTCGAACGGAATTTCATAACCGGTAATTCGGCCGGAGCTGCGGCCGCGCGGCGAACTCTCTGCGTTCACGGCGCAGCTGCGCGAAACTCGAGAATTTCTTTCCTGCGTCACGCCACCACGCCGAGGGTAATGAAATCTGAATTAATTAGATGCCGCGGGAAATGCTGCGCGTCCGTAACGAAGAAATGATATGTTGTATAATTGTTGGCGAAGGAAAATATTTTATGCGATTGAGTTGTAATACAAAATATATAAGATATCGGGAGCTGATAATGATATTCGTATTCATATGAAATTATTCGATTGTTTATTACTGTATTGGGGAATTACTTTTGTTACAATGTGATTGTGCACAAAACAGATATATGTTTTCTTTCCAAGAAGAGCGTTCACCTAATACGACGGAGTGTCCATTCTGAGTATAGACTTGCGAATGCATTTTAAACTGAATAACAGACGGGTTATAATGTTTGAACTAATAATTTAACAAATTGAGTAACTTTCATTATTCAGGAAAACGTCAATATTATCTTTGCTCATCGCATAAAATTAACGAAAATCAACAGTAACTATTACAAAAATAACAAATGGAAGTTAATCTTTATTATGTAAAACAGATTGTTAATAACAGTTGTAGCAGAAATAAGCGTATCACCTAAGTTTGAAATCTTAATTAAAAAAAAAAATACAAGTTAATAATGGACGGATCTACTGAAATATTAATTTTCCATTAACATTCTTATCTCCAATAAAGGAAATAAGTAAGTAAAATATATTGTTCATGTAATTATTACCAAAACCAAACTCAAGATTCTTCTGCAAGCGTGAAAATCCGTATTTCTGCTTTAAAGTAGAACCGAGAGAAAAAAAAACTAGAGGAGCAGGGGTGCAAAAGTATCTCGTCTCTTTGCCGATGAACTCTCTCTCCCTCTTTCTCCTCCCTCTCATCGGAATTACGCGCCCGCATACGCACACCTCAACAGATACATTCTCGAAGGAAGTTCGCCTTGAACTCTTTCCTCGGTCCTTTCTGCGCGGTCGTCTGCCTCGATTTTCTGTTTTTCTTTAATTAAACCAGCCGCGTTTTAGACTTAGAAAACGGGGGGGGGGCAGAAAAACACCCGCTGAATAAACATAGGCACGGGCTCAGCCGCACACGCGCGATAGGAGAAAGAGAGGGATAGAGAGAGAGAGAGAGCGCGAGAAAAGACAGAAACACGCGGAATAGATAGCAGACCAGAGAGGGAAGGTGTGTGTGTGCATGTGTGTGTGTGTGTGCATGTGTGTGTGTGTGTGTGTGTGTGTGTGTGTATCTATATATATACAAGAGGATGCATCGCGTGGAAAAGTAAGATTCGACGACTCGGGGTCAATTAGCAAATGGAAGTCCATGAATCCTCTGGCATGCTGTGAATCCGGGAATGGAAAAAGAGCCGTATGCTGTGGAATCGGGGAAAAAACGAGCGAGAGATAGAGGGGGCGGCAATGGGAAAAGGGGTGAAACGGAACGCGGGCGACCGTACGGCGACTGATGTGAGAGGGAAAAAGAGAGCGAGTACACGAGGAAGGAGCGGCGAGGGGAACCTGCGTGTGTGAAAAAAAAATGGCTTTGAAGTATAGCAGCGTGGTTGAGGTGAAGTAAGATGTTCGCCGGCTATATAGCACTCGCCGATAATCTCGACGAATGGGACCGCGAACGTCGACGAGGTCCATTTGTGAAATCTAGTTGTCGTGAAAGACTTTTTTTATTGAAAGAGTTCATTCAGCTCGCTTTTATAATGATTATTATTAATGAGAAAATTAACGGTGGCGATTATATTCTCCCGCGTATAAAGCTTTCAATCTTTCGCGGGAATGAAATTATTATAAGTGCTTAATAGCGGGAATGAAAAAGAGCGTAATTCTATCACGATAATATGCTTCATAATTGTATTAAAAGTAAATCAGGAATTAATCATCATCCCAACTTACTTCATTCCGTCTAGTGTATACAAGCTGGCAAACAATTATACAGCTGCGAGGGGGAAGGTACACGAGGGCAAAGGTAATAGAGAGATGGGAAAAGCTCGCATCGCCGATCACAAAACATCATCGATGCATCGCGCGCGTCTATACGCGCAGTAGGGGATGAAGGGTAGGCCGTTTGTACAAGAGCGAAAGAGCGAGGGGAGAGACAGAGAGGAAAGACAAAATTAAAGCATGAACGGGAAAATGAGTTACACCAGCCGCGAAGAAAGAGCGGCCTCGCGCGCAAAAAAGGGCAAAGAGTGAGCGGAAGCGAGAGAGAAAAGCTCTTGGCGTTGAAAACCGGAGCGAGAGGTGAAAAAAAAGAACGGGGCGGAGAGGAAAAAGGGAAAAAGGCCAACGGATGAAAAATAAAAAAAAAAACGGACGCGAGGGGGGAGAGAGAGGGAGCGTAGAAAAAATGGGCGAATCCTATATCGCCGAGCGCTTAATGGAATCCTCAACGCCCCCCTCTCTCACTCGTGTAAGGGCTTTATGCTGTTGTACGTTATATCTATAGAGGGCACGTGCGTGCGTACGCGGAGGGAGAGAGAGAGAGAGTCGAATGGGAATTTAGCCGGACGCGTCACGTACTTTTCTATTCTCGTTACTGTTTGCCTTCGCTTTCCGAATGATGTTTTTTGGGGCGCGAATTCCGCGCGCCCGCTGCCCTTGTTCCGTTATTCCACAATTTTTTGTTCGCTCTCAGGCATACGCCTCTCCCTCTCTATCTCTCTTCCCTTTCCATTTCTCGCGTTTTTTTTTTTTTTTTTTTTCATCAAATTGTTTGTTTAGCGCGTGATTTATGTGCTTCGCCAGTATTTGACTATTTGAAAGCCGGTGTGGACTTTTGAAATATGTATGAAGCGTTGCGACGACCGAAGTCGGAAAAAGAAACGCGTTTGTTTAGATAAATGAATAAATGGAAAAAATTTTTTAATAAAATCCATATATAGATTTTAGAATGCGGCGCAAGGAAATTCTACTTTTTCAATATCGTGTGCTCTAGCGTGGGCGAAAAGCTATTTCCGCGTGTTATTAATGTCTTTATGAAAAAGAGCGCTTGTAAATATCGAGGAACGGTTGTCCGCGAAGGGAAAAAAACTCGATACTTTTGACATTGGTATAAAATAATTTCATACGAAATAAAATCATTCCTTTGTCGCGGTACCATTATCGCGTAAAATTTTGAAATATTATTTATTGGAAAAGTCACTGTTATGACATGCTGCGGTTACGGTCCCGTGTTCAAAGCTTTTGAAACACAAGTTTTAATGGAATTGCGATACGCGCTTCATAATACTAAAATGTGAAACTATAACTTATTTTTTATTCTAGTAGCAAGCTGTTAATTCGAGTTAAATAATAAAATAATATTAGCAAAAGTAAATAATAATAAAGTTATTATCATCAATAATTAATATACTTTAAAAAATAAATTCAAATCCATCTCATTACGTTACAAAAAGGGATGCTTTGAATGTTTTAAGTGAATCCACCGTTAAAAGGTACTTTTAGAGGTTTTTGCGTTATAAAAAAGCAAGTCGCTTCGTTACAAAAATAAGATTATAGATGAAAACTTCAAAGTTTCAAGTTATCACGCGCTGAAGTGATATTTATAAAAATGAAGTGCACAGGCACTTTCCATTGTCTTTAGCAAACTTAATTAAGAGTCACAAAAAGTTTTCACTTGTTCCGAGTTTGTTGCGCTTTTATTTATCGAGTTCTTACGGCCTGCTGTTTTTCTTTCAAAGAGTAAAACTACGGGAAGAATTAGTGGAAATGAAAGAGGCAAAAGTAAACGAATTCGTTGAAACGTTAAATACCTTTTTATAACTGTAATTATCAAAGAAGCTTTACTTTGTTTCAACTCTTTAGGAATAGATTGTTTGAATTTAAATAAACTTTCAATTGCCATGAACTTAATATGGGGGCTTTCTACTCAACTTTATGTTAAATATTACTTTTGAACAATTTCTTGTCCTAACAAGCTACACCCTTTCACATAATTTTTTTTTACAGACTATCTAAAGTAAGTAGGGATTTCAATTTCAATGAAATTCACTTAATTAAATTATTTTATTTTAACAAATATTCGTACAATCACAAGTGGAGATTTAATTTACAGAGAAAGCTTTGGAAAGTCGCTAAAAAATAAAAAATCTGAGATACCTTACTTTCAACATTAAATTGAAAACTCTCCCTCTATAAAGCCAACTGACAGCGAAAATCGCAATAACTAGCCAGGGGCATTTCATTACGCTAAAGCCAGCGAGCCCGAGCAACCGTCCTGCCGTCTTCCCCTTTACCCTCTCCCCGGCTCGCTTAACGCACAGGAATTGAAATTCCAAATGGACTCATTAGAAAAATTTTTAATTAAGGCGATGCGCGAAAAATGTTAAATTTAATTAAAAAGATTCGCCGGGCACTCGCGGCCGACCCCTGTCCTCCAATTATTTGGCCGGGCGTTACAAGCCGGCAAACACGGAAAGGGAAGACGAACAAAACCGACGTGAGCTGCCTAGGAAACTCAGCGCTGCCGCCGCGGAGAGATCACTGGAGTCCGGCAGCGCCGCCGTTCCCCACGGGGAGTTTCTTCCCAGCGTCCCGAGCTCACTTATTTTAATGGTGACTTAATTGAAACCGACTCGATTTTCTCGCGCTTTTAAAGCGATACGGCTGCAGCATCGCGGCGATCGCGGGGCTCGTAAATAAATGCCCTGCGTGATTCAGCGACTGGCGAAAGGGAGTGTCTCAAATCTAGGCTTTCGAAAAAGCCTTTTAAAAACTTTCCTTTCTTTACTCGATACTATTTCATTAAATATCGCATTTGTTTATTTCGAAAATTACTATTTTTTACGAATAGATTAATCAGACCAACAATATTTTACAACTGCAATTATTACGTTAGAATAGTAATCAAGAGACTCTATCGTTACATTTTTGCATTACATTCGCGATAACGTAATTAACAAGGATTCTCTTTTTTTTCAATGCTAACTTTATTTCATCGTTAGTCCGGTCCGGGTTTTGATGAACCTGCGGCCGCTGCTGTCGCTCTGAAAAAAAAAATAATATTTTTTTCTATAGTGTAATTACACATCTGCGGCGCTGCGCTCGAGCCAAATATATATATACCACGCGTAGCGCCGTACGCACACGCATACATGGCGTGATAAAAAATCCAAACTTTTTAAAACACCTAAAAAATTTATGATTTTCTAGCTCTGCATGCACAGCGACGACCCTATGTCACACGCGCCCGTACACGAATGGCGTTTCATTTCAAAAGCTGGCTCTTAAAAACGAGAAAAAAAAAAGAACACGCATATACGCGGGGCGTTCGCACGAAATTCGCGTTACAATGTCGAAAAATCAATCAATCACCTTTTTCATTCGCGCAGAGGGAGAGAGAGCGCGAAACTTTTTAAATAACAGAAGCAAAAAGACCAGGAGCGGCAGAGGAGACGACAGTGAGAACAAAAAAATGGCGCGTTTCTACTCTGTCTCCGTGCCCCTGTAGACTGTTTAATTCCAATTGGATTCGAGGTCTCGGCTATATTTACGAGGAATCGATGCATATATACCGGTCGCCGTCGCGCCACGAAATAATTTCTCGCAAGAAATTTCGTGCGCAATGAGCGTGTGCTTGGTCTACATTCGCACTCACCTATAAATATATCACACACGCGCAACCCGAAAAACCCGATGCGTACCAGCGATAGGTACATAAAAAGTGAATAAACCGATACATACCTGTAGCCCCCCGTCTCTCTCTCTCTCTCTCTCTCTCTCTCTCTCTCTCTCTCTCTCTCTCTCTCTCTCTCTCTCTCTCTCTCTCCCTCTCTCACTCTCACTCTTTCGCACTATTCTCTATCTTGCTAGTCTTCCGAAACTACGGCACTTGGAAAACTTTCGACTTGCTGCTTACTTGTGCTTCTCCTCTCTTTCTCTTCCTCTCTCCCTTATTTTGCGCCTGACTATAGTTTCAGTTTCACTACTGCATCTCTGTGGCTCTTCAGTTTTACTTCCAGACTCTTTGTTTGGAGGTGCGCGCGAGGCTCGAATTTTGTTCTGGCATGCAAAGTGCTGAATTAAAGTGTGTTTATAACCAGCGTTTAGCCGCGATGCTACTATACTTCTTCTCTTATACGTGCGAGAATACGGAGAAAAGTACGACAGTGTAATCCAGTTTGAAAATTAAAAGTAGTTAAATAAATATTTTTAGATTTATGTATAGAAACTATTTGGATATTTTGTTTCTAAAACGTTTTTAGTCTTTATCAATCGCTTATAATATATAAAATAAAGTTTCAGAGTACTCTTTCTCATTTCCGAAGGTACATGGCTGTACATAAGATGGACACTACTTTTTAGAAATCGCAACAAAATTAGTCTATATTGTGTTAATTTTTAATTAATTATTGTTAATTTGGTATTAAGAAAAAATGATTTGGTTCTCTAACTATACGGAAATTTGTTCAAGACTTATTTTCTAAAATTTCATTTTCATTAAAACATCAATACTAAGAATTTGTTGCGAAATGTTTAACATCACTTTTTTATTTTTTCTCGAGTTCTTTTAGCTTATTTTGCGCTCATTTTCTAGCCTTAAACAGTTTACATGAATTACCTCATTCCATGAAATGTTTTTGATATAGAAATACCGCATCTTTATCCATTTCGCAGTAAATATTTTTTATATTTATTTTCGCGTGCTTTAGATTCAAAGCAGAGATATTTTTAATATTTATATTCTAAAGTTTACTCTTCTGCAATTGAAAATTTCTAAAAATTACAGTACAAAATTTTTAGGTTTAACAAATTTTTCTGTGAATTTTTTTTATACATTGAAAATATATATCAGTCACAGGATCTCAAAAAAACTTCGTTTTCATGAAACATTCTCTTTTTCTTTTCTTTTTTTTTCATATCTAGATACAATTTATTATTAGTTGATCAGAAAAAGAATACCCGCGAATGCGTCTTTTGATACTACTTTTTACAATTCTACATACTTTACACCTTTCAGATACTACAACCCCATAACTTCTCAACTACTCCCACCACTAATAATTTTCTCTTCAAAGTTGTTGCGTGCAAAACACGCGAATCCTCCCATTCATTTTCTCGCCATGCTAACGATACAAACATCCTCGAAGCACGTAAAAAAAAAAAAAATACTCCCCGCTCTTGTCGTTAGCGAAAAAATGCCGAAATGTTTGGAAATCAGGGTTTGCCCAAAGGCCGTTTCCTGCCCAGCCACTGATAGGATTTAACCCTTTCAGTTTTTGTGCTCACGGGTAACTTTTGCACTCGTAAACTCAGTCACACAGAGAGAAGCCCGTTTTCCTCCCTTCCACTCTTAGTTCGCGCGAAATATGAAATGCCCCGGCAGCTTGCACACATGCACACCTACCTACACACACACGGCGTAATCCCGACAAATGCAACGCCCCTACGTAATCGTGAACGGTTTTAATGGATCGTTCTCTCTCTCTCCCTCTTTCGCTCCGACTTTTTCGGATTTCATAGCTGCCACTATCCTGGACGAGCTAGAGCGACTAGCTCTCGCTGCCACCGGCAACCGAGTTGTTTACGGCGAGATTCGCCAGGCTAAACGTACCACTTACTCGGCTTGATACTTTTTCGCGCAGCAGCTAATGTTTCTTCATTTCTCCTCCTGTGCGCCTGCGTTGTTGCTTTTAGAATTCGCAGCACCCCGTATTATATAGCACACACGTGTATACGCGCAACGATCTCACATTATATATAAAGCATTTTCAAATCGCGAGAATAGCGTGTAAAGAGCGCGGATTTTTACAATGACGCTAAGTACCTGGATCTCGATTTCAAACGCAAGCGCCCGGATCAAAAATATCAACTCGTGCGCGCCGAGGACGGCAAAGGGCCTGGTGAGAGGGTACTAAACGTCATTGACGAACCGACTGTGATGTGTGATTATATATGCGAACCCTTTTCCATACCCAGTGTGCATTTTTTAACAGCTTTTCAGAATGCTATTGCGAAATGCAGACGGGATATTTGTGTAACGAGATATTTCCCCGAATAAATTTAATTGAAGCTGAATATTTTTTGAGCGGAATATATATCGTTAAATCGTCAGCGAGCAATTAAAACAGCCATTGGGATTAAAAAAAGAAAACTCAATTTAAAATGGTTCCACCTTAATATGTTTAGCGTTTTAAACTGCAAATAGGGGTTGTACCCTTTACAGCTAAAACATATTGTATTAAGAACTATTTTTTTATGTATGTTCACATTGTACATTTTTAAATGTTTACATTAAACTGGTAGAAGATTAACCATATTTTATAGCTAACCTGTTAATTAAATGAAAGCATTTTTAGCAAAAATAATAATGCAAAAATAACATAATTCATCTAAAAATTCTACTGTTACTTAAAATACATATTTTATGAAGTGTAAATGCCATAATTTCTTTCGAATTGGTACATAATTATAAAACACGAGCAATGTTCGTTTTTAGCCATAAAGTTAACTGAGAAATAGCTAGCTTCTGGTTAACATTTCTACCAGGCTATAGCTTGGCGTTTATAGGTCACAGGATTAAATTAGTGGTTGAACTTGAGATTGAAGTTCATTGCATATTTTTCATTATTATCATATAATTATTTCATTATATAAAATCTTCGACTTTTATCTCAGCACGTAAAGCAGAGACAAAACAACACTACTACAAAATAGTCAACCAGTAACTGATAATTAGCAATAAAGGAACCATTAACTGATTAAACAATCTCCAGCGTGCAATGACGATAGTCAGTAAATTGCGCGGCGAGCTCGGAGCATCGTGACAAATCGCCCTCCATCTATCACTTCGACGTGTCGACTGGGCTTCGCATTTCCATACGGCCACGTCCACATTCCTTCCAAGGCATACACACACACACACACGTGCGGAGCCCTATAACCTCGGGCTCTGCGGGCTCGCCAAAAACAAACATCGCGGTATGTGCGCGCAGTCACGCAGAGAGAAGATTCCCGGGATTCCAATTTCTTCGGGCTAGAATCTTCCGGGGCCGCTCGCTCAGTACGTCGCGCGTGACTCTTGATTGATTACATTAACTCATTGAGGTGCGCGTTCGCCTCTGCGCTGCGCTCGGCACCGGAGATAATAGCCCATTGTGATTCATTATCAATCACGACGCCCCTTCCGTCCTAATTAACCTGCGCCACCCGCGCGCAGGAAACGAAGCCGTGATTTCGGCGCGCGCTCGCGTGGCACCCAATTCCCGGCGGCGCGCGATAGACTGTACGAGCAGCGTCTTATCGCGCCGTCCTATCTAGCTCCAGAGAGCTGTTGCTCGGAGGTGCAGGAATCGATAATGGCGAGGCGGCTGCGGAGAAGGAGGAGGTGCGCAGGACTGCGGGAGAGGGAAGGGGGAAGAAAAGAGAATTGCGACCGCGGGGAGTTGCCGGCGATGCTGCCTACGGCGCCTTTCGAGAGCAGAATTGACCGATTCGATTGCCGATGCCGCGAAGAGAGAGAGGGAGAGAGAGCTGCAATGAATGTCTTTCGGCGCTAGCGGTGGGAGAGAGAGTCGCGGAGATGGGCTTTTGCCTCGAGAGCGATCAATGTATAAAAGTGAAAAATGATGGCGGCGCCGCCGGAGAGAGGGAACGCGAACGCGCCGAGAGATAAAGATTTATATAAACTGCGGATGCGGATTGCCAGTGCCAGGGAGTTAGAGAGATGAAAGGGATAGATGAGTTTTTAAAGTGTCTTGTACTGAAAGCAGGCGAGTGGTTTTTTTTTAATAAAAACTTAGAGTGAATTGTTTCGTTGATGCGGAATATTTTTTATGAGGCTTCATTTTTACGAAATGCATTTGAATATTTTCCCTCGATGTACTTTTATTTATTGGTATACCATTCACAATAACGACTGAAAACTGTTTTATGGCGATCATAAAACGCAGAGGTATTTTCTTTCGTGAAAGCTTTTAATAGGTATTTATTTGATTATTGATAAATTTTATTACTACGATTCATAATAAGAAATATTTGTTAAATGCAATTTTTATTTTTTAAATACTAATTAGATTTATATAATTTATTTACATGAGATTTTACATAAGCACTTTCATGAGCCACGAAAGCATCATGTGGGTATAAAAAATATAAATATTACTGATTATTAAATATACATGATGTTTTGATTATTTGAAAATACGTTTATGCATATTCAAAGTTGCAAAACTCGAATTATCATATTACAAAAGCGAGAATGTTTTATTATTTTCTTTATAATTTGGGCCTTTATCACCATGCCATATTATAAAATTCATTAAAATTATGCGCTAACGATATGTCAACAATAAATTAACACATTCGGAAATAATTACAGTTACTCTGAAGCTTTGAAATATCGACATAAATAAAAAATTTATCAATAATTCTAATTTATTAAACTTTACTTTTTCACACAATTACGGAAAAAACATTCCGTATGAAAAGTAAGGCTTCGATGTGACTGTACTATGAAGAGGAATATTATTTCATTATGCTTCGCAGAGGTGACATTAAGAGGTCAAGCTCGAGCAGTGAAACAGGTCAAGATTCTCACTTGTATTTACGTTGAGCTTGAGCTCTTTTAAAAATGGTTTGAACTTAAAGATCAATTCTTTACTTACGTGATTTTAATCTTTTTTACAAAACTAATTTTTCAATTATTTAATTTCCATTGCACTCGATAAGTCTTATTATTTTAAAAAAATATATATTTTCCATGCGACTACTGCACCTTTAACTCTAAAAAACTATTAAAAAAACGAATCTGTTGAGAAAAAAAAATTCACCTCTCTTTGCAGCGTATAACATCTTTCGAAACGTAAAAATAATTTTCCCCCAGCGGCCGCACTGCAGCAACACATGCACATCGCCGCGGCGGCGCTCGCTCAGCCAAGCTAACTTTTTCGACAGCAGGGCAAACAAACGTGTGGCACGCGCGCGCGCGAGAGACGAGCGAAAGATATACAAACTATGCGCGCGTGGAAAAAAGGAAAATTTAAATATTGATCTTTGCGGTGCGGGGCTGACGAGCGCACAATTTGTCGGAAGCGTCGAACTCGTCGACATCGCGCGCACACACACACACATGTGGCACTCGAGGCGCGCGTTCAACTTTTTTAATATGTCCCTGCTACAGCATCTCCAGCCAGCCAATTTTTCCCTCTATACCACCGAAAAGGTGCGTGTCCGTGTGTGGGTGTGTGTAGTATATATATATATGCGAGGCAAGCCTTCCGCGCGATGAAATACTCGGAGAAGGAGGAGGAACGCGCGCGAGCGCGCGACTACTTGAGAATTCTGGAAGTTTAGCGCGCGGTTGTCGCCGCGAAATACGTTCCGCGAATATATGCGCACGGCGAGCCTCGCGTTATATTGGCTAATCTTCCTTTACTTTGGCAACGGGAAGAGGGAAAATTTTCGCTGCGAGAGTGTAAGTTGCAGCGTACAGTAGCCGTGCGAACTTCCACTCATATACGTATATATATATATATAGAGAGAGGATGACTTTTAGTTATAAGAGTGCTCTGGAAACCTCAAAAATTTCAAGATTTCTCCAATTAAAATGTTGGAGAGGTTTTTCTACGGACGAACGAATCGAATTGTGTACGTATAAGCATAACAATGTTTGGTATAAATACTCGATAAAAAGAGAGTAAATAAGATGCAAATCGGATTAAATACGCTTTTGTACGTCGGTCAGCCAACACAATTAACGGATTAAAGACTATTATAATCCATTAATAATTGCATAAAGCAATTTTATGATCGGCTTAAATCATTTATAACCACTTCAGTCGTTTTTATACAAAATTAGCTATTGCAATTACCATATGTAGGGATTCATCCAAAATATTGTATGTATATATATTATAAGTAGTTTATTATAAGGTTATGTAAGCAATACTTTGTTTAATTTGAGAGTAACAACGTGTTCAAACAATTAATAGTTATTTAAGAAAAGTTAAAACTTAAGAGCAAAGTTATACAAGTTTAGCCATGATGTCTTTCAATCCTCCTTTTTACGTAATACTGAAAACAAGTACCCAACAGTATTTTACTTTAGCCTGGTTAAAATAAAATTAAAGCATCAATGTTTTATAGAGATTAAAAAAAAAAATCATTTCATTAAACGTTTCATTCATGTTTGTTTAGGTAATTAAAAGTTACGGGCAGAATTTCTATAGGGGCAGCACTAAAAACTTCCTGCATTGTGTATCAACTTAATTTTAATTATGACACCTTTAAGTCCCAAAGCAGATAAAATGCTGAATTTCTGATTATTTTTTCAAACTAATCCATTGGTTAAGCATTATTTTATAATTTAAAAAAAGTTGTCTTCTGAATACTTATTTGCAAAGAACAGTAATTTCGGTATCAAAAACATCAATTCGTAATAAATATAAGAGTAAAAACAATATAAGCTTAACGTTTAAACACAATTCAAGTGGAACATTTATCTTCTGAAAGTTACTTTCATTATGTAGGGACTTCACAATTAAACTCAATTCTCTTGCATGCCTAAAATGAAATAATAACAGTTTCACAGAATTCTATGCAAGGAAAACGATAGCGAATATGAAATATTAATATAAGAAAGAGGAAGACAAGCAAAAGAAGATTAATAAGCCGAAATCATAATTTTGAAATAAAGTTATAAGATGCATAAATTCATCTCAAACTTACAATATTTTGTTCTTATTAAAGTACTGTTGTTCTTTCGGTTTTCTTAACGATTTATATTAAGTGTTCGACTTAATTTATATTAAGTCCTTTGATAGAAGAAAAAATCGAAATAAGAATTTATGCAAAAATAAAGGTTTGCATCCTCAAACTTTTCTATTCATTTTTAATAAGTTCTTATAAATAAACATTACTTAGGAATTAAGAAATCCTTATTTCACCATATTCCGAAAGCTGACATTATGAAAAAAGTTTTGAGGTACACCTTCTGGGCTTGGTATACCTACTTCTATTTATCTGTTACGATGCGAGAAACATGTCCAGCTATTAAAAAAGATGATAAGAGATAGCTTTTTTATATAAATATTATTAGTATAAATGCTTCAAGTTCTTAATAAAAAGAATAACCAAGCTTGAATTTTCTTCTTTTGAAGTACAAAATTTCTTCCAAAGGTACACTAGATCAAAGTTGAACGTCGAAATACAAGAGGAAGGACCCCGCACACAATGTATGGAAAATAATCATTCGGTCAAATTGGATCAAACTTGGGGAAAAGATAGATCTTGAGGTCCTGAACAAAAGTTCTCATGGGCAAAACCCCCCAAAATTTGACCGAATGATTTTTTCCCATACATTGTGTGCGGGGTCCTTTAGACGTACATATTTTTACTATTTGTTAAGGTATCTTGTACAGTTGTTGTTCTGCTGTGAACTCGCCTAACTTTGAAGGGAATGGAATTTTCAATCTTGGAAAAAACAAAGCTCGCATTCTCTAGTTTTATTTTGATTTTTTGAAAATCATACAATTTTTTGCGAATGGGTTATGCGTTTGAAGTAAGGTATTTTTGAGTATTTTTTAATACCAATATTTAAGGCAAAAACTCTGTGAAGTCACAAAGTCTTTTTCAAATCAAAATTGGATATTGTTATTTTCGCAGCTTGCAAAATACGATCATATTGCGATGTATAATTTTACACTGGTTTTACCGCACATATTATTTACGTATCACCTGCATATGTCCAACAAGTATTGCCATTGCTTTGTTCGCATTTATAAATCCGACAGAGTGCGAAGATTGGAGGCTATCGTTTTGAAAAATATGTAAATCACAGACATGTGATGTTACGAAAATCCACTTCTGAAAAAAAATTTAGGAACATTTAATATTTCACTTGCGTTTACGCGATATCAA
The DNA here is from genome assembly GCA_036365515.1 of Torymus aiolomorphi. Classification (NCBI taxonomy): domain Eukaryota; kingdom Metazoa; phylum Arthropoda; class Insecta; order Hymenoptera; family Torymidae; genus Torymus; species Torymus aiolomorphi. The sequence continues at coordinate 189,482,500 of CM070875.1, read as the reverse complement.
TAATAATTGAATTTAAACTTACCCTGGTAGAAAATCAACCATATTTTATAGCTAAGGTGTTAACTAAATGGAAGCATTTTTAGCAAAAATCACAATGCAAAAATAATATAATTCATCTAAAAGTTCTACTATTACTTAAAATACATATTTTATGAAGTGTACATGCCATAATTTATTTCGGATTGGTACATAATTATGAAATACAAGCAATGTCCATTTTTTAGCCATAAAGTTAACCGAAAAATAGCTAGCTTCTTGTTAACATCTCTACCAAGGTTAATTCGAATAAAAAATAATTTGAAAATCATGTAATACCTGAACTCCAATTTATCACCAACTACATTAAAACTTGAGCTGGCTTTAAAAACTTTTCTACAGTTTGTATCTAATGTACAGTTAAACGAAATTAATTTGCGTAGAACTTTTAAAATTGTAGCTTTCATTTCAATAGCCGATTATAGTACTTTCGACAATCTTATTAGATCATTTAAAAAAAAAATGTTCACGCTTATCAAAGTCTTTTACTATCTAATGTTGAATTCTCTTACAAACATATTATTTTTCTTTTCAAAATAAATACACAGCATAAAATGATTGACAAAACTTCCTCCTGCGTTTCATAACCACTGATTTAATATTTAGCAAATAGTTTTGTTAGATATACTAAGAATGCCATTAGCGCTAATAATTTTCGAGCTTAATCGCATCGGCCATCGTTATTTTCCCATGGTCCGCACGCGAGCTGCACTACGTCGCCCTATTATCCGCACCGCAACTTGATTCTCATTAGTCTACGCTAAATCGGCGCTAGGCACAATCCCCGCATGTGCCATCCGACAACGACACAATTTGGAAAATCACTTGAATAATTGCTAAATATATATATGCCAAAGTCGAGGGGAATGGACCGTGTCTCCGACAATTGATCACGGCTACGCGACATCATCAACCATTGACATTGTTTTTCACGCGTGAATCTGATTGCGAATAATGCAGCGCTTCATAAGGTCCTTGCATAATCATTCGTACAAAATACGCGTGCATTTATCGACACGTGTCGGGAATCATAATTACTGCCAACATTCTCTCATTAGCCAAAATGTCTCAACGCAAAAAAGTTTTGATCCCCCGATATTCGTTTGATTATACGGTCTTTAAATACTTGGTATCTGATGACGGTATAAGGACACAAAAATACATTAGAAATAAAATTGACGTTTCTATTTTATGTGACCAGGAAAGCATACAAAGTTCAGCTCCTGAACACCATGCTTGATCACCTCGAGTACCTAAACATCGTGTTCAATAGCAACTGATTACACACTTTTAATGCATAACGCCGATTAATAGTGAAAACGAACGCACGAAACCTTTTCCCGCGCAGAGGATTTATGGGGAATCGGTGCCGGGTTGACAGTAGCTAGATACGATCCCCACATGTATACAAAAGGTCCGCACGTATACATACGAATGGATGCAGCGAAGGCCTCACAAAAGCACTAATTACGCGCTTCTCGGGAATTATTCGAGCGCGGATGCGAACCGTGTCTGTCGCATGTATATACGTACAGCCAACGGCTGCCGCTACAGAGCCAACGCGATGACCATGCATTTCTGAATAATCCGAAAATTGAAGCTTATGAATAAGCAACGCGCTCAAGCGCCAGCGCCGTCACTGCGCGTTTCTCGCACCGTCAGTCAGTCTGCGAGAGATAAAAAAAAGCCGCGCGCGTTCATACGTAGTATAGGGTATGGGTTACGATATTTTACGCTGAATCGGGGACGCTAATGAAATAAAATTCTGCCCTACTCTGGGAGAGAGAGAGACGAGTATACGCTTTTTTACCCTCGTTGGCGAGTCATGAAGTTTCTTCGCTGTATATAGTTGCCGGCGTAATCAAATTCGACCGGTGTGCGTTCTTTCTCATTTCCCTTCGCATGGCTTTTGCGCAGGTGTGACGTTCTCTCCTCGCAGCCAAAAAATGCAGACGTGTACGAGTTTTTTAATTTGATGACCTTTGAATTATTTAAAGCTATTTATCTTTATATTTCCTGATGATATATTTTTTGAAAGTATCTTTATTTAATTTCTGATTAAAAAATAAATGTCAACCAATTTTCTGTTACTTTCCCGTAAAGTTTAGGAATATGGCTATCTCATGAATTTAAATTTCAAATTTGAATTTTTATGAAACATTATGAATAAAAAAATGTACAAGAAAGTCTCTAGTGTTTATCACAAATTAATAGACATTATTCTATTTTTGTTTTAGGCAAAAAACGGTGGACTAGCAATGGTCCCTTTTTATACTTACTTCATAACGTGTAACAGCACGGCAACTATTAAAGATGTGATTGGTGAGTAAAAAATGGCATTATTCATTTTTTATCTTTTTGTTCTAAACAATCCATAGTTACATTTTCGAAAAGATAATACATTGAGAGAAGAATATGTTTATATTTAACATGGTATTGTAACTATTAACATATATATTTTAATAATTACAATGCCATGTTAAATATAAACATTTTGAAAAAAAATTTCTCTCAATGTAAGATGTTGAAAATAAACAAAGGAATCTAAAAAACACTTTATCATTATTGTCTTCTTCACCTACAAACTAGTTTCGAGTAGTACGTTGAAATAGTCGAAAAAGGATTAAACGATATTGAAAAGCAAATGGCCAGACTCGCTCTTTCTCTATTCTTCCTAATACGAATGTGAATGCCCACCACAATCAGCAGCGAGGGAAAAACTATAATCCGAAAAAACTCGGTCCAACTTAAATTCGTATTATACACGAGTGCAGGTTCGCTCGCGACCGAAACTAGACCATGCGTTAAGAGCATCGCGTCGATTTAAATGCAAATCTCTGGTCGCGCACTCTCCCAATCGAAGCGAGAAAAACTGTCCAAAGGGCAGCCAGCAAACAAAAAAAAAAATAGGGAAAGAGAGGAAGCGCGCGAATAAGCCAGCTGCAGGTGAAAATGACAGTCGCACGTATATATGATGAACGAAACTATTTCATTTCAGCACACATCAATCACATACGGAAGGTGGCAGGCATCGATCACGTGGGCATCGGCGCTGGATTCGACGGAATAAATTTGTAACTATCAAAGCCTCTCTCTCTTTATCCCTCTCTTTATCTCTCTCTCTCTCTCTCTCTCTCTCTCTCTCTCTCTCTCTCTCTCTCTCTCTCTCTCTCTCTCTCTCTCTCTCTCTCTCTCTCTCTCTCTCTCTCTCTCTCTCTCTCTCTCTCTCTCTCTCTCTCTCTCTCTCTCTCTCTCTCTCTCTCTCTCTCTCTCTCTCTCTCTCTCTCTCTCTCTCTCTCTCTCTCTCTCTCTCTCTCTCTCTCTCTCTTTCTCTCTCTCTCTCTCTCTCTCTCTCTCTCTCTCTCTTTCTCTCTCTTTCTCGTTGCATATGCACATCTGTCGTCTCTGTGTGCTCTGTCATTAGCGCCGCAGAGAGGCGACAGGACAGGCAGCACAGTACGGCAAGAGTGTGCGAATTAGCGGGGAAGGTCCACAGCTGGATGCAAATTCTTTTGGTTGCACTTGCGCATAGCCCGTAAACTCTGCGCGCTTTATCCGAGAGAACATACGTCCCATGTTTCTTGTGGCGGACTCTGCTTACCTTGTTCATGAATATTGAAGAGTTGTACACGGGAATTCGTGCAATTAATTAAATTCGATTAACGGAGACATTGGAATTTGTCCCATGAATTTTTCTTGCAATTATGATAGAAAGCCTTTAAAAGCTTCGTGAGTAATGTGTTGTTGGGAAATTCTATAGAAAGCAATCTTTAGCTTCATAAGTTGACGAATTCGTAGAAATTTTCTTTATATGTGTACTTGTACGTATAATTTATTATATTCCAACTTTACAATGGCTTTTAACTACTCGGCAAAAGAAATTACGTATAAAAGTTTGATGCGCGTAACAGCTTTTAATCTACTAATCTTCATGAATGATATATATATACACACACACACACACACACACACACACACACACACACACACACACGAAGTGCAAGTTAATTTGAAAAAACATGCCCCGGTGGACACTTTCCCTGATTGAATTCTCATGCGCCGAGCGCCCGGCTCACTGGTCTCACGGATTTTTCTGCTTCCGCAGCACGCCGACGGGCCTGGAGGACGTGTCACGATATCCGCAGCTGCTGGCCACGTTGCTCGAGGATCCGACGTGGACCGAGGAGGACATAAAAAAGCTCGCTGGCCTCAACCTCCTACGGGTCTTTGGTAAAGTCGAGCAGGTAATAAAAATACGATGATGTATAAGGGTCGTTCTTTTTTTTCTTTTTTATCAAACTTCGGGTGAAAAAGAGGCGAGATCGTCGTTTACGATAATACTGCAGCAATTGATCTTTTTGCTATAAAACGAAATCTGGTCAATGTATACTGCTTTTTATAATAAATTTTTACTACAATCCATTTTTTAACATTTTTAATACTCAATTTCTTGATTGTAACTGTAGACATCGTGATGTCAAACTAATTCAATTCGTGAATTTCTAGTTTTATATTTTTTCCAGACGACATTCCGGATTTAAAAGACTCAAATATAATTTGAAACAATAATAACTTTTTCTCAGATGAACTAACATGCTTTGTAAGCGGCTATTCTTTTTTCAAAATGTACAAAAACCGGATAACGCAATAATTTGGTTGAAAAAATGCTCGTGTTAAATTCAGCTGTGTTTTATCTCTTCTCTTTTCAAATTAACAATATCAGAGAGATTCAAATATTCAGCATATATCGATATTATTATTCAATTAAGTTTGTCAATATTGTGTATTTATTATATCAATTTCAGAGTAAATCCGAATAAACAATGTAAGCAAATTTATAATTTCTATACATTGTTGAAATAATCTGAATATTAATATTAATATTAATTATATTATTATTATTATTGATTACTAATTAGTTGGATAACTCAGTAAAAATACATCCTCCTTTAAAATAAAAATTAATTTATGCAAACACGGAAAAAATGTTGCTAAATTAAATGAAATATTCAATCATAACACCGCAATTAAATCCTTGTTACATTTAATAATACACTGATTGAAATGAAATGATTGAGAATTAATTCAATGCAGTTCTTCTTTGAATCAAAGAATTGTCAAACAATCAAACAACGTTTTTTTCTGAGTGCATACATGAATAATTTGCTCTATAGTTCCTCCATTATTTCATTTGAAAAGCTAACGAATTAAAATAAGCGTTTAAAAGCTCTGTTGGAAAAGAAAAAGAATCCATAAAATGAGAGGAAATCTTTGCTATAATAATCAATCAAAAAGTTTTTTTTTTCAAATTGCAAGAGTTGCTAAACAATATATTTTACAAGATTTAATTGTATCATTTGATTTATTTAAAATGGATTATTTTTATATAAAAAATAAAAAACATTTATATTTACAGTTTTAATTTATCAATATTTTGCACATATTTGTGTTTATTTTACATTTTATCAAAAAGTGAGCTTTATATTATACATATAAATAACAAGGACTTATATAATGTATCTCATATTGTATTACTACTGAAATTCCAATACTAACCGAGCAATTAACAATTAATTGCCAAGAGCAAGGCTAAACCTCATCCCCGTTTTACATTGCTAATGACGGCTCGTCTTCCAACAGGTAAGGGACGAGTGGCAGAAGGCCGCGGTGCTACCGGTGGAGAAGATCAGCCCGCCTGACAACTCTGCCTGTGCCTACGGCGTGTCCTGATCTCCTTAAGCGTAAGGGCGCACGCACTCACGAACACACCACATATATACACACATCATCGTCATATGCAAGCACATCGCAGCTCCGCGGGAAACTCGCCGTGTCAGACGCTCTCATCGCACGTATACGCACGCGAAGAGGAGGAGAGACAGACGGAGAACGTGACCCTCGCCGAAGACGGAGGCGACGTGTGACTTCGTAAACGCCAAGGGGAAGAAAAGTTCATGAGACAAGTGTACGGGAGGAATCGGGATAAAAATCAAGGACGAGAGCCGAAACAAGTTCCTCGATCGATCGTTTTTTTTTCTTTTTTTTAAGAAGAGAGAAAGGAAAGGGGTGAGAGAAAAGTCAAACACAGTGAAGAAAACACACAGCGTCTGACCAAATATTATATAATGCGATTACGTAGCGCCGATCGTTTAAAATGAGTAAAAAAAAATTATGAAAACTTTGCACAGGCACAAAAGTATATACGAAACTTTTTAAAGCGTTTTTTCAATCGTCTTTGCGCGCGCAAAGTCTCGCTGTGCGATAGAGTCGATCGTACGGGGAGCTAAACGCCATTCATGGAATTGCCGCACACACTTTTTCGAATGCTTTTGGTATATGTACTTAGGACCAGAGAGTGATCGAAATCTCGAGGTTTTTCATTGCGTCAATTGTTCACTTTTTGTATGGGAGATGACTTTTGAGAAGATCAGCTTTCGAAACTGAGCTTTTTATAAATTACTATTTTTCGATTTGGGTGAGTAAACTTACGTATCTTTTATAAGACTTTGAATCAAGGGTTTTACGCAATTTCATTCTTCCTTGGATTGATAAATATTTATAAGATTTTTTGACTATTATATACATCATGATATATTTATTGGAAACTATTTTAACTCATTTTGAATCATAAGCTGCAATTCCAGTCACATTTTAAATGCGCAAATTAAAAAATTCTATTATCTAAACTTATATAAAATCTAAATTGTCGTCATATAATCGATATCATTGTAGATTAACGAAAAAAACGATCTTTTCTATAAATTTTAAATAAAAAGAAAACATAAATTTTATAGAATATATACACGAATTCAATCCTTGTACGATCGATTTTATCCTGCACTCAATAAACTCAGGACGAATGTCGCGGCGCTTTTTGTAAAACCAACAGACGAAAATTCGTCGTTCGAATCGCCACGATAAATGCATGGAATTTGATTGACGCATTTGTTGAATTGACAATTGTTTTCAAACGTTTAATTATTTTCTACCCTAACGAAGTGCTTATATTAATTTATACAAGCTGATAATGAAGGGAGCGTTTTCTGTTAAATCCACATAATTACAACTTGGAGTTTATTTTAGACCGTTGGAAAGTTTAATGAATCCGATTTTGTTTATAGGGGGAAAAACTATTTTTATTTTTGATTTATTTTACATTTCCAGTTTGCATTGGGGAGAAACTGGCGATCGAATTTCGACGACTTTGAAAAATATTAGTGAATAAGAAATTTACAAATATGAATTAATGAATTAACACTATTGTTAGGAAAATAAAAATATAATTAAAGTGCCAAATTGTCAGGCTATTAAGTTGTGAAAAGCAAATGGCATAAATTATAGAAAGTACAATAACTTTCTCGACAAAATGTTTATTAGCCGCTTGAATAAGAAATAGTGCATATAATAAATGAGTTTTACGTTATATACAAGATTTTATTAAATATTACAAAGCGAAAAATAAAAAAAAAAATTATGTATAAAATAGCAAATTTCAAGAATATATATATATACACATATATCAAAGAGCATCAATATATCTTTGTTAAAGAATGTAAACACTTTTTATTACAATATGAAAAATTTTAAAAGAACGTTTACATCCTATACTATAAATTAAAAGGAAAAATATAGTATGCAATTTGTTTTTCACAATTCGACCTTTACTGCCAATCCACAAACAAATCATTTTTCATATCGAAAACCAAGCGCCCAAAGAGTTATTATTAAAATTTGCAATAGGATTTTCTCAATTTGAGATGTAGATTTTAGAGCGAAACGTAATATACCGACTTCATTGTTTTAGAATTGAAACAAATTCAAGTCCGATTCCTTATACTGCAAAGTAACCCGCTTGATGCATCTTAGACTGATATTATAAATAAATCGATCGATCCTAAAGCGCAAAGTAACTTGATGAATAACCCGTGCACTAACAATTATAAAAAAAAATTAAAAAAAAAAACAAGGGATGCAAAAGTTGTTTAGTTCTTTACATAAATTGATTGATAAAGAAATACAAAAAGTGTTCACAGAATAAAATGTTCAATTTATTTCTGTATTCCAATATTTGATTAAGAAATATTCAATATTGTTACGACAATTAATGTATATACATTTTGTACACCTTCATAGATTTATTTGTTAGGGCAAAAATAAATAACCGCCATATATAACTCTCAAAGCTGAACAAATAATAAAAACTAAATATTTATTTACTCGCAAAATCGACTAAAGTTTCACCCACCATGAGAATATTAAAAACCATCTGTTTGTTTTGCCAAGATCAAAGAACTTTTGTATCGCCTCGATCAAAAACCACAAAACGAAACAGTAAAAAAGGAATTTTAAATGGGAAAAGTAAATTAAAAACAAAAAAAGGTGCCAATGTAGAATACTTGAGCGTTTCAAGAGGATTATCGGCGAAAGTCGCCAAAGCAGAGGTAATATTCGCAATTTTTTTCTTTCCCCTAAAGCCATGTGCACAAAAGCGATTATGTCACACGAAAGTAAAAAAAAAGAAAAAAAATTAGCAAGAGAGAAAAAGGGGGCGAAAAAGCGAGAGAAAGAAAGAGATCGGGAGAGTATAAAAATAACCGACCATATGCGCCTATACGCGCTGGAAAACGCATTGCAGGAGAGAGGGAGGGCAGCGTAGCAAAAGAGAAAAGCGCACGCAACGCACCCACCGTTCATTGCTAAGGGTTATGGAAAAAAGAAAAGCTGATCCGCAATGGGGGGAAGAAAACACAATATCTGAATTCTGCGCTCGCGATGAAAATAGCATGCATTTGCGAGGCGCGGATAAAAAAAAAATACTGGATTCGAAAGGAGCGCGCGACGTTTATTTTCAAACGATCGTTTTTTCAGTATCGATAAACTTTTTATCACGTTAGTAGTGAACGATATGTAATTGACACTTACGTACGCAGGCATATACATACACGTAAATGCGCAAACACACCCACACATACACATAGACTCATGCGTACATCCGTACACATCCACGATACGATGAAAAAAAAATTGAAGTATCTCGTAGGACTTCCTAGCTTGTATAATACACGAAAAAAACTTTTCTTACTCTTATGGAGGAATGCGAGGCGTGAGTTTTTTAGGTACCTGTAACTTATAACAATTATTAAGCAAGATGATGATGATGATCAAAAACCGAACGGCCAAGCATGGCTCGTTCATTATTCAAGATTGTCGTCGATCCATGAACTTCGCGTTAAATCAGCTCGAAAACTGCGGATTTTTAGAGATTTTTAGGCGAAGTGAAAAAACAATCTAACGCAGCGTTGTCTGAAATTGTAAATGTAATTCGTAGATTTAATTTATCGAGAAGAAAAATATTAACAACATAAAGCTATAACAATAAAAGAATGATGCGAAAGATTCATCTTTTAGTGACACACTGTTTGGAACAATTCTACACACATTTATTGTTACTCCTTACTAAATTTTATAATACGAAGCTTTAAATGAAAAAAATTGTAAAAATTTTCGCAAAAATTTCTAAAACATAGTGTAATTCATCACATGTATTGAATAATTCGACAATTTCGTCAATCAGTCAATCTGTTAAATATTCCATTGAAAATGGAAAGGATAATTAAGATCGTTTCTTTAATTAGCGATACTTACAAAAAAAACTGACTGATTCGCGAAGTCGTCGCGTGGATCGACAAAGAATGAAAGGAAGTATTAAACTTCAATATTTGATGAGATAAAAAGCTAGATAATCATTTCGAGAATGCGTGCGAGACAATGAGAATGTGCAAGTAGGGATGAGTGCGGCTGAATGTGAAAGAATGAGGAACAACCCCGGAAGGAATGTTCATCGACATGGCACCGAGAATGAAATACGACACGAGTGAGTTGACCAAGGTTTAAAGTAATAAAAATAGCTTGGTTATTATTTTAATTAAAATTGAAGATAACATTTTTATTATAGTAAGTCTAACTGATTCAAATTTTTAGTTATTATGTAAAATGAATGGACATTCCTTGATTATAAAAAGACGCTATAGTAAGATTTCGTAGAAAATTAAAAGCGGTCAACTCGCTACAACGTTATTCATCTCATAGTTGTACTACAGAAAAGAGAAAAATCAATTCATATATATAATAGCCTGGAATGAGGTAATAGACAAAATATAAAAATCAAAAGGCAAAATGCTGTATAAATATTAAACTTTTTAATTCATCACATAGAACGTAGTAATACACATTTTTGAAAACAGGAAGATTCACATTCTAAGTTATTATAAAATCTAAATTTCAGTAAAAATTTAAATGATATTAAATTATGAACAAATTTTAAGAATAAAATTTGTATTATAGTAAATTTCTAAGCAGCAATAAATTGCTAAAAAAGTCAAGAGTCGTGAAAATATTCGTTGAAAGAATGCTTCAACAGGGGAAAAATCTCCCGAATAAATTACCATCATTTCTACTAGCTTAGAATGTAAGCTTGAGTTTGTACATTTTTCAACTGGAGCGGAGTAAAAAGTCCTTTATTTCGCGTTAATTATTCCACGTTGCGTAAATAACGTAAAAAAAAGTCTACTTTAATTATACGCATAACTCATCGTCCAGCTACTAGAAATTATGGTAATTTTTCAAAGATTTTTTTTCTCCACAAGTTGAAGTTGGTAAAGCGTTGAAAAACGTGTTCATAACCTTTTTAAAAAGAGAAATTACTATGAAACAGCAACTGCAACGTAACGTTAAACGCATCTTTTTTATCACGACCGCACTAATCAGACATGTATAAAACGAGGCTGGGTGATAAATGAAAAATTGAAGAACATTCGGAGTCGAAACAGCAACAATGCGAAGATACCCTTAGCGCCAAAAACCGATAGCGTATATGTTTCAACAACACGCAACTGCCTAGATCTCAGATTAATATTATATACCGTTTCATAGATTAAGTCCAAACGCACAAATGACATGTTTGGAAACATATATTATAAATATATTGATGTACATATACATCGCCACCGAAAACGCGAAGGGAAAATTCAAATGAAATAAGACGAAAACGAGAGATGATAAGGGCAGTCTATTTATTGCGGGGATTATTGGATTCCGTCGTTGCAAGAAAATTTCCATTTGCGATCAAAGCTTGAGGTTCGGATGACGATTTGAGAGATTGTATTAATATAGTGACTGTTCGATAAGTACGAAACAATCCCTAGAATGTTGAATAATTACCGTATTAGGAAATAATTATTATCTCTTTGAGATACACCTAAGACTTTCATTGGCATTGTATGGATAAATATTTGCGCAAATGTTACCAAGTTACAATAATCACACATAAAAAAATCATTAAAAACATGTTTTTATTTAGGCAAATTTATGTTTGCTTCTAAATACTATTACGAAACATTCCTTTACAATTTTGATTAATGTGTTCTATATTTCAATTTGAATAGATAAATGTTACAAGACAAATAGGTGAATATTAACTGTTTTAAAAATATGTATTTGAGGAGACTGAAACTTATAATGCTGAGTATTATTTGTTAAATTTATCGTTAGTCATCTTACAAAGTCAAGTGAAATTGGAGTTTTTACTCTAATTTGATATACCTTAGTGCTCTTTATACTTATGTTTGCAATAAGTTTTAAAATTTCAGAAATTAAAAATTGTTTTAAAAATGTGTTTCTTTTATCATAGAGTACATGAAATCTTAGGCAAATTTTATTTTAAAAACGTTTAAAAATAATCAGTGGCTAAAATGTTATTTAATCTGTAACAGTATATATTGTAATATAATTTGATTTAAGAAAACTTTCAAATCAACATCATAGACGAATGAAATTACGTTTTTTGCCATATTATCAAATTAATAAGTACCAATAATTGCACTTGATTCTTCAAAATCAAATTGCAAATCAATTAAAATACAAAATATGTTGCACATGATAATTAGATTTTAATGTTTTATTTATGTTAAAAATGTTAGAACTTAACATTATTCGAAAAATTAAGATGTAAATTTGTGACACTAACACAAAGGTTAAGGTGAAATTTAAGAAATGGTTGAAATAAGCTTTGCAACGCATAATTTTAACCATTGATTTGAAAGATAGTGTTATTATTAACATCTCAGTAGAAATTTTAGATTGTAAATTATGTATTATTCAGCGGAATTTGTTAAAACGAGTAAGTTGATGGTTGATGTCCACCAAATATAGATTATATTGTGTTGCTTATTCATTACAATACTTGTGATATAAAACATTAGTAGTATAACCTACCGATTAATAATTAAGTATGAAATTGTATAAAGAAATTACGATATGATACAAAGCGACATCTGTAAATTTTTCTTATGGCAATACACTAACTTTTCAAATCGCAGAATAATATAGGAATTCTTCTTACCAACCGTTGAGTAAATTGAAGAAGGTGCGATCTTCCCTCTCCGAATTCTAGAAATAATATCATACGCGCAGTGTTTAAAAGAAGAGAAGCTACCAAGATGACTTAGGACGCGATGAGAGAGATTGTATTTAAAACGCTATGATCAGCTATATTACAAAGTATTTATCTTAGCATTCAAGGAGTTGAACATTCTAGTTCGGAATTTTGCGGCGAGATGGCGCCCTACAACGCTTTTCCTTGCTGACGTTCTATAATCACATAAAAGTAATATAAAATAAAATTTCGTAAGAAAAATTGTATCATCACTTTTGTTTTGGAAAAAGTTTTATATGAACACGCATTTCCAAAGCGTTTCCTTTATTAGGAAAATTATATCAAAGTACTCAACGAAACTCAAGCTCTGATTAGTATATGACAGTCAAATTCGCATTATTACGAATTCCAGAACTTTATGTGTTCAGAATTTTATTATCATTCGTTATCGAAATTTGTATTTGTTAAAAATCTTATATGAAAAAAAAAAAAATATGTCAAAATTGTTGACACAGCGAGAATATAGAAACAAACCACTGAGCGAAAATTCGTGATTTGAATGTTAAATATAATGACAAACAAGTCTCAAAAATGTTTAATTAAATAAATAAAAATGATAAAGAACAGCGTACGATCGAGAGAGATAGAGATATTAAAAAAATTCAATAAGAATTGATGAAATTTTAAATGCCGACCGAGTGAGCCCGATTGGTAAAATTGCAATCGATAATCGATGAGTTTCGAATAGAGGTTGATGCGCGGATAAGTATGTGTACAAGTCGGGCTCGTAAAGCCGTGCGGGTTGAATGCGAGACGAGAGAACATTGAGGGTGTCGAGGAGAAAATTAATCGAGCAACTCCTCCATTTTCCCTTGACTATTATTATCATCTTATTGATAAAAAAAAAAGTGAAAAGTGAGGAGGAAAAAAAACACTGACACCGTGCAAAGGCGGTGTATGCGAGAGTATATATGCTGAGCGCGGGAGAGAGAGCGAGAGAGAGCGCAAGAGCGAGAGAGAAATATATATATATATATAAGTGTGAGATGTAGAAGAGGGAGAGAAAGGCACAATTGTAACGATCGTCAAAAATGTACAGAAGTGCAGATACAGAGAAACTATGAAGAATTAATATAATACTAGAAAGTTTTAATAAATTAACTAAATGCAAATTAATCATGTTTTTTATTCACACTTCCATATCCTTAATTATTCAAATATGTTCCCAATTTATTATATTTATTCATTATTTTTAATTTACAATAAATCTAATCCTTCATACTACTTATCACTTCGGATATTACGAAATTTAATTAATTTAAATAATTTTGTTTTTAATTTATAACATTACTTACAAATCATAATTGACTTAATATACTTTTTATTATACAAAAGAACATAAATTTATATACTGCTTCCTCCTAGAGGAAGCTTTGTGATAGTAAATTTTTGAGTTGTTGTAAAAACATGTTATAATTGTGTTCCGAGGTGTTAGGAATCAAAATACATGGTTTTTGAAAAATGTCTGTATGGATGTGTGTGTGTGTGTGTGTGTGTGTGTGTGTGTGTGTGTGTGTGTGCGTGTGTGTGTGTGTGTGTACGCCTGGATCTCAGCTTCTACTCGGTCGATTTTGACCGGAGAGGTCTCATTTTTTTTTTTTTTGCGTGATGGCGGGTCAAAAATCCGTTTTTTGATTGGGGCGATGCGTTTTTGTTTTTTTTTTCAAATTTTCTATTTTCTCAAAACTTTTTTTTTATTTTTTTTAATGATAGGATCGAGTTATTCGAATCTGATGGGTAGCGTTCGAAAGAGAATTAAAATACCTATAATTTCTAAAAGAAAAAAGTTTCTAGCTATCACGGTTCTTTTGTTATTAACAAAAACGTGTTTTTTTTAGAAGCTTATAACTCCTAAACTTTACGGTCAATTTTTTTGAAAGAAATCATGATAATACAGAATATAAATAGCTATAATCTGTTAAAATTTGAATACATTCTGTAGGCTAGATTTTGAGTAAAAAATTGAAAAATGAAAAAAATCAGTTTTGTATGTCCAACGATTACAAGAGTAAAATTGGCTTGATGGCTTCAAAATTCCTTTTAGAGGTAGATTTTTTATAGTTCTCGGTCGAGTTATTTGGGCAAAATGATTGGTCCATAAATTTAAGAGACATTTGAGGTTAAAAATTTTTTGACATTTTTTAAAAATCGTAATTTCTCGAGAACGGCTATATGTATCTGAATGGGGTGGGTGACATTCGAAAGAGAATTAAAATACCTATATTTTCTAAAAAAAATTAATTTTCTATCTATCACGGTTCTTTAGTTATCATCAAAAACAAAAACGTGTTTTTTTTTAAAACTCATAACTCCGCTACCGCTACCTACCCATACCATATCTACCGCTAGGTGGTGTGGAATGAGGAAACGTCATTGAGTAGACATACGATGATTTTTTTTAATTTTTAAAAAACCAACCAATAAAATGAATTAAAATGTTTAAAAATTATATCTATTATAATCTATTATAATTATGAATTATGCATTATGAATGCATTATATTCTACATTTTATAATTTATTTGTGAGTTATGAACTTTTTTAAAAAAACACGTTTTTGTTAATAACAAAAGAACAATGATAGCTATAAAATTTTTTTTCTTAAAAAATATGAATTATGAAGTATAAAAAAAAAAAAAAAACACGTTTTTGTTAATAACAAAACAACCGTGATAGCTATTTGTTTTATTATAAAATATAGATATTTTACTTCTATTTCAAATGATAACTTTATTTATCAGCTCAAAATTTATATAAATTTGATATAAATAAATAATAAATAAATAAATAAATTTAAAAATTAACAATTTTTAATATTCATAAATGAATTTAATTATAATTATGCAATAAATTTTTTAAAAAATTATAAATTTTGTTATTCAAAATTAATTAAAGGAATCAACAAATTACGGTTGAGGAAGCTACGTGCCAATGAATTGGCAGCGGTTTTTTATTTTGTGTCAATTTTTATAAACATATAATTATAATACTCAAACTTCAAATAATTTTTACATACATGAATTTTTGAAATCCACGAAATACACCTACACCCCTCAACACAGAGGAAACTCCATCTCGCAGAATTTCTCAAATTTATGGTGAATCTCAGCCTTGGATAAAAGTTATCAACCAACGTCGTCGTATACCATTTGTAAGAAACGAGGAAAACCTCTTAACCCGCGCATATACAACAATTATGCGTTTACCCTATTCTAATTTACTTGATAATAGAAACAAATGGAGCTCCTTCCGAGTCATTTGTAAGGGGAGTAAAAGTTAACTAATGCTATAGAATAAATAAGAAAATACCTTCTCGTTAATCCAACGCAAATGCTTAATAAAGGGAGAACTTAGGTTCAATAAATAATCCCTTAACTAAAAAGTTTTACTGAGATTGTCTATAAGATAATGAATAATTACATAAGATACATGATAAATCTGCGACAACTTGGTCTCTTTAAAATACACTTAAGTAGAAAAAATGTGGCCATAGTAAGGCATTTATTTCGACCAATCTGAAATTCAACTTTTTAGTTTAAAGGATAATCAGGAAGATTAAATTTTATTAAGTTTTGGTTAATCTAACACTCATATCAAATTAATTTTTTTACTAGAAATTTTGTTTTTTTTATGTTCGCTCTTACAGTAAGTTGTTTTTCAATAGTGGATGTCTTTATTGATTTAATGTATTTCACGTACGTTTTACAACAAGTTTAATCACATTTAATATGATTCCGTAGGGAAATAACACTCTTATTAAAAATTCAAAATATAATAAAAACCGATTATGCTCGTGGAGCCACCTGAACTACTGCAATAACCCGTTTTCTTCGATATTTACATTTGATTTATATCGGAATTGATACATTATATTTACGTATCGTCGCTTCCCGGTTAAAAGGCGTTATTTAAAAATCGGCCTGAAAAAGGCGTTATTTGGAAATCGACCTGAAGAAGGCGTTATCTTGTAATCAATCTGGAAAAGGCGTTATCTAGAAATCGTCCTGAAAAAGACGTTATCTAGAAATCGGCCTGAAAAAGGCGTTATCTCGGAATGAACCTGAAGAAGGTGTTATCTCGCGCGTAAATTTTTTTTACTCTAATTTAAGTTGGCAACACTGTCAACATTTTCTTTATTTAATTTCAGAAATATGTTATATGATAATAGTGTACAATTTTTTAAGTTAACTATACAAATGCGGGGCGATAGTAAAATTAATATTTGTTTTTTTTTTTTTATTAACGATTTTTTTATACAATACTATATTGATTTTATAATAAATATATAATAAATATTTGTAATAACCAATATTATATAATTTTTTTTTAAACACACCTCCCAAACAGATTTTTTCTACTACTTCTTTATACCATAAAGGAACGGAAAGTACTCGTGTACAATCCAAAACGACATCCCTTTTCTCGACATTGGGAATAAGAAAAGGTTTTTTCTTAATTCCAGAAACAAATGCTAAAAAATTGCCCTTTTTCAAATGCTAACCATTTCCCTTAAAAGTTACGTGAGTTTGAAGGTATGTTTAAGATACACCAAAAATGTTAAAAAGCGGTAAAAGCAATATCTCCAAACTCATGTAACTTTTAAGCACGTGTAAATTACCGTACGAGCCGAAGGCGAGGCTGGCAAACATGTGCTTTGGATGGCCCTCTTTATCCCTGTGTTGCGTATATTATTTTTCACCATACCCGGGCCAATCGAGCGTCAATCTTCGCGCGTGCATAATTTCCTTCTTTATGCACGCGTAGCGTACACACTATTTTTCCTCACAAGTTACGGAATTACATTACGCAACGAGTGCGCAAAATAGGTCATTCCCGCACGAGTCGAGTTTGTCGCGCGAACACAGCACGGGCGATATATAAAAGAGACGAGTGCGGGTGATCTATTGCGCACGTGTGATGTATACTATTTCTCCTAACGAGCTGCGCAGAGTTCGATTTTGCACACTTATAGTTCTGAAATAATTATTTTCGATACAAGTGCGAAAAAGTGATTTTATCCTCGTGTGTACGTTTGCGCCCTAGCGAAGCGGGGGGGGGGGGGGGCATACAAGGACAAAATTACTTTCTCACTCGTGTATTGAACACTATTTTTTGACACGACGCGTGAGAAGATTGATTTAGGGCATGCTTTTTTATTAGAGCGTGTACGAAATGGAGCGTTACGCACGGAGTGTTAAAAAGTTCGTTTCCGAACGGCAACGCGTTCGGGATAGTATATTACACAACAAGGGAGGTAAAGAGTTGGCCAGTCCAGAGCAGGTGTAAATTGCCAGGCGAGCCGAAGGCGAGGGTGGCAAACACGTGCTCTAGGGTGGCCCTCTTTACCCCCATGTTGTGTATACGATTTTTCATCATACCCGAGCCGAAAATACCACATTCGCGTTTCGGAGCCGGGAGCGAAAGTGGTACTTTCAGCCAGGGTATGGCGAAAAAACGAACTTTCCGCACGCCGTGGGGTATATATTTCTTTACACTTTGTTTATTGGAATAATTATATTAATAAAATTGGGAATAAGAAAAGGTTTTTTTCTTAATTCCAGAAGCAAATGCTAAAAATTACCCTTTTTCAAATGCTAGCCAATTCGGCAGGAAAAATAATACAAAAATAAAAAAAAGAGATTTAAACTCGAATTAAACTAGAAAGCGAGATCTTTAATTTGCTTTTTATTATTCCTTTAAAAGTTACGTCAGTTTGAAGATATGTTTAAGATAAACCAAAAATGTTAAAAAGCGGTAAAAGCGATATCTCCAAACTCATATAACTTTACAAGAAATTAACATTTTTTATTTTTACAAAAAAGTAAATGAAAACTCTCGCTATCTAGTTTAATTATCTTTTTTGCCTTAAAAACAAGAGCTACTTTTTTGTAGATTTACTCATATATATATATATATGTGTGTGTGTGTGTGTGTGTGTGTGTGTGTGTGTGTGTGTGTGTGTGTGTGTGTGTGTGTGTGTGTGTGTGTGTGTGTGAGCGTGCGTCTGCATGTGCATGTGCATGTGCGTGTGCGTGTGTGTGTGTGTGTGTGTGTGTGTGTGTGTGTGTGTGTGTGTTATAAAATCAATATAGTATTGTATAAAAAAATCGTTAATAAAAAAAAAACAAATATTAATTTTACTATCGCCCCGCATTTGTATAGTTAACTTAAAAAATTGTACACTATTATCATATAACATATTTCTGAAATTAAATAAAGAAAATGTTGACAGTGTTGCTAACTTAAATTAGACTAAAAAAAATTTACGCGCGAGATAACGCCTTCTTCAGGTTCATTCCGAGATAACGCCTTTTTCAGGCCGATTTCTAGATAACGTCTTTTTCACGACGATTTCTAGATAACGCCTTTTTCAGATTGATTACAAGATAACGCCTTCTTCAGGTCGATTTCCAAATAACGCCTTTTTCAGGCCGATTTTTAAATAACGCCTTTTAACCGGGAAGCAACGGTATAATACACTCATACGCTGTATACACATTTCTTAACAATACATTGCTTCGAACTCTCCAACGCAAACAAATATCCTATACTATAAGTCATAACAGAAAGTCAACCAATTCCTTGCCGGCGCATTCCTCTCAATATATATCATTAAAAACTTAAACCGCCCGAACGAAAGAAATCACATTGTCAGCAGTCGCATTCAGCGCTACATTGATTTTCCATATTGAATACCTACCCGCGCGCGTTTCTCAAAAACTTCTCAAGCGTGCTGAGATGATGCGCGCCGGCTGGGGCTGGCGTCTGCGACCATAATCTCACGATTACGGCACACTTCCATAACTTCTCAGACGACCGCAACATTGTTTGCCTTCGATGCTATCCATCAAGCCATTAAGAAGCCACCCCCGAAGCAGGATAGATAAGCGGCGCATATATGCGCGATCGGCACGTGATGTGTTTGCGACGACACATATAACGAGAGAGAGAGAGAGAGACGGGCGGAACGGGCCGTTATGTCGCGTGGTGCCGTCACCTTCGAGAGCCTGGCGCGCTTTAGGGCTTGTAATTAGACGTATTTCGTGAGGTTGTTGGTTCCTGTTGACAGTTGTGGTGCTTGGAGAAGTGTAAACGGCAGAGTACTTGCGGGTGATGCGAATAACGTTTTCGAGACCCGTACGATCGTAAATGGTTCTGGTTCTGCGGGGGATAATGTTTACACGAGTAAATGAGATTCTGATGCGACGAATGCGGGGTACGCAAAGACATATTTCTTATTTGAAGAAAGTCCATTAAAGTTTGCGTATTTATGTTTGTGTTACAAGATGGTACACGCGTAGTTCCAAATTACATGTATTTGTTTTTGTAGAATATTTCTTACTCCGAATAAATATACTCTGCGTAATTAATATGATATCTTGAAAAGTAATTATTGATTGTAAAATCGGTTGAAAGACAGATATTCAGAGAAGATTATATTTTTCAGATTACATAAGTAACTCATATCAAATTTAAGGTAGGTTAACAAAAATGACTGATAGTCTAGGCAAATTTATAATAATAACAAATCAAAGGATAGAAGTTTATAATTATAACTATCCCTGGTGGAAATCGTTCATTTTTTTCCAATTGTGAAACGATTTTTCGAACATTTTCTAGCTGTTTAATAGCGATCTCGGTCATTTCGCCATAAAATTGCTACGCGGAGAAAAATTTATTTGTAAACTTTACTCTTTTTATAAGAAAATTTATTATTTTTTTAATAGTGCTGGGACACACTCGACATGTAGAATTTTTACCGTTTTAAATAGTAATTTTTAGAATTTTCATAGTAAATTTTACTTTTTAAATAATAATTTTTATTATTTTTGTAGCAAATTTTATTATCTGAAATGGTAATTTTTATTATTTTTGCAGCAGTCATAAAAAATACTATTTCAAATAGAAAAATTTGCTACAAAAATAATAAAAATTAATATTTAAAACACGATAAATCCCACATGTCGAGTATGTCCCAGCGTTACTATAAAAGTAATAAATTTTCTTATAAAAACATTTAAGTTTACAAATAAATTTTGCTCCGTGTAAATTGTTCGAAAAATCATTTCATAAATGGGGGAAAAATGGAAATTCCACTAGGGTAATCATCAAATTAACTCTGAGTTCTAATCAGATATTGATCAAATTGAAAATTAGGGTCAATTTATAAAGCTATTCTTTTATGTGTACCTCAGAAGTAATTAGAAAAGTATGCATCTCAATATCGAAGTGTTACCCTTATCTTTTCATAGGAAATCAAATGAGATTTTAATTGAAAGTTTTCAAGAGAAAAACAAATTTGAAGGATGCCCATGGATACGTAGAAAATAAAGGAACGCAGCGCAATGTACAACACCAAAGCTATTGTATGGAGCTTGTCAAAATATGAAATTTAAACAAAAATATTATAGCGAGAAGTGAAACGAAAGTTAAAATAAATAAGGGTAAAGTTTGCCAAAATAAGTAGAAAAATAGAGATCTCATGCGACATTCAGTAGTAAAAATTGTAAAAAATAGCTCTTTAATATTTCCCATTTTATGCACCGGTAAATTCCTATATAGATGTTTACGTTTGTTTGTTTATATTTATGTTTTTATCAGTTTTATACATTCCCTATTGATATGCACCCGTGGACATCCTCTTTAAAAACCTGATAAAAACAAAACTACTTTGATCAAATTTAATCACTACCGTAAAAAAGAAATCGTGATTACACGTCTTTCACCCAGCTCCTATAACGTTACAACTATTAGCACACACGAATTCCCTTTACCTTCAACAAATACAGCCTCCAAAATTTTCACCCCAAACTTTCACGTCAGCAATAAAAGCCTCACCGCGTCGTTTAAATCGCGGCGCATCCAATAAATTTCGCTGACTATCGGCCAACAGATTAGCCAAATCTAGCGCTTTCATTTCGCCGCCTGCCCGCTCGCAGCCAATATTGTTTCCGTAAATAGACCATCCGAATTCGCGCGCCGTCACCTATAAGCCTCGTGCAGCCGCGCGACCTGGCAAACAGCATATATGTATACACGTTCGCGTGTGCATGCACACGTGTGCGACGGGCAATTAGCGTCGAGAGCCGCTCGCGCTGTCGAATGAACCCCCGCCTCCCTCTCTATTTCAGCCTCGTCACCGGGGTGTAGGTATCGCGGAAGGATCGGAGAGAAGATAAAAGAGAGGAAGCACGTATAGCAGCGAAAGAGCGAGGATCGACAGGGTTGGGAGAAAAAAGGGGGATAATGACGAGAGAGACAGCGCGATAGTGGGAAAAGCCGACGCTCGGCAAAAGCGCGGCGCCTCGCCGTCAGCAGCAGCAACGGCGCGCAGCATCCGACGAAGGGAGGGCCGCGCGATATAGCACACATCGATCTGCGCCTGCGTGCGTGCGCATCGGCGGAGATCTCCGAGAGGTGGGGAGAGGTATAGAAAGAGGGAGCGATCCGCGGTAAAGTCCCGGTAGGGGTTGCGAGCGTCGCCGCCGTGACCGGGATACACCGACGCTGCCGCCGCCGCCGCCGCGAACCAACAGGTGATGTGTGCCTCCTGTGCGCCACTACTCGTCGGCCCGTGAGAAAGACACTCCCTGGACCGCGGCGCGTCCCTATACACTGCATTCCTCGCTCTCCTGTTGTTTGTGCGCACCTATACAGACTCACACGCGCGAGTGGGCGCACACCCGAGGTTAAGAAAGCGCGAGTGAGAATGTGCCATGGTGATAAGTGCGCGAGAACCTGCCGCACGTCAGGACCCGGAGGATGCTGTAAGAGCAGCGCCGATCGACTCGTGCGTGAGCTCATCGCAGCACCCGGGCGCCCCACAGGACGACGAATAAGTGCGTGGATCAGTGTGTAACGAGCGTTTTGGTATATATAGTGCCGCCCGTTTTATGCCTGCCCCGTAAAACTGGAAACCTCGGCCCCCTCCCATCCAGAGCGTGTTTTTGCGTTCGACGGATCAGCGATAAAGTCCGTAGTGATTGATGCCAGGGTATATGCAACAAAGGCATTTATTTCTGGTGCACTCTGCCGCGCGCGGGGGTGGCGCGAAACATTCCCATTGAACTCGGCGCACGGCTGCCGCATTGATGACTTAACAGATTATTAGACAATACGGGGACAGAGGGTGAGAGCTGTCAGAGCAGCGAGACGTTTATGTACACACACGCGCGCGCAAGTGTATATCTATTATCAACGAAACGAGGAGAATAAACAGCCAGTGCCGGCTTGATTTCCTCGTTAAACTGTGCAAAAGTAGGTTGTAAAAGTGGGTATTTTTAGGGGACGCGAGCGATAGTCGTTTGATAAAAATTTACGAATTCAATTGGGTGTGCGTGTTTATTACCTGTCGTCTTGGAACGTTGTTGGTATAAATTTATCGCCATCACTAAAATGTAAGTAACGCGATCGTTGAATAACATTGTTCCAGTTTCCTCGATTCTAATTTTGCAATTTTTGAAGATCTGGAAATAGCATTTATTGCATTCAAGATAACTGGCACAGCGCGGTTTAATTATTTACGGCTGTTGGGAGAACTCGGCTAATCAAACCTGTAATTTCATAAACATGTGGTATCCGAGATTAGGAACAATCGTCAAATTGATAGAAGGTTAATGATATATAGTTTATTCTCGATTGTTCTACTACAAAACAATTTTCCTACCGCGAGATTTCGCTAATGTTTGTACAGCAATCGTTCATTGAAACATCAAAGAATCAACAAAAAGTGCCGATCAATTGAGTCAAAACTTTATTGCTAAAGGAGAGAAAATCCGTAATGAAGAAACGAAGGATGCCAATCTCGCGCGAAATTGCGAAATCATTGTACGATCAGGCTGCAAGAAGACTGACGAAGAAGCGAGTTTTTATTCATTTGCGGGAGTGTAGTCCGATGTAATTACGGAAGTGAGGCAACGTCTTTCGCGTACAAAAAAAAGGCAGCGGAGTGGAAAAGTCGAAGCTACAGGAATATGATCTGACGCTTCAGAATTCATCGGCGGCGTGTTAAAGTAAGTCGAAATTGAAAAGCATCCGAGTTTCGGAACATCTGGTAAAGTTACTCGCCCCGAGGAGATCTGTCTTAATTATTTGCGAAGCAGTGCAAAAGCGTTGGGAAACTAGTCGCGTGTAGCGTAAATAGTTAAGGTAATCTCAAAACCATACTAAAACCATATTTAACTGATATAACGTGTAATACATCAAATGCATCTTTCGAGACATTTAATAAAGACAAGACATAAAAAAAATAATCTCGCTCGAAATAGAAATTCTTGTTCTAAAAATATACAACGTCTTTAAGATGGCCGGGTCTATATATGTGCCCACCTCTTAGCTAGAGACAATCCCCTCGGGTATATCAAAGGGAAGCTTTTATCAGTTACAAAGGTGAGCAACGTAAGACGTCGTGGTAGTCAAGTTGATTTCGAGGAGGTTGCGCGCACCGGTTTCGTCCCGACTTTCAAAGTCTCGTGATAGCGCCAAGATAAGTATCTCCTTCCGTGCGAATCTCGCATATCTCACTTTATGTGGAGTTGGCCGTCGAATCTCATAACGCGTGTACACGTAAGTTATGCATAATTAATCCCAAGCAAGGGAAGCACAGGTATCGCTTTAATATTTAAAGGCGCGCTTAAAAGCTTTTTATCATGCTCGTTTTTCTTATGGAATGTAAGAGCGCTAGAATGTGTGTTATGGGTAAATGATTTAGTTGATCTCTTTGTATTAATTTAATAAAAATTTTCTTTGTTGCCGAGCTCAGTATATTGATAACGAAAATTTAATTGTGTATAATTCATACTATAAAACAGGTACAGTGAAGTATTAAAATTCATCTAAGCCACGGATTATTTTAACGTTTGTAAGAGATTTTTAATGAATTAAAAGCTCTGCTCATAATAAAATGTTGAATTTTTCTGCTCTACACTTTATCTTCTTAATATGTTCATCATGTTAAAATTTTAAAAAATGTATGACCCTGTGATAATGAGAACAGTTTGCAGTAATTATTAATGATGAGTATCATCAGTCATTCTGTTTACCCAATAGCCAGCTAATGCAACACGTGTTGAATAATGTGCCATATTTACTATTTCATATAGAAGGCAGACCACTTTCACGAATAAAATATGTGATTTATTTCATTTAAGAATAAGTTTGAAAATTTATTTTTATTTTGTTTAACAAAATGCATATTTAAAACCTACATTATAATATTATAATAATAAATTAAAAACGTATTTTTCATGAAATTGTGCCATCGCTAAACAAGATTAAAGGACAAATTGGCCGTTATCAGCCCCCGTAAGGTTTTTCGATCATAACTTTTGATAATGTAAACGAAAACGAACGTTAAACAAAACAAAAATAATCCTTGAAGAAACTTTGTACAGAACCAAATTATTTTTACCAATTTAAAATAGCATCAATTAATTGCTAAAATATTCGGCAGTTTTTCGGTTGTTTAAAAGTATTACATCACTTTAATTATATATTTCATGGAATTAAGTTTTAATATTATCAAAAATTGAACTTAGAATAAATTTTACTTACTGAAACTAAAATTTATAGAAAAGCAATGCTTTATCTTTAACCAGTGTGAACATTTCATTTGTCGTACGTATAATATGATCATCCCTGTGTCTGACACTGTATGAAAATGGCATTATTTTATTTTGGATTACGGTAAGCCGATTAATGTTTTATGAGACTAACGATATACGTAAATTTGAGGTTTAAAAAATACTAGAACTATTAATAGTATATTATGCACCTAGGGAGTAAAAGTAAAGAATGTCCCAGATCGCATGGAAATTGTCACCCGAGCCGAAGGCGAGGGTGACAAACATGCGATCTGAGGCATTCTTTATTTGCTCCCGAGGTGCATCTACGATTTTTTTGCCTGGCGAGGCCGAAAATAGAACCTTCGCGATCGGGTGTCGGGAGCAAAAGTGGTACTTTTGGCCCGCCAGGCAAAAAAGGAATATTAATTTTAGCTGTAGGAAACAAGAAAATGTATGAAAAATAGCTTTCAACGACGTACTTGTTCTTAATATAAATTCTTACATAACTCCGTGAATTCTGAAATTAAAATAACGGATGCGAAATATGTTAGATAGAAGGATATTGGACAATTTACCACGACTATCCGATTCTGTGATATATTGTCAGAACGAGAATTTGTTCGTTATCATAAAAAACTATGAAAACAAAAATGTTAATAAAACTTGTACTACACTTTTATGTCAATAATATAAACACTCACATAAATTGGCAAGTACTAGCACAGACAAATTTCTAAAATTTTTCGCTTCTTGATGGTTCACACACTTCTATCAGGTCTCAAATAAATCTTTCTAACACTGAATATAATATTTGTTTAACTCATTTATATAAAAATAATAAACTTTATTTTTGTAGCATGCCTGCATAAAAGTTCCAAAAATCAGTCCATTTTTTAATACAATTTACACTAAATTATGCATTGATAATCTGGACGCCTTACCATGAAATCGCAATCGTAAAACTCGAAGTTGTACATCATAAATTTTTAAGACATCTAGCGTATCGTTTCCATGTACCCAAGACTAGATTTAACCTTGATTTTAGTCTTGTTTCAAAATATTTCAATATTCATACAGTCAAATCTAGCCATGATTTAAATGATATTATGATGGTCATGTACAAATTTATTGTATCTAACGATGAGCACACTGATTTACAGTATTAGATGTGCTCGTCCACTAAAAGAATTCTCCATTAGTAACTTACCGTAGTCCTCTTTTTCGACTTCGTTAATCCTGGAATTTGCTGCAACTTGAGTCAATCAATTAGAATACCATTTTTTCTTTCAAAATTTATATGAAATCAATGTAATTAAAATTTTACTGATTTCTTTATCAATCCGTTTAATTAAACATGTCCTTGTAACCATTATTATGCATAAAACTATTTTGTTGTATTGGTCCCAAAGTCTGTTGACTTATAAAATAAATAAATAAATAAACCATTTAACACCATATCTATAAATATTGTGAGAAAAAAGTAATTATTAGATAAACCGTATAGTTATCTTAAAGCATGCACTGTAATATTTTTATAAAGATTATCAATATTTTAAATGAGGTAATACAATATGATTCTGATGCTCGAGTGACCCCTTTGCATCACCATGTCTTAAGGAACTTACAGAATATACTCAGATGACTTCGTTTCTTAGAGGCTGACAGTGACCCTTAAATCCGGTGTATAATTTTTGGGATCAGCAACCTTCAGAAAAAAAATCATGATCCTTATATCCACAACAATGTTTTTCTTCTCGAAGAATTTTTCCACCCTGAAATATATGACAGAAGACAGGGTTGGACATACATTCTTAAGGTTATCATGTTCCGTGATCACGACTACTACTGCCTTTGCGTTACTTCTACTCAGATGTTTCCATTGAACTTGTTCAGGTCAGTGTAACCTTCTAAAACCTGCTTCCAGGTAGTTTCGGATTTGTTCAGAGCAAGGATGACACTTCTGCTGCCAGGATTATCGACACCCATGTAGAATTACATAGCTAACGATATTTCAGTATTTTTCATTATTGCTTTTCAAATTCTTATTTTTCCTAATTTTGTCAGCCATCTATTGTTCGTTAGTTCATTACGAATAGTAGATGATTGCGATAAGTTTAAAAGTTTTAAAAAGGAATTTAAATCATGTAAAATTCGATGTAGGAATCTGTATTGGCTGATATCTCGTTAACATGTGTTCCTACTCAAAATAAATTTAATTAATCACCTTATAGCCTTTGTTCGAAAGATGGTGACAAATTAAACCATCGAAATAGTGAAACCCATTTCATTAGATCATCTATAAATCCCGGCTCCCACACCTTTAGGACCAATCGAGCAGTCAATCAATTAATATCCTGTCATCTCCAGCAGTTCTTAAATTCTTCGGTACCACTCGAGTGTAGTCTCTCCCTTACGAAAAAAACACTTATTTTCTGAGAGTTTATACTCAAATTTGCGTGTAAACACTAATTTTTCGGCGATTACTCTCAAAATTCGGTACATACACTTGAAATTGGAGTTAACACTTGACAGTTAAGAATGATCACTTAAATTTGGGAATTAATACTCAACAGTTAAGAGTATACGCTGAAATTTAAAATTATAACTCTGAAATTGAGTATTAATTTTAGTGATACCTTATTCTGTAAAATAATACTCAAATTGATAGAGACCTCCGTGGCTCAGTAGATTAGGTGCGTCGTTCATTCGCGATAAACCCGGGATCGATCCCAACCTTCGCACCCTTTTCTTTCACTGATTTTATTGATTTATAATATCGCGTTTCGAGTCAAATGTATCTTAAAACAGCAAATATGTCCAAGGAGAAATATATTCATTGGAAAATTTGTTAGTGTTTACACTAAATTGGGTGTATATACCCTATCGCAATTTACACTCAAGGTAAGAATTTTGTTGAAAGTTTATTTTAAGATTTCCGTGAGGGATAAACCGATTTTATTCAATTTTTTTGTCAAAAATAAATGATTTGATACATCTAACCGCATCCGCCTGCCATTGTTGGTGTGAGAACAGATCTGATAGATTAATTCTTACTTTTGAGTATACGCATTATGTACTGGTTCGAGACGCAATTTATTGCCAAAGACTTCATTAAATCCCTTGTACCTTGTTCTTTATATGATCGAAGAGCCAAACTCAGTTTTGAAATCAAATCTTCTCCTTTTTCCAATCTAGTTTGCAGTATAATATCACTTCTAGACTATCCAGTTGCAGGGGCTTGAATGCTCTATTTGCATTTCCTGGAAAAGATCACAGTTTGTGTCTTGCCTATGGATTTGTCAATCGACCCAACTCTTAATAATGACTATTACTTTAACCTAAAATATTTTGCGTTATTCTAAGAGAACACCCAGAAGTAGACTTTTAACTCCCTACTGAAAAAGCCCACATGGGAGTCATATGGGACACATATGGGATCCACATGTCTCCCACATGGCTCCCACGTGGCTCCTACATGGTCCCATATGGCTCCCATATGAGAGTATGGGACCCATGTGAGAAATTGCTGCGAGAACCATATGGTTCCCACATGGGTCCCATGTGAGTCCCACATGGACCCTATATGGGTCCCATATGACTAACTTATGGCATAATTTTTAAATAAACTTAATGTTTATTGATAATTTATTTAAAAAATATAACACTGAGTGAAGCTTTTTGATTTTCATTTTGAAAAAAATAATTTTAATTATTATCATAATGAATATATTTTTTAAAGACTAAACCTATACAAAAAAATTGAATTTGCCTTCCTTTTTCGTCTGCAATATTTTTTAAATAATTTATTAATAAACAATAAGTTTATTTAAAAATTATGCCATAAGTTAGTCATATGGGACCCATATAAGATCCATGTGGGGCTCACATGGGTCCATGTGGGAACCATATGGTTCCCGCAGCAATTTCTCACATGGGTCCCATATGGGAGCCATATGGAACCATGTGGGAGCCACATGGAACCATGTGGGAGCTATATTTGAGCCATGTGGGAGACATGTGGATTCAGTAGGGCTATGACTAGATGTTATTTGCGTACCATAAGCTGAGCTCACACTTGGTAATGCTAGCTATGATGATAACTACCAAGTTCCACAAAACTGTCAACATCACGTGTTTTGGTCATTTACCATTTGCAAAAATTACGAAAACTACAGTTTCCAGCACATCAAAAAAATTATAATAAATATAAATATGTAATATAAATTAAATGAGCTCACAAAATTTTAATTTTTTATAATGCTAATATTACAAACCACTATAACAATTTCAACAAGTGCATATAATTCAAAGTTTTCAATGTTCAATTTTTTACTAGAAAGACCTGGCTGCGCTATATTATACAAATAGCTTGATTGTTAATGATGTGATATTTAAAAATATTTGGTAGATTCTTTAACTGGTACTATAGTTTGCTATTATAGACAGCATGATTTTATTCTTAGACATACAATAGTTATGCATAAGATTGACTAAAAATATTCCATTTATCAAACAACTTTTTTTAATACTTTAAAATCGATTGTGAAAAGCCAAAATTAATCAGCCATATTTGGCTCCTGTCACAGCTATCATGTTAATATACGTAGATACAGTTCATACTTATCATTGTTTCTCTAAAATCAACTTCAAAAAACCCGCCTGCATTCATTTCAAAACCGCAAAAAATGAACTTTTCCTTTATAAACCATTAGAATGCATTTTGCCAAAAGCCGAGGCCGCATCCAGCGGTGCGCGATGATAAATTCTCACGCACGCGCTTTATACACCCGCATCGTGCGTTTCACGGTCGCGCGTTCACAAAAGTCCTCCTCTCTCTCGCTCACTTGCGCGTAGGGGCACGTGCGCGCACGCGGGCGCGAGATCACAGAACAAGCCATTGTCGCGCCACATCCGCGGACTTTTCCTCTCCGACGCGTATCGCGCGGACGAAAAAACCACGCGGCAACGCGGCGGAAAGTTTCGCTGAAAAGGAGGCGCGGACAAACAGGAGAGAGAGAGAGAGACGCCGCGCTGGAAAAAAGGAGTATACCGCGGGAAAAGAGAGGCTTTCATTAAAATTTCACTGTTAAGGGTCGAGCGCGAGCCTGCGGGGACCAATTAGGAAAGAGACTCGCATCCTAGTCGTATATCTCCACGTGCGCGACGTTACGAGTTTCGTGTAAACGGACTTTTTCATACGGATTTTCCACGGTGCAGGATTTCTTTTTCGACTTCCTTTGTTTGACGCATGCATGAAAATGCGGGAGTGCAAGGTGATGATGCTTTTGCTGAGTATTCTCTTTGCCGACAAGATGCTGCGGCAGATATGAGACTTTGTCTACTGCCTTGACTCTGGACTTTCCTAGGAACCTGTGTTATGAATTTAATGTAGATTTGACAAGTAGACTGAGTTCGCATATAATATACTCAAGAATCGCCAGAAGGCAGACACTAGTCGTTTAATTACATTTTAATCTTGTTATTTAATGTAGTATTCATTTGATTTCATTAACAAGGTGTTGCAAAAGCGAATAAGGTCTCTCTTAAAAACTTTTTAATTAATTATCAATAACTTAAATTACTTGAAAAAAAAAGTATTAATTACTACGTACTTTAGATAAAAGATTTGTACTTAAAACAAAAGTTCCAGCAATGAGATTTTTAAAACATTTAAACGCATATTATTCACATAGCAAATACGTATACGTCATTTTGGTATAATTGTATGAACTGCCATACAATTTCTACGCGTATTATAAGATTCTTGATTTATTAACTACCCTAACATTATTCTAGTAGGCAAATGCAAAGTTATCAAAAGATTCTTAGATTGTTAATCTATATGTAGTAGAATAATAGTCTTATACGGCGGTGAAAGCCGCCAAGTTATATTTACATTCGTCTTTCAATCGCAGATAGTTATTGCACCCACTCGTATTTAAACTGCAAAAAATTTAATCTAGTTTACACTATGTACTCGGCACTGATTGAATTATTTTTTTAATTATTCGCTATAAAAATTAATGATTAAAGATTTCATATTGCAATCTTGAAACTTCGAAAGAATCTTTCCATTTTGTCGTAAAAAAAATCGTGGATCTAAAAATGTATTTGCTCTGTGAAGCGGAAATTTCGTCCCACTTTCTTTCACTTTTCTCCACATATTCACATTAACACGTACCACTAAAATATTGTGAAATCTTACCCCTGGCAGATAATAAATCTCAAGAGATTATACATGTTTTTCAGGCTAAAGAATCGGCGAGCTGACTACATATTGAACAACATACCTATAATAAATAATTTAACTCACTCTCTCTTGTTTTAAAAATAATGTTTTCATTAAAACTTTACTTTAGTTTTTAGTAAATGTTTTTTATATTTATAACAAAATTAACGAGTAAAACAATCAAATGCAGCAATGGCAATGCCATTCAATATAAGTAATAATTTGTATACACTTATCTATACAACCTATTGTTTAAAAATATTAAATTTTATAATAACATTAATGAAATATTCATTAAAAATAAAATAATTTCAAGTTTTAAAGTGTAAAAGGTAACATCAAACTTTTTATAGAAATGTTATTCTGAAGAAAGATTACACAGGCACATCAAAAGAAAAAAATGGTGTGTGTCAGAGACTACACAACCTTATATCCACGTATTTTGGCCCCTAAATATGATTCCAAGATCAGCATTGATCCAACACGTTTGAATTTTGAGATATCTAAGGTATAAGATTTTTGAGATATCTCATAAAACAAAGCGAACCTTTCTCAAAGAGAAAGCTTTGTAACGGTGAAAATTTTTGAATCAAGGATTTTGATGAATTACGATGTTTTTGAGGTTCCTGAGTTAGAATTATAGGTTTTAAAAAAATCTATGTATGTATGTATGAAACCAAATTTTGTCCCCGGCATAATTCTTGAACGAAAGGACGGAATTAGCTGAACTTTCGTATGCACCTTAGGTATGTCTTAATTTAGAACTGATTAAATTTTGGAGTCAAATGGATGACTTTAAGGTCTTATTTTTAAAAAAATAACAATTTTGTAAAATTTTTTTTTTCAAAACTAATTTTTTTTTTTAATTTTTTTAAAGATATGCCAAATGGAGACCAATATTCTTGAATTATGTCTTTTAAAACTACTCACGAGTTATTTTTGATTTAAAAATGCGGATTTGAAAAAGTAGTAATTTTTTAGAAAAATTAAATAATTTTATGAATTATAAATAACTTTTTGGGTATTACATCTCAAATGTAGACCGATATTCTCAACGTACATTCTATTTCCTTCAAAATTGTACATTTCAAAACTAATTACTAGCAATTTTTTACTTACAATTGAGAATTTGAAAAAGTAGCAACTTTTTCGAAAAATATAATAGTTATATGAATTGTAAATAACTTTTTCGGCATATTATTGTAATAGGTTTAATTCCTTCTTTATTTATGTATTTTAAAACTATTAAATGAAACGCGAATTATAATACTCTTTCAACTTTAAACTGTGATTTTTAATTTAAATGTGCAATAAAAAATGTCATAAAAATATTGAAGATACTCTTTGAAAAAGCATTCTGCTAATTCAGTTAGCAGCAGTTTTTATTTATATCATTGTGTGCATGCAGAAAGAACAATGTTCATAAAATACTAAAGAACTATTACGCCTCAGATCAGTTGAACTACTCTTACGCAAGCTCTTACTGTTTATTAATCCTGAAAATTCAATTAAAAATAGTATATTACACAACTAGGGAGGTAAAAAGTTGGCCAGTCTAGAGCACGTGTAAATTGCCACCCGAGCGGAAGGCGAGGATGTCCTCTGGGATGGCCCTCTTTATCCCCATGTTGCATATAAGCACTATTTTTCACCATACCCGGGCCAAAAATATCGCATTCGCGTTTTTGAGCCAGTCACGATTTTTCGGCTAGGGTATGGTGAAAAAAAAATGGTATGGCCTTATGTCTAGGGTACGGTGAAAAAAATTTATTTGTCTTCTCATCATTATTGTATGCATAATATAAAACTTAAAAAAAACGATTATTGCATTGTTTATTAACAAAAATAAAAAGAATTAAATTTACCAAAACAATTGCAGTTCATTATAAATGATGAGCGTGACCATTGAAAATTTTCTGAGAACGCATTAATTATTATATATATGTGTGCGTGCGTGCGTGCGTGCGTGCGTGCGTGCGTGCGTGTGTGTGTGTGTGTGTGTGTGTGTACGCCTGGATCTCAGCTTCTACTCGATCGATTTTAACCGGACAGGTCTCATTCTTTTTGTTTTTTTTTTGTTTCATGGCGGATTAAAAATCCGTTTTTTGATTGGGCCGATTCGTTTTTGTTTTATTTCGAATTTTCGATTTTCTCAACATTTATTCTTGCTTTTTTTCAATGATAGAATCGAGATATTTAAATCTAATGGGTAGCATTCGAAACAGCGTAAAAAACCTACAATTTAAAAAAAAAAATTTCTCTAGCTACCCCGGTTCTCTTGTTATTGACAAAAACGTGTTTTTTTTTTAAAAAAGCTTATAACTCCGAAACTAAACGGTCAATTTTTTTGAGAAAAATCACGATAATGCAGAATATAAATGGCTATAAGCTCTAAAAATTTGAATCCATTCTTTTGGTTAGTTTTTCAGAAAAAAATTGAAAAATTGAAAAAACGAGTTTTCTATGTCCAACGATTACGGAAGTAAAATTGACTTAATCGCTTTAAAATTCCTTGTAGAGATAGATTTTGTATAGTTCTCGGTCGAGTTCTTTGGGCAAAATGATTGGTCTAGAAATTTCAGAGATATTTGAGGTTAAAGTTTTTTTAACTTTTTTTTCAAATCGTAATTTCTCGAGAACGGCTCTATGTATCTGGATCGGATGGGTAGCATTCGAAAGAGAATTAAAATATCTATATTTGGAAAAAAAATTTTATGTCTAGCTATCACAGTTCTTTTGTTATGAACAAAAACAAAAACGTGTTTTTTTTTCAAAAAAGCTTATAACTCCTTAATCCTATCTCCTATCTTCAAAAAATGATGGATTAGTTATTATATCAATTTATTAGTGGTTTGGTTGGTGGGTGTAACGGGTTGCTAGGTCACAAAAACAAAAGTGGTGTAATTTCGATAAAATCACAGCGCTCACCGCGCGCTTCGAGAATACTAGTGATGTTATATATGTATATATGTATATATTATGTTAAACCTGGAACATTCTTGCCGGTTGATATAAATAAATAAATGAATGAATAAATTTGAAAATTAATACTTTTTAATCTTCAAAATAAATTTAATTATAATTATGGCATAATTTATTGCAAAAATTATAAATTTGTTATTAAAAATTAATTAAAGGAATTACAAAATTAAGTTTGAGGAAGCAACGGGCCAATGAATTGGCAGCGGTTTTTTTTTATGAAAATGGGGTCCCTTTCTTTAGTTATAAATAGGTTTACGAATATTTCGGCTATGTAAATGGATTGAAAAGTTTATGAAAAGAGACAGTAAAAACTTTAATTTAAGCTTTCTCTCGTTGAAGAATATCGATTTCTGAAAAATTTATAGGCTAATAAAAAATAGAGTAATTTCAAGCTTATACATGGAGTCGTCATTTAGAAATTACAATTATCAAAAAAACGTAAAAATGTTTTAACCTTAAATATCTCTAAAAATCATGAGACAATTCTTTTAGCTAAAGGACTTATGTACATAATAAATATATAAACTCTACATTTCCACAAAATTTCAACATGATTAAACCAATCTTTTTTTTCTCTAGTTATTAGGCGACAAAGAAAGAAACTTTGTAAAATACAAAAATTTTCAATATCAAATATTTCAAAAAGTAATCATACGATCTGGATAATAATTCACACATATATTATCTATATCACATACAAAATTGTCTATAAATTTAGAACTGATACATCGAGCCGTTTTCGAGAAATCATGATTTGAAAAAAAAAACTAACAAATATCTCTGAAATTTATGGACCAATCATTTTGCCCAAAGAACTCGACCGAAAGCTATCCAAAATCTTATACTCCTACAAGAAATTTTAAAGAAATTAAGCCAATTTTACTCGAGTTATCGTGCGACATACAAAACTCATTTTTTTCTAATAGATAAGTAATAGTAGTTTTCGCAGCGTAAAGTACTATTTTACACACCGTTAGCGATCGAATACGGTAGCCACGAATGATATTCAGTTGCTACGAGTATGTAAATTATGCATGTGTTGCGAATATTGCTTTTTGATATCGTATGCATAAGTAGTACGTACTTTACCCATTGTCTTAATAAAAACTTTACGCACTGAAAACAATGAGTAAAATAAATACTTTACGCATACTATATAAAAAAAGAACACTACATATACTATATCAAAAAAGATTTTACACAACCGCTACCGGTATGTAAAATCGTACTTTACGCACTTGTTGCCAGAACTACTATATTTCTATTTCAAACTTTACACATTTAGATTTAGGAGAAGGAAAATTGTAATGATTCAAAATTGGTGTTGAAGGGTACAAACAATACTAAACTATTTTGTAAAAAAAATGGATATCTACTAAAATTGTTTCCGGTTTATTATTTAGTTTATCTAAAAAAATCTTATACCTTAGATATCTCAAAATTCAGAGGTGTTGGACAAATTCTGACCTTAGAATCATACTTAGGAGGTAAAAATACACGGAGATATGGTGGTCTAATCTCTAGCACATATCATTTTTTTCTTTTTGTGGGCCTGTGTTATTTTTCACCAATAGCTTATAGTATTAATATTAGAGATCAAATATTTTTAAACTCGCATAAAATTTGAATCACATTATAATTATCGAGTATGGAATTATTTATATTTTACATATTTCATAAATGTAAATACTTAGAACTAAACTAAACTTATCTAAATATCCAAAAAATGAGTAAACCGAGAGTCTAGTCGTTTCTGCATATTTGTTGTGCTCTCGGATAAGTGAAACTTTTAGAAAAGTAATCACTTAAAGAGAATCTTTCGCCGAGTAGCATCTTTCATTATATATGCAGATGTCCCTCAGGACTCGAGATATTTTTGACAATATCTTTATTTACAAAATACATGCAAATCTAAACTTGTCTTGTACTCATAAATTAATAAGCAAATGAAAACATCAAACTGACTTGCATGAAGATGTCAAGAAATTACTTCCTTCAAATGAATCAGTGAATTTCACTGTGAATTAGTTATAGCCATACCAAATGAACTGAAATTTAGAATGAAATATAATTTTTACCGATTCACAATCAGAGTATAGACTTTTAAGTATAAGAATACATATAAAGAACAGTAATTAAAGACCCAAGCAACAGACTTAGCAACAGACTTAGTGCATGTTTCCATTTTAATTGTTTTAATTTAATTAAGCAAGCAGCTTGTTTCTCCAAATGCTCAAATTTTGTATACCTAACCCCATCTCGGACTTCTCATAATGAAGCAAGTAACCCGATAAACTTGGTTAACTTGAATGAATTTAACTCTCCTATATTTATATAGATATTTGTTTCGCGAATTCTAACAAGTTAAATTAATGAAATTACAAAGTCAATTGTTAAAAAAACGGCTATAGCCATAGTGAAGGGAAGGTGTTATATTAAAAATTAATAGCAAATAATGAAGTCAAGAATATATTCTTTTGTATGAAAATTTCAAACGTTTTAAATTCTAATTATTATTAATTATACATAATAAGTATAAAGTTTGTCGACAAAACATTGTCATCGTCACAAATGATTTTCTACTACACCAAGCATAAACATGAAAATTATACCATGCAAATTCGTATACACGCAACTATACACACACGAACCGCACTAGGTATTTCATATAGCGCGCATATGTAGGGGAGGGCGGGGCACGTGTGACACCCTAACTTTGATTAAAAATAACAACTAAACCGTGTATTATTTCAAAATGTACAAAAACGGAATAATTAGATCAGAAAAAATAAAATAAAATAAACTATTAACTTTTTTTTCATTTTCTTTTAATTATTGATAAAATACAGAAAAGAAATTCTGAAAAAAATGCTCTACGTGCCCCACCGGCGGGTGGATTGTGGCACCCGACGGGGCACGTATGGCACGGTCAAATTTAATATTTTACTATAGGTATTTTTCAATTCTTTTTTCCAGTAATTAATACTTTAATAATTATGCCATAATAAAATTTTCAAAAATCAAATAATTAATCAGTCTATTGAAAATTTAAAATTTTACTTTTATTAAGGAACATAACAATTTTTATTTTAAAATAAATTATTACATTTTAATAAATGATTTTATATTATAAATTCCTTCTTATAAAATATGATCACAACATAATACTTTTGTTTGATTAACAAATTATCATTATTATTACAATAAGTTTAAATTTAAAGATTTCGCATCATTTTCATCTATGTAGCATATTTGAACTACCTGACCATTGAAAAAGGCAGTTTGAGTATCTACAATTGATTCCTTCCTTACCATTGTTTTTTCTACTCTATAACTTAATACGCAGTCGAAATAATCGTTATTTACTTATTAATCTAATAATTGAGACTAAAAACTAGTTAAAACTAAATTATTGCACTGCGTAGTTGTTAACCCATCTTGCTCCGTTTTTGGTTTGTAGGTTACATGACTTCGCTCGGCGGCCGCCGCGGCGCACTGATACGCCCGAGTGTGCCACGCGTGCCCCGCCAGGGTGCCACGTCATGCCCCATTTTAATACCATTTTCATTTTTTAATTATATTATTTATAAAGATTTTCTGAAAATATCAAAAACAGGGCTTGAAAGATAAAAGTTGAAACTATCAAATAGGTTTGGTCTCATTTAGAAAAAAAATCATTTTCTCGTTGCTCCAAGCGACTTAAAAATGAAGTCAACCTTGTTTCTAAGCACCGATTTTCAATCTTATTAAATTAAATGTTAAACATTATCTATAATCTCAAAAGTATAGAGGAAAATTCTAAAAGCATATCTAATTAGGTTTACGTAAAAATTACATTTTTTGCATTCATTAATATTAAAAATATGAGGGTGGCAAACTTACCTACCTGACACGCCATGCCCCGCCTTCCCCTACATCCGAAATTTAGAACATCCCGCTAAAATTGTCCACGCGCGCCCAACATTACCCTTTTATCCCTGGCAGTCCGTGTGGCATTAATTTGCGATAACTCCTGCGCCGCTCTTTCAAAACATTTCGTGTGCGTATATACACTCCTGCGCGTGCCGTGATACTGCGAATACCCAGTGCAGGGTTAAAGAAAAAAAAAACTAACTGCGGAAAGACCTTTATGTATACACTGCCGGTATGCGCTCGCGCACGCACTTCGTATTAAACGAACTAAAAGCCTCCTCGAAATTTAATCTTATTAACTCGGGAAATAAAAAGCTTTTATATGTACCGAGAGTCGTCGGAGTCGTCGGCGTGCGCGCGTATACTCGAGGCGAGCGCGCGCGCGCTCTTGTGTATATTGCACTCGAGAGCAAACAATGCCGAAGCTGAAAAGAGCCCGAGATAGAGAAATGTCGAGCAAGAGAGCGAGAAAGAGAGAGAGAGAGGGGGGAGAGAGTAGCGATGTAAAGTGCGCGGACTGAACTTTGCAATGTTTGCAGCGCCGACGACCGCAGGATGCCCCAGGGCAGCCTTCAATGGCAGGGGACGCAGAGACGAGCCTACGCCCCAGGAGCGCACTGGAACGTTCAGGTACGATTTCACCTCGATAACGAAAAAACGATTCTACCCGCTTGGTAGAGATTGATTGATGATCATGTTCCTTATATTTGCTAATATATAATCAGAGAGATTGATAATGCGCTTGTTAAGGATGCCTTAAGTATAAGAAGTAAAATGTTTGATTTTTGACATTGTAAATTATGTATTCAAGAAAATCATTATAATTAATGATGAACTTTAAAAATTTTTATTTAATTGATAAAAATTTGTTAATATCTTTTGTTTAACACTTTCGGGTATTTATCAGATATAGTGCATATCTATCATTATATAGTACACAAGAAGATTAAAACTTAATATCCATGATCTATAAAAACTCAAATTGAATGCAAATAAATCTTTTGTATTTTTCTATTCTATGGAACTATATGAATTTTTTAAAATACTTTCCATTTACTTGATAAAAATTTAGAGACAAAAAGCTTTTTCTTTCTAAAGTAA
Organism: Torymus aiolomorphi; assembly: GCA_036365515.1. NCBI lineage: Eukaryota > Metazoa > Arthropoda > Insecta > Hymenoptera > Torymidae > Torymus > Torymus aiolomorphi. The sequence goes on along the minus strand of CM070875.1, from coordinate 189,443,185 downwards.
AAAAAAACAGTTATTTTACAAAATAATCTTGCAAGAACTTGTTTTAAAATGTTGAAAATTAATTTTGTCAGCACCTTTTTAGCATATAATACACTGTTGAAATTATTGTAACTATCTTCGTTTGTTAACAAAGAACGAACTTTTTAATTAACTTTTTTCATACTGACAATAATTTTTCTGTCTGCAATTTTCATAAGTTTCTGTAAATTAAATTATCTTGTTATTTACTACAATATTTTCACAAACAAATTCTTCGACTTATGTAATAGTTAAAAAAAGTGCGTTCTAATCGATTGCTCAAATTTTTACTTGTACAAAGAGAATGTACAACCTATGGGAAAACTAATTTTAACAGGGCTTCGAGAGTTGATTTCTGATGCCAATAAAAATGCAGCCAGGTACCGGTAATTAGTTCTCATAGACCCTTTAATTGTAACTCTACGCTTTTCTGTAACTTTACATATCAAGTTATGAATACAAAAAAATATTATAAAAATACGCGTAAAAAACTTTAATTGAAATTTTGTTTTTTTGAAAAATATTAACACCTCTGGAAGTTATAAGCAATTCAAGATGTGCACTCTAAAGATTGTACATTCTCCTTGTTCGATATTCATTCATTTCCTTTTTTTCAAATTCAACGTTTTGAATGAACAGATGATAATCATGAATACTCTCTACAAGTCAACATATCATGCATATTATTATAATAATTTTCAAGAAACCCTTCGTATTGAAATAATTTACAATTACATAGGCATATAATACCTATTAATAATTAAATGCTCTGATTCGTGATAGGGAAATAATTTTACTATTATTTGGAAATCAATATTACAATAACAACACTCATAATACGAAAGAAAATGAAAAATAAAATATTTACGACGATCGTGAAGCTAAAAATAAATAGCCCTCCAACGCAGTAGTTTTTTCACAATATTAACTTTTTATTCTCCTCCCTTTCCTTTTACGAGACAGTTAAAATTGCAAAGAACGCCCTGTTTATTATGTACGAATGAAAATTGCTATATACCCAAGATATGCACAAGCCTTAATGCGGCACAATCAACCCACGCTGGTAAAATACAAACACCTACTGGGTTTATTTTATTGTATTTGCATTTTTTAATTGAACTCTTTAAGTCGGCAATACGATTCGCGAAGTTAATTTAATAATGTCACTTGCCTCCTGACCTCTAGCTTAAACGTTTCGATTTTCAGATATTTCCAGGTCGACCCAATAAATATTAATGACGCAGAGCTGAAACGAATAATATTCAGATTTTGCTTTCAAATCAAATGGAGCGATAGCAATGAATCAAATGTTATATAATATTAAAAATATTACAGAATTCTGTATAATCTTAAAAGCTCATACTTCATAATAATATTTAGTCAATATAATTGATATGGTGTGTATACAAAGCTATGGAGATAATAATAGTCGAGAATACTAATTAGAGCATCAAGGTCGTGAATATAAAAGGAATCTTACAATTTTCATAAGTTCAAGGTGAATTTCATTTTTATTGTTGTTTGATATCAGTTGTTTCGGAAAAAAATTTTGAAGTGAACAAAAACAAAATTCTATTGTTTTTTTATTTTTTCTACTCAAAAACCTATTTAATATTTCACTTTGTTTAGTATTTAATATTCAACTAGTAACAAAATTAAACTGGCTCTCCTTCCGAGTGTGCTTAGTATTTTCCTAAATTTAAGCCCAAAATTTTCTTTCATTCGTGAGCTATGCGTCGCACAAAAACACACAGACGCACAGACATACATCTTTTAAAAGTCTTATTTTCCAATCAAAGATCTTTGAAAATATAAAAAAAACATAAAAATTTTAGTTTTGAAATTTTTCACTATTACGAAGCTTCATCTTAAGAAAAAAAAATGTCGTGTATAATATAATCTGATTTTTAAACTCTTATTTATAAAACAAATTCAATTTTACAATATGAGAGACTTTTGCTAAACCTGTGAAGCCAGATTTAGATCGGACTGAAACCAATTTTATTTTCTTCATGGATGACATTATATTGGAATCCTATAATCGTCTATCCTTCATTTCGATGGCCCCGGATCATTCAAAATTATCTTTTCGAAGCGCGAACAAAGTAAAGTAATTCATCGGTTACTCTTTAAACTCAAGTAACTTTGCAAGGCCCGGGAATACTAAAGTATCTTTGCGGATAACGGAAGATGTATAGTAATTCTTTTATTGACGTTTCAAGAACGGGTCGATGAAAGGTTTGAAGAAACTAGAAAAATCCGCAATTGATATTTTCGTGCAAAAATTTCTTTGAGCGAAAATTAACTTGAATCGACCCAAAGTTGATACTCTTGAAAATAATTACTCGTATTTGAGTAAGAATTTACTTCGTCTGCCTTAGATTTGACAATGACGCATATAAATTACATGATCCTAGTACATTTGATACTTCAGCACAATACCATGAAAAACCACAGAAATGGCCGTCAAAATCCATAACACAATTATTTTTTATTAGCATTTCTAACAAGTCATTACAAAATCAACTGCTTATCTAAGTCGCGTAGATTGAGTTACTTTATATAAGATAAATAAGACTTGATTTTTTTATTGCAATTATTCCCATGAACTTTTATAATATACACAAAAATCTGAAATCTAAATAGTTTAATCTCTTCCAAGGCCTTGTAAAGTTACTTGAGTTTAAACAGTACCCGGCAAATTACTTTATTTTATATTCCCGCTTCAAAAAGATAATTTAGAATGATCGAGGGGCATGGATATACACGGAAAAAAATGATTGGATGCGGTTACCAATTAATTGATAATCATAACCAATCATTTGCTTGCTTGTATGAAATATAAAATTTACCTACGAGAACTTCAATATATGTATTATAATTTTACTGAACAATTACATCTATTAACGATCTTTTTTAATTCTTTTATAATTGAATTTTTTTTAATGCTCAAATATTGAGACAATAATTTAATTATCTAAAAATAAATACTAAAGACCGACAGAAAATAAAAAGAGCTATGTGCTAGGGACTAGAGCAATACGTTGTGTCCTCCTTATGTTTTGTCATTCTGAACATGAATTCGCAGTCAGAATTACTCGATCGCATCAGGATTTTGACATATCGGAAGTATAAGATTATTGAGATGTCTAAGAAAACAAAATTTTAATCTTTTTACCATTTTTCATGTGAAATACCGGCTTGTTCCCTTTAAAACGCACTTTGGATGACTCTTCTACAATTTTTCGTCTTGAACATATAACTTTGCAAATTTTAAAGAATTGCATAATTGTTAACATCAAAATTAATTCTTTTTCCAAATTTACATATTACAAATCAGAGACAAAATATTAAATTGCTATTGAAGATACCTCAATAATCTTGTCATCAGATATATCAAAATCTTGACAAAAAGAATTCATTCTGACCTTGGATTCATCTCAGGTTAAAATAACAGACTAAAACACTTGAAAAAACACGGTACTCGAGTCTCTCACATATACCACTTTCTTTTTTTTTTTTTTTTGTATACCTGCTTAATTATTACAATGCTACATTTATTGTAATTTAAATCAAATTTCGACTAACAAGAAAATACGTGCAAAAATTTTATTTTTCATTTTCTTCAGGTACGAATATATACAAACTATTAAGAGTCTGCAATCGTCAACTGGTACTGGCCGAGTAAATTACACAATTTTGAATTAATAATTGAATATCTACTTAATAAATTTTCTGAAAATTCAATTGAGAGCCTTTTAATTTAAAATTAAATTCATTTAAAAAATATTCATAATGAAATATTGTTAGTATTTTAGACGATGTGAAATACCAACGTGATTCCTGCCTTATTGGCGCGCAATCGAAATTCTGTTATTTTTAATATAAATGACCAACAATATCGATAATAAACCTTCTCATAATATTTATATGAGATTTTCATGTTGGAAAATCAAACTGCACCATTAACATTTAATAACACGAAAATTTTATAGAATTAGATATTATTAGAACCGGTTCAAAAAACTTCTTAGTATATAGTTATCACATGAACAGGCACCTGGAAAAATGTTTAGAAATCAACAAAATAACTAAGATAAGGCAGAAATCCTGTCGGCATTTCAATGTGATTTTCATTTCATTCCCGCCTATTCGATATCACTGCACTATTCCTAAATATGTGATTTCAAAAATAAGGTTACAATACGTCAACGTTTTATCAGTTAAAATTATTTTGCTTGGTCAATACGAGATAATAAAATGCGAATTACAGTAAAGAAAACTAATAAACTAATGCTATAAATCAAGTATACACGGGAACCAAGTGCCGAGAAGAGTGGCGATGGAACACCACGCTTCGATTGATTGACGATACACAGGAATGATCGAACACGCTGCGGTTGGCGCGCATATTGCCCGCGCGTTCGCAGATTAATTACTAACTTGAAGCAATTAAATCGTACAGGTGGTGAGAGGCAAAGTGACAACACGCTGCTTGTGGCACGCCTGCAAGGCTCTTGGCATAGGGCTTCTACTAATGCTTTTAGGGGCTTGCATGGCTACTATTGGTAAATATTAGAATTTTCGTCAAGTTCATAGAAGTTTGGAAACAAAGCTTTATTTCATATTCTACTTATTACGAAACCCAATTATCTCACAGGGGATTATGTTATAATTGTGTTTCGAACATTTTAAATTCTTTTATCAGAATTGCAATGTCAAACTTTTTAATTACAAAATGTTCGAAAAATTGTTTCACAAATGGGAGAAAAATGGACAATTTCTACCAGAGAATAGATACATGCTTCAACCTATATAAGAGCTCACGTATACGTCCCCATCTCTAGAATAAATTTTCTCCAATTTTTCCCTGGTAAAATGACCCGAGTTTTAACGTGTACTTTGTTTACGCGTTCATTAATAGTTCGATGGTCCCGAGCGTCTCTATCTTATGTTGCTCTGACCATCGAGTTATTGAAAGTTTCAGTTACTCTTTAGAAATCTTCAAAAACTCCTTAAATATCGTCTACATTCGAAAAGAGCGTGCGCAAACTCCTCTAGTTAATTAAAACGAACTTTTTGCCTTATTTCATTACATTTATGCTGCCTTTTAGTAGATTACTACCTCATCAATACGGATTGATTGTACAAGAGACAAAAAAGATTCGAGTGTGATCGATATAAAAATAGAAGCTGACACCTTTCATGGATTAAATTAAAAACAAGCATACTGCTCGAATCAATAGATGCGATTTATTCAAACAGGTTGTCTGAACAAAAGATAAAATTAACTTTTTCACATCCTTTTCGTTAAAGGTTTTAGAGTTGATTACACATTTTACTTAAAAATCTATTACTATTGAATTACGAATAAGATTAATTACGAAAAATTAGAAGAAATATAGCTTTGTTCCAAAATCATAATATTTTTACATTAAAAAGTTATTGCTCTTGAAAATATAATTGCCTTGTGAAAGAAGAGTGATTTTTCTTCAGAGCTTATTTCAATACATGAAATTCATTTTTTACTACTTCACAAATAACGATTGGCTTATATATTATAAACTCTTTCATAGAATATCTGGAAAAGTAGATCGCAATGATTGTCGCTTATTCTTCTCTTGTTTGACATTTTTTTCCTTGTTTTCTACTGCCTAACAGGTTATTACGCAGACCAATTGTCTGTTGCGCAAGAAATTAGAGGCAACTTGACAATAAGAGTTAAGAACGAGTCGCGAGGGTTTCATCTTAACAATCTCAGCTACGCTGGACCAATAGTCATGGGCGTTGGAGGTAACTATTGAAGATATCAACAACTCATAATCTTGATCAGATTCATATTTTAATTTTTTTATGACGATATATAAAGTAATACAATAAAAAAATCTTTTTATAACTGAACACGTAAAACTAGGCTTTAGTGTTTTTACTTTACGCATTAGTGCAAAAGTAAATACTTGTAAAAAAAATAAGCAAGTACTGTACGTACGCTAAAGAGGCATCTAACGTAAAATTTCACGCGCTCATCACTTATAAGAAAAAATAAACGCAAATCGTGCCCAAAGTATAGTTATACTTTACGCACTTGTTATGTAAGACCAAATAATTCCTATTCTAAATACGTATTATTATTTTTATAACTTTTGACTACAAAAACTTGTAAAATATTTGTAATTATTAACAAATTTTGTTATTACCAAACCTATTATCGTTTACAATTGAACATCTTCTGTCCCGAAAGATTTCCACCTCTCCTCTACTTATCATCAAGTATAAGCCTCATAGCACGTACATGTGAATACAAAACTATTGCATTAAGCAAATCTTAAGCAGATTAAGCGAAGGAGACAAAAACTCGTCCTCTCCCGTGCGCGTCCTTGCGCGAAGATATAATTTCCGCGGCCGAACAAAACGCTGACGGCTCAGCCGGCAGCTCGCTCATCTCCCTCGCAGCCCGCGCGCGCTCAACTCTACCCGTAACGCGAACAAAGGGAATTCCAGGCGCGCGCAAACGCGCAGCCTGTGTACAGGCGCATACATGTATATATAGATAACTCAAAATCTGCTGCTGTCTTCCAGCATGCAACACACTTGCATGCCGAGCGCATTTAACCGAAACCTCGGCGACGAATGAATAATGAGGTGCAATCGCTGCCACACCGCCGCCGCCGTTAATCGAGATCCGAGAACAATGCTAGGAGAGAGAGAGCAGACCACGAGGAGGGAGGAAGGCATTGTGAGAAAATTGCGCGCTGCCCGAAAGTAGGCCGGGACGCCTAATATATCGATTCACGCGCGCCAGCACCTTGATATAGATATACATATATATATACCTATAGTGTATGAGAGAACACGCGGCTTGACTGGCAAGCAGCAGCCGAATACGCGGTCCAGTGGCGCGATCCAAAAAAAAGGCGATTAACGGCGCTAATTGAGGTTGAATCGAGAAACGTTTTGAGAAATCGTCAAATGGAGTGTGAAGGGAGTGGGAAAAATGAAAAAAAAAATTTGCCCCCAGAGAGATTTGAACTCTCGACCCCTGGTTTACAAGACCAGTGCTCTAACCCCTGAGCTATGGAGGCTCACGATCCTCACTGCGCTACAAGCCACAGCCACACCTCCGCGATATTTCTCGCTTGTTTAACGTATTTTAACGTGTTTTCGGATAATTACAACATTCTTTTTCATACATGAATTATTCTTATCAATGACGTCACTTAGTTACGTACCACTGGCACGTCTTGTTTAATTATTTGTATATAGATTCGTAGTAAACATTTTAATTGATTAAGTAAACATGGTAAAAATGAAATTTTAATCTTTCGTACTGAAAAAATTATTGATTTTTGTAATAAGCTTACATAATGGGTCTATGTGATACGAAAGAAATTGACTTTACCGACCATACTAGTAACCCGTGCTATCGAAAGAAGTTGAAAGAAATTCTTACTTTTTATGTATTCTGAACAACTTATGATCAATAATTTAATTTAAATTTTTTATTTTATTTTATTTTTTAATATTTAAATAATTTAGGAAAGAGTTTGGACTTGTTTATATTGATAGTAACAATGTCTTAAGGTGATTTCATGGGTATATATAGACCTCAAATATAAAATATCATTTGATGAATTGTTTTCACTTTGCAAGGTGCAAAACTTGATATACAATTGCCTGTAGCTTTCCAGATTGAAAAATACAAAGATAAAAATGAACCTTTCCAAATTAAAATCAAAAAGGTAGACATGATTTTTGGATAATTTTTCAAATTGGTGATATCTCTTTTAAAAATAAGTACTGAAATTATGTTGAAAAACATTTTTTTTTCCTTACTTGAAATACTTGTTAATTATACTATGTTAATTGTCACCTTGCAATATGAGAACAAATCGTTAGAGAATATTTTATAATTAAGACCTATAAATACCCATACATAAGCATCTTAAAATTGAATTTAATTATAGTTTTCTAAAATTCGGAAGTACTTATTTTGATGCTAGAAGGTTTTTATCATAAAAATGTAATATTTATTAGTAATAACACTCAACACATGAGCAACAATGATCTTGGCATTATTTATTATATTTTTTTTATTTTTGCTATACTACAAGTACTTCATTTTATAATTATTTATTCAAACGAAAATTTAAACTACATTCAACATCCGAAACAAAATTCTCAAAATGATTATATTTTGATATATACAAACAAATAATCGACGTTGCACTAAAGAAACTTTTAGTTGCAGTCTATTTATATAATGCTTTTATTTATTTGGAGATACTACAATCGATCTATTAAAAAATTGGTTTGGCCAAAACCAATATTTGATTTGTCATATATGGAATAGATCAATTACAACTAACGCTGTTTTTAGAAAACAGATATTTTTTGATTAATAAAATCACTTTGTACATATGGCTCATAAAATATACGATATTCCAAAATTAGAATTTTTCCCGTTGTAGTAATTTTTCAAATTGACAATGCATTGCCAATAATTGAACGAATGTTCTTCAGTTTTTCTTTACCAATATAAAAGTGTAACGAAAAATTGATTTATTATACTAGTTATAAAAAATACAAGCGCGTGAAGTTCAATAGCTTTATCGGTGTGTGGGATTGGGAGGGGGAGGGGGCGATATTTCGACCAGTCACTATAAAATTGAAGTCGACTTACGATACTCAGTAGCTCGACTATACCATTTTATAAATTCTACAAAATTTCAAAATTCTAAATTAGAAATATTATATTTCCGAATTTAACATATCAGTTGCTATCCAAAAAGTATCGAATTTCATTATTAGACTTTTAATCCAAACGTACAACAAGTATTAAATAAATTTCGTAGAATATTTTTACAAATGTACGAATATTCCACACCAAATATATTTTATGTTATTATAAATACTGTAACAGCCAGTTTTCTCTATTTGAACAGTTTCGAATATATATACTATCTAACTTTAGCAGTGGATACATTGACGATTCTAAAATGCTTATTTCTTAAAACTAAATAGTCGATTATCTGCTTTCTTAAAAGATATGATTTCTAACAAACGCACATCGATAAAACAAATATGTTTAAAAATTCGATTTCCAAGTCGTGAGATTCTAAAGTCTCCTTCAATTTTATAGTGAATCGTCGAAACATCGAACCCCCCCTGCTTTATCGTGATCCAGTTTATTCGTGATAAAGACGCGTCTATATCTCTTGGCTTTACCGCGCCACGCGTATAAACACTGCACACGTATACACGAGTATACTGCGACGTGTCAGTGTAAATGTCCGTATATATTTCGAATGGCGTGACATTGATCCGAAGATGCCTTGATAAGACGGCAAACATTACGAGCCTCGATATAACACGTGTTACCCATGTGCTCGTACCATCAGAGTTGGGTAACATTCACCATTCATCTTCGAAAATATTATTCGTCCCAATGATTACATTTTGTGCTAAGTACCGTACCTACTGGCCGTTGATGTATAATAAAATGAACTTCATAATAAGTGGATATTTGAAAATAATTGTTAAATAAGGACTGGTATCAACGTAAATTCATAAGTCCTTTCAATAAATCTTCTGAATGAATACATATAATTTTAAATTTATTTGAAAAAGGATGTGAAAATGACCCCCATCAAATACGTTTCCTTTGAAAGTTATATATAAATTCAATTCAAAATAAAATAAAACTTTGCTTCTTGTCGTGGAAAGACAGTGTCTTTGAATATTCGATTTATTCTTGAAAACTTCGTGCATTAAACATGGGGAAAACTTCGAACATGTACGGAAAAAAATTTCTCGATTCCGCGAAAAAAGATCGTATTCAGGACTCAAACATTTTATTGCTTTTAAATCTGCTCAACTTTTTGAAAACTCGCTTTATGCTGATTTATAACTTTGTGTATTGTGTATTATTCATTCCATCGAGTGGGTTCTTACAAAATGTGTTATAAATTTTTTACCAAAAAAAAAATAATTGTAATAAAAATCTCAGTAATATTCTTTACATTTCATGTTTATAATTGATTGATTTGGTTAATAATAAAGCATTCGAAATTGGATAACAATATTAATTTCAAACTAATTAAAACCATACACTAGTTATTTTCAAATAGTAGAACTAGTTTTATCGAAAAAAAAAATATGATTAAATCTATAATGAGCAAAAGATATATGGGCTACCTTGAAAGGAGTATGCATTAAAAATCTTTCACGACTTAAAGAACTTTTAACGAATTTTTAACTGCATAATAACTATTATTAAGGTTGTAACTCTCCCAACCATGTGATATAATACCCCAACGTAGCTGCCTGCAAACCCGAGCAGACATTCAAAACTACCATAGTCGTAAACTTGCAACTTTGAAAACTCCATCCTCCTCTACCCGTCAGCTGCCCCCTCGACCATAACATAAAAGCATTATTCTCCTCGCAGTCTCCTTGTCTCTCATCTTCTCTCTTTCGCTCGCCCGTCCGCACAGGTTTCATCGTGGTGGCAGCCTGCGTGATGACCTTCGAGGCGCGCGACAGCGCGGCAAAGGTCGTGCCGGCGCGATTCCGCTTCAATCAGGCCTCGACCCTGAAGAACGCGAAGCAGCGCAACCGCAAATCCACGTCCAGCCAGACGAGCAAGTGGGATCACCAGCTGGGCCTGTTCCGCGTTAACCGCAGCCCCAGCCCCAGCCTCAGGGACTCGTCGCGTCGTCAGCTCATAGCCGCGTTCATGCAGTTCTCGAAGAACCTCGAGGACAAGGGTGTGGCGAACCAGATGAAGAAGAGCCCCAGCGCGCCGACCCTCGTCGACAAGAAGTCGCCTAGGAAGAGGACGACCAACTACGGCGGTGGCTGCGCACTGCTCAATCCAGAGCTGCTCAAGAGGCACGCGGTGTCCGTCGACAATCCGAGTTACAATCCTGCACAGGTGGGTACTATATCGATTTCAGTTTTAAGTAGAAGAGGGTCAGGTCTGTGAGTCATGCACGCATTCGAATTTAATTTCAAGCATCTCTGCTTTCGGATGTGTTTTTCAGATGTGAAAATATGAAGGAAGTTGCAATTGGTAGCAGACTATAAAGATATCACAATTTTTTGAGATATGCTAAGTATACTCGAATCTTCTTTTATATGTATAATATACACGCACACGTGTACACACGCACTTCATATGATACATGCAATAAAACTATAATGTACAATTTTTCTTTTTGTTACTTGTATTTTGAAAACAATAAATAAAACGAAGAAAAATAAGTTTTTATTTAGCATATGCAAAAAGAAAACGTTTGACTCTTTGAAGTTATGCTAGTCTACAATTGAATGATCAAAATAAAGCAACGAATGGCAAAAATCCAAATGTCTCAATTTATATGATATGTTTTGTCGCTCTTAAAGCAGAAAAGGGTATTTTTATCAAAATAATATATAAACTTGTTTTCTAAAATTTTATTTTATTTTATGAAAACTTTTTGTAAGTTTTCTAGAAGTTGAATAATTTACACTGTTAGGACAAACCTTTTTTTAATTTTTAAATCGACTTAAAACATTTGTCTTAAAAACGTTGATTTTTTTGTACGGCACAAAAAGTAAAATTTCTGTATATTTTTGAAATATTCGTTAGAAAAATGTTACCTATTGCAGTACTACGATACTATTAATTTTCTAAAAAAAACAACGGCATAGAATTGACATAGAAGTCATATAAAATATTTATTATGTCAAATGATCATTTTTAATTTAGAGAAATTGAATATAAAACGTCTAATATTTTTTTCGTGATTTTGTAAAATAATAGTTGTGCTTTATTGAAAATTTAATATATTAAAAAAAATATGTTTTATCAACTCTGATCACAATTATCGTTGTAAAGAACATTTTTGCCGTCACATTTAAAATTCAGTATAGTTATTTTGAAAATCTTCATGTTTCAGTAAAGAAAATATTTTAAAGTGCATTCATGGTTTTATCGATTTTTCTAATAAATTATTCATCACAAACAAATTAAAATTCAAGCAATTTTTTTCCATATTATTTGCTGTTGAATGGCCCCGAAAAATACATAGATACAAGATGCGAAATATTGATGCCCCTCTTCAAGGCTATCTATTACATTTTGACTGGCAGTAATCATACTACGTGCAACCTTTCGTAAAAATATAATAGATAGCTTTAAAGAGGGGTGTCAATCAAATTACCAAAACGTCGGCGAACTAAACAATTGGTGTTGTTATTTATATAACCACCTCGACAGTTGGAGCATTCATCCCCAACTTCCAACATTTAAATCTTTCGCTGTCATTCATCAATTATTATTATTATATTATTGTTAATAGGTAATACAAATAATATTTGCTGCTAACATATTATGAATTGCACAAAATGTGTATCATTAATATATAAAAGATATTATATTTTTAAAAAGAAAAATAAAAAGAAAATTTTAGCTCCTTATTAACTTTGTTGGAAACGGGAAACCCCATTTTTATTAACCATATACAAAATTACAAAGAGTAATCGTAGCGTAAATCGAAGTTGCTTTACGGAAACTGAACCACTTATTTGCAAGTCATTCGAGACCTCAAAGTAACTTATTGAGTTTGCTCTTCTACTAAAATTATCTTATACAATATCCTAAAACATTTCAAACATTTTGTCTCGAAAACTATCACACAGCATCCACGTAGAGGAAAGGAAATTAATAACCACCCTAGCAAAATCTAAAGTGTAACAAATTGTTTAGTAAGTGTAGAAAAGTGTAAGAAAGCGTAATAAAATGTAGTTTAATGCTGGATTTTGGACATATTTTACATTTCTTACACTTATTTACACTTTCTTTACATTTTCGTACACTTTTGTACATTTTATAAAGTGTAAAATAATGTAAAAAAACCATAATAATCTATAAATATAAAAAAATGTAAAAAAGTGTTAAAAAAATGTACAAAAGTGTTAAAAACAATAGAAAAGTGAAAAAAAACATATTAAAATGTAAAAAAAATATAAGCAACTGTAAGAAAATATAAAAGAACTGCAAGAATGTGTTAAAAAACTGTAAAAAAAATGTAAGAAAGTGTAAAAAAGGTATAATAAAGTGTTAATAAATGTAAAGAAATGTAAAAACACTATAATCAAATGTTAATAAATGTAAGAAACTGTAATAAAATGTTAATAAATGTAAAGACGTCTAAAAACTGTAAAAGAATTTTTGAATTATGAGTATCAAAGAAACTATAACAAAATATAAACTAACTGTAAAATAGTGTAAAAAAATATAAAAAACGTCCGAAATCCAGCATTAGTCTACACTTTTTTACACTTTTTGACACATTTTTTACATTTTTTTACATTTTTACATTTACCTGCATTTATTTACATTTTTAAATTTTTGCTAGGGCAGTTCGTGAATTTAATTTATTTAATGCTTACAAAATATAGCGATTCTCTCATCTTACAAGAATAATTAAATAGCTTGCTAGGTAATTTATTTACAGTTTAGCAATATCCAGGATGGATCTCCTTCACGTCTGTAAAAATAAAAATTTGTTGGTATTACTAGAAGCTTTAATATTATGGAATTGCCTTACTTCATAGAAAAATATTGATAATTTTCGTGTATTTTGCTAAAATAGCTCGAAAATGATTTAAAATGATTTTAAATATCTCTCCTACTCTCTAGCACACATATACTTAAACATTTTTCAAAAACTGAATAATTTATTTCACACCAATGGAAAGCTTTGACTTTGAAAAAGCTAAAAGAGTATTAGTTATAAACTTTTATTGCTCAGTACAAATTATTTAAATAGTTATAAGTTGACTTACTGTCGTTGTTACACTGGTTGTGGCATCTAAGCTCACTAGGGTTGGAATAACTAACTCCGTTATCTCCGCACCTTGGATCCAACTCTCTTGACCATGAGCAAGCACAGCTGTCAGCCCAGACGTACATTACTGAGAGTACTGTAATACAAATTTACAATCATAATTTAAATCAAACAAAAAATATAATTAGCATCAATAAATGCAATTTTTTCAAAGAAATATAAAGTGGCTGATTCCATTCAAATTCAGGAATGCTATCACAGATTGAATTTTTGTCCGCCTAAAAAAAAAACTATAAGACTGTATTCTAAATCATATTTAAGAAGACACGTGTCTCGGGATTTTGCTTAAGGTGATGCGATACCCTTCACACATCACATCACCTTAAAAAATTGTTTTTTATCCCACAGCCAAATCAATATTAGACGCAAAAATAAAAATTACAATATTTAAAAAGTACCTCAATTTTCAAACTGCTGTAACTTTATCAATTTTCAACCTTATGAGATGTTTTTGTTTTCAAAATGTGAGGAATTTCATCTAGTTTTAAGAAAAAGTTTAATTTAATGATTAAGAAAAACTGAAAAATGACGATTTTAAAAAATGTAAATATCTCAAAAACTATAATTTTTTTTTTGTCTCAAATTTTTGCATGAATTATGCTGAATTTTTAACATATTCTCACCTACTGGAAAAGTTACTTTTTTTGGAATCAGCCAAGTAAAAGAATAATTTACAATTCTGTAATTTTATAAATGTACTTACCGACAAGAAGGATGAAAAAGGTAGCTTTCGACATTTTTGGAGCTCTATTGTTAACACTAGGATAATGTATGTAAGCCCCTGGTCATTCAGACGTATACATAAAAGAACATTATAATTGTTTTTCAATAGGATTTAAATATATTTACTAAGCTTCACACATTTGTTAATTTTGCATCAAAATTACGATTATAAAAGTTGAATATAGGGGAGACCGGGGTTGGTAAGCACACTTTTTACATAATAATTTTTTTAATTCCTAAGAATGTTCTACAATTTTTATCTATAATCAAATTTAAAAGTTTTAAAACCGAAATATATTTTTATCATCTCTTCATTGCGCCAATCAGCTCCTACCCCGGGGCTTGTTGGCTCTTTAGTTGGGGCAGGTTCACTAACAAAAAATTTGAGACAAATCATTGACCCAATAGATTTTTTATGATTTTTTTAATCATAATTTCAAAAATTTAAACATACTTTATGCACATATTTACAATTACATTTCATATCAAATGTACAACATATTCAAACTGTACATTTATAGACAAATAAACAACAAAATTAATATTTTAATAATTTTAGACAATTTTTCTATTAAAAAAAAAATCATATAATATAAAATTAAAAATCAAAATATTAAAAATAGATTTTCCAGCGCATGTTGGCGTAAAGTCAATTTACCCGGAAAAAAGGGCGATCAATTGCCCCGAGGGTGTATCACAATTTCAAACATAATTTATGCATATGCTAATAACATTTTCGAAAATTTAATATGTATATAATAAAAGCTAAGGGCAAGCTTTACAATATAAATTTACATTAATTACTCAATACTATTTTATTGAAATATTTTACACTATATAAACTATGTAACAAAAATTCCAATTTTCCAAAGAGCTTATCGCGACGAATGATGTTTTGACTCTCACAGTCTCAGCAACTACACACGACAGCAACTACACACGACAGCAACTTACCTCTGTATGGCAACCGGCCCCGGTCTTCCCTATTTTTTTTTTAGAAAAATCAAGTTAAAAAGATCGCCTAAAAAATGTATTGTGGTGAGGGTAGTGAGCAGATAAAATAATATACACTACTAGAATAAACAAGAAATAGTCGAGCAAGTATGTTTATTGCTCCGTTCTGTTCGGAGTCAGAAAGCTGAATACACGTGGTCGTCAGCTTGAGAGTTGAAGAAGCGTGCTTTCCCCACGTTCGGCACAATTGCGCGCCCTCGCGTGGCATTCCGGAGCAGTTGCCGCGCTTTTTCAAATCACGCGACTGTTTTTCCGACTTTTTCATTTATATTATATATTGTTTTTGTTATATTCAATATTTTAAATATTAATGATAGATATACATGTATATATACAATTACATATAAATTACATATATAACAAAATACATATATACAACGGCAATAGTAATACAAATAACAATGCTCGCTTTGCGTTACAGGTATCAACTTTGCTTTACAATTTTGTATCTTTCGATTACAATCTTTTACAAGTAACACTCCTTTTTCGACTATCTCTTAAAAATAAAGGATCAAAGATGAAGTGAGAGAATCTTATTAATTTTTCTCAAATTTCCTCATGCAACTCGTGCATGTTAATCGCTTATCTTGACTAGCTTACTCTCGCTCCGTAGCCTAAGTGGCTTGGGTAGATCTCACGATTTTCTCAACCCCCAGAGTGATCTTTAAACCAGAAGTAAGTTTTCACTTACCTCCTCACGAGATCTGTTAATTTCAAGATAATCATAAATAAAATTTATGTTTTTAAATATATAAAAACTTTATTTAATCATTAACTCATATGAATAATAAGTACTAAGTATAAAGGAAATAAAGGATTTTTTACATTATAATGCATTCTATAAATGATTTTGGAATTCTATATGGGAGTTTACCATAAACTAAACAAAAAAATCGTTTTGATCAATGAAATTGATTATTGCTAATTATGTTTTTAAAATGTCTTCTCACAAGAGAAACACATAACTGACTTCGTGAAAGTAGTACGAATTTCACACCTTGATATATTTATTGAATCACATTTTCTCTATAGATTAGCCGAATTAGGTGAATTATAGACGCGACAGTTTAAATTTAACTTCTATAAATTGCAAAAAAAAAAAATTTTTATATTACTTCCATACGAATTTCAAAGAAAAAACTTCACCTTTCTAATCTTAACACTTTCAATTTGATTTTTTTGCTTATATTTTGACTATAAACGAAATAGGAGAGACTGGAGCAAAACCGGAATTCTCGATTTCTCGGTTAATACTAGTGCGATCTAGAACATAGCTATGGCATCTCTTTGAGAATGTTCCAATTATCATTTTGTACACGATCGACATGTCAAAAATAGCCTCGCGTTGATTTTAGAAGAGATCAAACATTTCTTAGCTCGCAAGACCGTGTTCATCGTAACAATTATAGTGTGTATAATCTTCCTGTAAGCAACATACTCCTTCAATACGTACACAACCTTATTATTTATGCTATAATAGATAAGTGCAAGCAATTCCGTTTCTCAATTTTGCTTTTAACTGCAAAAAATGAATAATTACTTTTTTTTCGAACTTTGGAATAAAATCAGATATCTTAAATTGGGGTAAACCCGCATAGCTTATTTTCCCTTTTTTTTAATGTAATGATAAAATAAACTAATAATAGACTGTTAATGCGTTGTTCATACATTAATATAAAATTAATTTGTTTTTTGGTACAGAAATGCGTAAATATATTAGAAAGTCTTCCCGGCAAAGATGGTCGGAATAAAATATGGCTTGAGCGATTTTTTATTAAAAAAACGTTAATTTATAATTATTAAACAAAAAATACCTTCATTAAATAACGTTTTTACATCTTTGTATTATTTCTAGAATGTCGAATACCAACATTTAAAATTAAAATTCATTTTGGAAAGAATAATGAAAGTATCCGGTTTTACCCCGCCATTTTTTTAAGGAGTAAAATCGGATATTTTCGTAAACTTTTAATAACATTTCTTACAAATACTTTTTTAGCGAGTTTATTAGAACTATCATAAGATATACTCGTTGAAAAATTGGATCAAAATGACAAAAATGCAGATTTCTACTTATCGATATTACAATTTTTTTTTAATTAAAAAATTTCTAAAGAGTTTTTTGGAAAAACACAATTTTCTGCTCCCTTCGTATATTTAAATACTGTACAAAAAAATTTTTTTTAAGCCATTCTATTCATATTTTGATAAAGTATACTCATTGGAAGATGATCTCGGTATCCCACATCTCCTTACGGACGTTCTCCGGCTCAACTTCATGAATATTGCAAAAATTGTGATCTAAAAATATTATTTATGATTCCCTATACACTACTCCAAAAATAATAAAAAATGACGGTGTAAGAAAAAAGGTGTCAATACGATATTTTAAATAAATACCACTTACACAGCGTGACTATATATAGAAATGGAGTTTTTCTTTATGTTGCTATGTCTCTGAAATTAATACCGCTTGCTATGTTGAAAATTATACCATATTATTCCGTTTGATTTCTAGTTTTATGCCTTAGGGTTAAAAAAAAACACAAAGAAAACTTTTTTTACAGTAAATCGAAATGTATTTTTCAAACGAACTTAGATAGGGATCCCACGTTAATGCTGAAACTTTAAAGTCAAATATTTCTATTTGTAATACCGCTTTGGATATTCAGTTACCTGAAGTCGATTTTCAATTACCTGAATTTAAACTAAAATCAATTTGGTGTTAAATATTGTTATTATTTTGTTATCTATTTTTAAGAAACGATTTCCAAAAAATATCCAGTTTTACCCTAGTCTCACCTACTTGCTTTTTTCGCCTTATAAAATGCGAATAAAACTGAATAAAACTTTATTCAGCGAGGCTCGCTGAAAATTGGTAATAAAAAGTTATATAAAAATGTAGTGATCATTCTCAAACAATTAGAAATGATTTATAAGGTATATCTTTTTCATATTTGGAAGCTGGCGACATTGGTTATCTAAGTTTTCGGATAATAGTGGAGATAAAGAAGTAGAAAAGTGGCCGAATTAGATTAGTGGCTGAATTACCTTGAGTTATCTTATTCTGAAATCAAATAAATAAATAAATAAATAAATAAATAAATAAATAAATAAATAAATAAATAAATAAATAAATAAATAAATAAATAGATAAATAAATAGATAAATAAATAATTTCTTTTTTTCTTTTCAATATATATATACTGTTTTTAAATCAACATTTTTTAAACGAAAAAATAATTTAAATTAAAATTGACTATTTATCCTTTCCCCAACAAAATGTTTTTGTTTTACAGCACAAAAAAAGTAAAACATCTGTAGATTTTTCAAATATTCGTTGGGAAAATTTTAGCCACACTCATCGTTGTAAAGACCATTTTTTGTTACACTTAAATTTCAGTACAGATATTTTAAAAATCTTCATGTTTCAGTCAATAAAATATTTTAATTTGATAGTTGCATTCGTCGTTTTATCGATTTTTCCAATAAATTATTGATCACAAACAAATTAAAATTCAAGAAGTTTTTCCATATTATTTTCTGTAGAATGGTCACGAAAAATACTAGATACCAGATGCGAATATCGACTTAAAGAATTCATGCAAAACTTGTTATATTACTGTTATTAGGTATTAAAGATAGTAAGAATAGTAACATTAAGAATTGCACAAAACGTGTATCACTAATATAAAAGATATCATATTTTTAAAAAGACAAATAAAAAGAAAATTTTAGCCCCATATTAACGTTCTTGCAAAAGGGAAATTCTATTTTTATTAAATATATTAAATTACAAAAAGTAATCGAAGCCGTAAATCGAAGTTGCTTTCCCGAAAGCTGACTCTTATCTGCAAGTGATTAGGGACCTCAAAGTAATTTATTCACTTTGCTCTCCTACTAAAATTATCTTATAAAATATTCTATAATACATTTCTAACATTTTTTCTCGAAAACTATCACAAAGCATCCACGTACAGGAAGGGAAATTAATAACCAGTTCATTAATTTAATTTATTTAATGCTTGCAAAATATAGTTTTTCTCTCATTTTACAAGAATAATTAAATAGTTTGCCAGGTAATTTATTTGCAGTTTAGCACTCTCCTTTACGAGCCGCCTTCACAGCTGTAAAAATAAAAAGTTTTGGTACACGGAGAGAAATGGTTGAGTAAAAATTACTATACTGTATTGAAACCGGGGGACAGACTCAAATTATCAAAAAAATTACTATACTTACTAGTAAAAATTGTTATAAATGTAGTAAAAATTACTAGAAATATAGTAATTTTTACTAGAAAGTATGCTAATTTTTTTGATAATGCGAGTCTGTCCCCCGGTTTCAATACAGTATAGTAATTTTTACTCAAACATTTTTCTCCGTGTATTACTACAAGTTTTAATATTATGAAATTTCCCTACCTCATAGAAAAATACTGATAATTTTAGTGTATTAGGTTAAAATAGCTAGAAAATGATAGTTTACTTTTTCTTTTAAATATCTCTCCTTCTCTCTAACACACATTATACATAAATATTTTTTAAAAATTAAATTAGTACATTACGTAACAAGGGCGCAAAGTGGGTGATTCACGCCCAAGTCGACAATAAAGACGAGGGCGTGAATCACCTTGCGCCCGTGTTGTGTATATACTATTTTTTGAACCACGGGGCACGAAATTCGATTTTGATGCCTGTATAGCGGGAGCGAAGTATTTTACTTTTGCGCCCTAGGACGTGAATCGGGCACTTTGCGCTCGCTAAACAGGCATCAAAAATGGAATTTTGCGCTCCGAGGTTCAAAAAATTTATTTCACACCGTTGTAAAGCTTTGTGTTTAAAAAAGTTCAAAAGTATTAATTATAAACTTTTATTGCTCAGTATAAATTATTTAAATAGTTATAAGTTGACTTACTGTCGTTGTTACACTGGTTGTGGCATCTGAGCTCGCCAGGGTTGCCATAAGTAACTCCATCATTTCCGCACACTGGATCCGACTCTTTTGTATTAATGTATGGGCAGTCGTCAGCCCAGACGCACATAACTAAGACTACTGTAATATACAAATTTACAATTCATAATTTAATACAAACAGAAAATAGAATTAGCATCAATAAATGCAATTTTTTCAAAAAAATATAAAGTAAAAGAATGATTTATAATTTTATAAATTTACTCACCAACGAAAAGGGTGAAAACGTAGCTTTCAACATTTTTGGAGTTTTGTTGTTAACACTTTTGTATAATGTATGTAAGCCAATACATACTTTCGGTCGTTTATATAGAGTTTACTGCCCTTGGTCATTCAATTTTACGACTAGACGTATACGGAAAAGAACATTAAAATTTTTTTTCAACGCGATTTAAATATATTTACTTCTAAGCTCCACACATTTATTAAGAAAAATATTTGTGCTTGATGTTTTTAAAAATTTTCCATCAAAATTACAATTTTAAAACTTGAATATAGGGAAGGCCGGAGCTAGTAAGCGCACTTTTTACATAATAATCTTTTTCTAATTCCTAAAAATGGTTTTTGAAGCAAATATTGCTGTCTAAAACAGTTACTCTAAGTATTGTTCTTCAATTTGTATCTAAAATTTAAAACAAGTATATTTAAAAACCGAAATATATTTTTATCATCTCTTCACTGCCAATTAGCTCCTACTCTAGAGAAAAAAGTAAATTCAATATAAACTTAGCCAAATATCCTTTAAATAATACACTTATATATTACGCCCACTTTCGCGGGCTCCAATGCCCGCCGCTCGCGTTTACGGACACTTCTTTTTTTCCGTTGGTTTCACTTTCCAAATATAAAACCGCTGCTAACTGCTTTAGCAGAATACTTTCTCAAAGAACTCTTTAACCTAAATTCATCCTATATATTATCATTAAAAACGAAACTTTTTATTACGCTCTTTCTGCATATAAATTAATTAATATCTAATATTTGTACACATTTTGTTTATACTTTGTTTTTTATATTGTCGATATATTTATAATGTAGATATTAAGTCTAAATTTTCCGTGTTTTTTTCGCGTCAAATTTTTTTTTTGCCTGGCGGGCCAAAAGTACCACTTTTGCTCTCGGCACCCGATCGCGAAGGTTGTATTTTCGGCCTCGCCAGGCAAAAAAATCGTATATGCACCTCGGGAGCAAATAAAGAATGCCTCAGATCGCATGTTTGTCACCCTTCCCTTCGGCTCGAGTGACAATTTCCATGCGATCTGGGACATTCTTTACTTATACTCCCTAGGTGCATAATATACTATTTTTCTTTCTTAAATTTGTCAGACGTTCGGAATCTTGTATACGCTTGATTTATGGTGTCAATCACACTTAATTTTCTCAAAGTCGAATGTTCTCTCTCTGCGCACGTTTAGTGTCGGTTGAGCTTATGAACCCAGCGGCGAGAAAAATTATTTTCGATTTTTTTCATATTTTTCGTTATTTTTTTTTTAACCGACTTAAATATTATCCAATTGAGTCGAAAAAAAATATGGATAGATAGGAAATTTCAAGACTTTTCAAAAAATGGACCTACTTTTGACAGATCTTCAAACCCAGCGACGAGAAAAATTATTTTCTATGTTTTCATATTTTTCGTTTTTTTTTAACCGACTTCGTACTCTGGTAGAAATTGAAGTCATGTTTTGGGTAGTAAATGGCTAGTTTGAACCGAGATGGCAAAAAAATAGACTCCAGTTTTCTACTACAAGTGTAACGCTTTTCTCAACCTATTTTTCATATTTAATTGCCGCAAAAATGGTCAAAATTTTGTACTATATTAATTTGGGATTTTAATTCTAGTTCAATGATACCTAACCGACGAAGCCATTAAAAATCAAGTAGCAAGCTTTTTGTTATGGCGATGAGTGAGAGAGATACAGTCACGTGGCAAAATAACGATTTTGGTTTATATCTTATAGAATAAAGCTCTAAATAGTGCAGAGAATACTAAATTGTATATATATCCCGAAAAACTATCTCTTAAGAGAATAAGTTTTAGAATACATCGACACCCCGTTCAAGAACAGCACAACTCAGGGTGATACGAAAACTAGTACAACTCAAGGCTTTTTACGAAAAAAAAAGCACAGTTCGCGTCTCCTTACGAAAAAAACACGACTCACAAGAAAAAAAGCACAACTCTCGCTGCGCCCGGACGAAAAAAAGCACGACTCGCTGCATTCGGACGAAAAAAAAAAGGACAACTCGCTGCGCTCGGATGAAAAAGACTAGCACTATTTATTGCATTCTTATAAACAATACACCTTATAAATAGCAAAAATAAAAACTACTGCTAATTTCATTAGCAAATTGCTTTCTCGAAAAGAATTCATGATATATAATTTTATTTTATTCATTATTGCATCTTTAATAAAACACCGATCGACTGAAACTTTTGAAATATAGGCTTAGATTTGCTTACAGCATGCTGTATAAGAATTTGAAGTAGTGCCTTCAAAACTGCATCAAATCTTTAATAAGATCTGCAAAGGAACTATACCATACATGAATCGAAAGAAAATTACTTAAACTTATGAGATGTGCGCTGAGTTTTGCTATATAACGTAAATTTATAGAGAAAACATTTTTTTCACTTTTGTCTATTTTTGAAATTTTTTTAAAAGCATTAAAAAAAGTATTAATGATCTTCCTAATATGCATAAAAAATTATATAACACAATACAAATTTCTGTGCAAAATTTTAACCTTTAAACATGAAGTATTCTCAAGTTTGTTACTCGTACGCAAGTCTTTGGTTTAATTGTTTATTCTAAGACAATAAATTTCCTACAAAGTTTTAAATAATAAGAAAGCGTCTTCACGAACTGTGTTTAAAGTACTTGTATATTTCATATGATTACATCACATCAATATAATGGTAATTTCCAATATAAGAGCAAACTTTTTTCCGAGAATCGTCCTACTCTTGCGAGTCGTGCTTCGTTTCGTCCGAGCGCAGCGAGTTCTTTTTTTTTCGTCCAAGGTTTTAAACTGTGCTAGTCTTCGTCAGAGGTTTTGAACTGCTTTTCTTCGTACGGGGCATCAATATGATTAAATTGTTATGAAATTTTAATGTGAAAATTTTGAGGTTAAGGCCATTCCTTAAAATGGGAGAAGTTGATGGAAATTGATGTCCATTTTTAATGGACTAATTTCTACCAGAGTATTATCCGATGGGTCGAAAAAAATATGGATAGATAGGAAATTGGAAGACCTTTATTTTTTTTAACTGATTTAATATCGATTATCCGATTGGGTTGAAAAAAATATGGATAGATAAGAAATTTTAAGACCTTTCAAAAATGGACCTAGATCTGACATCTCCAAATCCAGGGACGACAAAAATTATTTTCGATTTTTTCATATTTTTCTTTATTTTTTTTAAAACGACTTAATATTATCTGATTGACTATTGAACTTGCACAACTTCAAAATAAACTTGATATACAATTTTCTAGAAAACGCATATTTTGACTTAGGTCGAGCGTGAAGAATATCGACTTGAAGAATTCATGCTAAACGTGTTATATTATTGTTATTAGGTAATAAAGTAGTAGAATTGCACAAAACGTGTATCACTAATATAAAAGATATCATATTTTTAAAAAGAAAAAGAAAATTTTAGCTTCATAGTAACATTTTTGGAAAAAGAAAATCCTATTTTTATCAAACGTAGGAAATTACAAGAAGAGTAATCGAAGCCGTAAAGACAAGTCGCTTTACTTGAAAACTGAACCCCTATTTGCAAGTCATTCGAGACCTCGGAGTAACTTATTCACTTTGCTCTGAATCAATGACTTGTATTATTCTACAAAGGGGCTTCTAAATACTTTCTACTTACAAGTAAAAAATTGCCTTACTGATGTTGAATGATAATTTTTCTTCTAAATATGTTATTCTATTTGAATAAATGAAACATTTTAAATTACTATATTACTAATGCTGATGTTATAATACAAATTTATGATACAAATTAGAAATTTTTGTACATGAGTCAATAAATAATATTAACATAAAATCTTGTATGAACGAAATTTTTAATATAAATTAAACACCTTTTTAAATATTTTATAAAAGAGATACAAAAATGTATTAATTTAATTCACGGTGGGATTGAACAAACTTTTAATTCGATCGGCATATCACCCGCGATTTTTTTATTGGATATGATACGATAGTTCGACCCTTCAGAAGTAATTTCCAACAAATTTTAAAATCGCCTACTGGAAACTTCTTTTTTAAATTCAATTTTAATTTTGTTTAGATAATTTTGCTTGGTAACAGTGAAAAAAATTGTTGAGGCAAAAAATGTTTAAAAATATGTTTCAAGACTTTTCGTACTAAAATTCGTCGTTTTTAAGCAAAAAAATTTTCGTGTCTGTGTGTGTGTGTATGTACGGACGATAACTTTTGAACAACTTCGACCGATTTTCATCGGACAAAGCTTATTCTCTTCATTTCGGATGATATTTTAAAGGACATAACCTATTTTTCGATTTTATTGATTTTCTTTTTTTATAACCAAAAACCGATTTTTAATTTTTCGTTTTTTCGATTTTTTAACATGTTACACCTAGTATTACTTAGCATCATAAATGTTTATTGAAAGGTCTTTAAATTACCTACATTTTCTTTTTTTAATATTTAAATTATCTTTAGTCTGTCACTTGTTATGAATAAAAATATGGTTTATACTTCTTTAATATATTTCTAAAACAATATTTTATTTACCAACTTAAAATTTTAATCGCTTATTACACTTATTTAGTACAACATTTAGCTAAAATTCAAGAAATTATCATAACTTGTTTTCTAGAAAAAAATTATTTAAAAAAAATATATTTTATAAAATACAACCAATCGTTTTGAAATTTAGCACAGGGATAGCCGTTTTCTATCTTCGGACCGAGTTCGTTGTCCAAAAAAATCCGCCTATTATGACCAATGATACTTGAGGTTAAAATTTTTTTTTTAATATTTTCTAATAGCATTTTCTAAGAGAATATTTTATTATCGACTTAAAATTTTAATTTTTAACAACTCATTACACTTATCTAGTACAACATTTAGCTTCAATTTTAAGAGATTATCTTCACTTGTTTTTATTTTTTTCATATTTTATAAATATAAATACAGTAGTATTACAGTCGTGTCGCTGAGAACACTACACAGTATGAGAGAGTGTATATATAGGGAGAGCATATATGCAGTGATAGCTAAGATGTAAACAAACAAAATACTATCTAACTACACGTTTATCTTATTTATTTTGATTTCGATTATTTTTATTAAATCTTTTAATAATTTGATATTATCTGATTTATATCTTTTATTATTTAAATAATTTAATAATTTTACTTCACAAATCAATAAATTTATATATTATACGTAATCATTTTTATCATTAGAATTTTAAAATATTAAAAAATAGTAAATAAAATGTAAAAAAATTTAAAATCGATTTTGTAAAAAAGTTTCCAGTAGGTGATTTTAAAATTTATTGGAAATTACTTCTGAAGGGTCTAACTACCATATCCAATTAAAAAATCGCGGGTGGTATGCCGATTGAATCAAAAGATTGTTCAAGTCCACCGTGAATTGACTTATTCTTCATCTGCTTTCACTATTAAATCAATAATTATAGTATGAATTTTTTTTGTTGATTAATAAATTTTCTTACGCAGTAAAACTTGAATAAAAACCCTTAATAGCAAGCTCATCTTTCATGTGAAGTTCAACTATATAATCAACACTCTTATTCACAACATCACCGAATTTGGTGAGATAGTTCTAAGAACTTATATTGATTATTCTCAAAAGTCCCAACGCGTTTGCAAATAAGTCAAAGAAAATGAAACATAGCTTTACACCTCGAGTAAAGTTCCCCTCCAAAATTATGATTATTCGCGCGAGTGTGCGTGACTCGGTGCCTTTTGCATCCGCAGATAAGTCGAGAAAATTTGGAGCTGCAGAGGCTGAATGGCAGTCAGGTGTCGATGGCGATGGATCTGCATCTGCCGAATAAAGGCCCGATCACGCTGAAGGTGAAGGATCGATCGGACACGGCACGACGGCATCAATTGGCGCGACAAACGAAGATCGAGGACGCCGAAGATACCGCCGAGGAGCTGAGAAAGGCTGCAGCGTCGTCGCATCGCTCTTCCTCGCCCAAACTCCCAGGTCGGCCGTCACATTGCACTCTCGTATGGAGACAAATAACGAATAATTCTAATGGTTCTACTTTAAGCTGGCTCCAACGTTTGGTGCCGTATCTAACGGGAGCATTGTGGGGCCCAAGTTAATATTTATATTTTGTCACTAATTAAATATTTTTAACATGCCTCATTTTTACTGTAAATAATAATAATAATAAAAAATATATATATCTATAGTTTCGCAAAAGAAGCTGCAAAGCAACATTTTGTACTTAGCAAGTCAGTTACTCTCTAAATCTTTGTTTACCTATATTTTTCTTAGTACTATCAATAAAAATAGACATTTTGTAATGCATTTCTCTCGGTAATTTGGGTGTCAACCCCCAGTTTTCTTGAAAGCAATCGATAGTTACAGGCCTGAATAATATTTTCGCAAAGTTTAACGTCAATCTATATTTCTAGGCTAAGTCGCTGGAGCCACCTTAAAACGTTCTAACCCCTCCACATTAAGGTAGTTCCCCAACATTTGTGAAAATGGGACTAAGACACCGACAAATTTTATTACAATCTTTAATAAACAAAGAATTTTTTACAAGTTTTTTGAATGTAGGTTGCCGACCTAATTTTCAACAAAAAAATTATTGAAAGTGGTTACTTAATTTACATTGAGAGTAAATGAGCGCCATATAACCTATAACAGGAAATAATAGTATTACGTCACAAAAAAACGGGACTTCAAAAAGAAAAACATAGCTTAAGAAAGATGAAATTTGGCTCTTTCTTTTATGTTTATCAAATATGTGTCAAGCCGACCTTTTTAAAAATACATGAATGATTATAAACACAAATAGCAAACGACATGCATGAGCGAGAGAGACAGAACCAACGCGTATGATATAGTTTGTGCTCTCGCTGAGCGCACAAACTATAACGCGCTAGAGAACCACCTTAAAAGAAGGATATGGGTTGTTTTTAATCACAATCAGAAATTTCTACTTTTTTCCAAATGCCAACTGTTTTAATCTTCAATTGAAATAGTCAAATAATTTTTTTACAATTTATATTTTAACTAATACTGAAGAATAATATTATTGATTTTATGTATCCTTTTTTTAAAGGTTCAAATATTGTAAATTTTAACAATATCTTTAAAAAATCAAATTTAAATATCTATAAATCTCAGTAGGCTAATCAATAATTATTCAATAATAAATTCGATATCAGATATTATCGGATAGACACGTTACCATTTCTCATGTCATTCTATATTATCAAATAATTATCTATATCAAAAATATAAGATTGAGATATCAATACAATATGATGAAACAGCAGTTATTGCATACTTTAAATGCAATATCTAAGTCGTTATAGATTATAAAATTATTTTTCCCTAATACTTGTGATTGCCTCGTATTCAGAATAATTTGACTCTTTGAGTATACACACTTATTTTTTCGTCCGTCAAGCACACACAATTTTAAACATCTGTATTTTTAAAATTTTCAACTATATCACAACCAAAAAAATTATGAGCGAGCTTTGATATCTTGCCAATGTATTTAGATACTTTTTGAGAAATAATATAATGTCTTCCGTACCTAGAAAAATTCATAAACATTGTTTTTAACAAAAACTTCCATGGGTCGGTACGACCCAGTGCGTGCTCGAAGACTTAAAGAACACTGAATAATGACAATATTTAATGATAACAATATTTAAAACTAAAAAATACAATAGAATACAAAACAAAATAAATTTAGTTGTATCAAATGAATATTGTGATACTCTATAACGTTACTTAGTCCATCTCTATTGTCATAACATATCATTCACAAGAAACTTATTTTAACACAATAAAACTGTAACTGATTAAAGTTTACAAGTTACACCCAGACACATAACATACCACATTGAATGTACTTTAGGAACAATCAGGTATCCCGACGACTTTGTGCCGCGGAAGAGGAACTCCATAGACCTCCGAATTTTGGAGGATCTCGCGGTAAGGGATCTGACTAAAACGTCGCCACGCGACTTCCGGAAGGTATCCTCGCCCAACTTTCGGAAAATGTCGCTGGACAGAATTGGTGGCGAGAGGAAATTAGACAAGTCGCTAAGCTACCGAAAGGCAAGCCTAGAATTCAGGCGAAGTCCGGATTTCAGGAGATCTGATTACAGGTAACTTATACACTATATATAGAAACAGTATGTTAGAAAAAATATTCGGGTACGAATTTTGTGAAAGACATTTATAGAAAAACTAAAAATTTTAAATGAAATTCGTAACGCATTTTAATTAGTAATCTTTGTTCCCCTTAGTTACGAAAAATTATTTGGCCTGAATAGAGTTTTAATGTATGTCACCATGATTGAGTACTAGCATTAAGATAGACCTCGCAGAAAATAATTTTTATTTTATTTATATATACTCTCTAAAAATGAATATGTGAGAAGTCGTTCACTGGTGCGAGTAAGTGAAAAAATTGACTAATTCTTTAGTGAATATTGACTAATGAACTGGGAAAAATTTTAAACCCAAAATAATTGTAAATGGCGGATATTGTTCGTTAAAGAAATAGTCACACAACATTTCAAATTTTTTTAATTTTAATTTAATTTTGATGTTCAAAAACTTATGTTGTTCCTTGAATAATTATCTAAAAATCCACCGTTGTTAAATTTCCAAATAATTAATTGTAAGGAAAAAAATTCATTGTTATTTAAAAAAATATGCTGGAACCTATAAACAATTAGATTTTACTTGTTGTTAATAAATTATTTCGGAATTTTTTTACGGTGGATATGATAATTATTCAACAAACAAAATAAGCTTTTGAACATTAAAATGAAATTAAAAATAAAAAAAAAATTCGAAACATTATATGACTAATTCTTTTATGAACAATATCTACATTTGCAATTATAAAGTTCTGAGTTTAAAAATTTTATATATGTTATATAAGTAAAATAAAAATTATTCGCTACAAGGTCTGTATCTTGGGATATAACTACCTTAATTAATTTAATATTCGGCCGATAAAAATTGAAAATTTTTCTCATTGATATATCATTTTAATCAGTTTACACTTTTCTATCTAATAGCAAGCATCTAAACTCCCCCACGATAAAAAGCTCCTCAATTTCACTATCAAAAAGTTCCTTTAGAAACTAAAATACTTTAGACTCGAAATTTCGAGCAATGTGCTCACGTGCTCTTGTAAAAAACTCCAACAGTTCTGCAAAAGAACGAGCTGGAATAAAAATAACCAGAATCTTTGTGGAACGTGTGAAACTTTAATGCACTAGCGTGTCTTTTCTTGTTTCTTTTTTTTTTTTTTTAACTTTCGCAGAAAGTACTCGATCGAGCGTTTCACCGCCGACTGCGCCAAGTACCTCGCGGACGAGCTCGAGGGCAGGGCCAGGGCGAACAGCGGCGAGAATCTCCAGAGGAAGCCGAGGCATCCGAAGCTTTACCATTCCCGATCTGACGACAACAGGCGAAGGTCGTTCGATCGATATCGAGGCGATTCTCAGTCGAGTCGCTATTCTTTAAATACACAGGTAAGTCATGTTCCTATGCTGTCTAATTTCTTGTAAAAAGAAAAATGTTGAAAATAATTAATACTTTTCTAACATTAACAAAATGTTTTAAACATGTTCAAAATGTTGGAAAGATGTATTGCGAAATTTATAAATTATGCAATTTATTAAACATAACAAGCATTTCTATAGAGTAGATAACATCGAAAAGTATAAATATTTAATTTATATATAATATGGTAATAAACTTATCAAAATGATAAAAACCGCTGTCAATTCGTTGGCACGTGGATTCTTCAAACCAATATATTGATTCCTTGGAATAATTTTAAATACCAATAACTAATTTTTTCACACCGAAATTTATCTATGAACATTCGCAAAAAACTTTTATAAAAAATACAAATAAAGAAAAGATGAATTTATATATAATAAGTATCAAAACTTTTATTCACAGTTATAAATTTTTCTTTGTGAGGAAGTAAAGTTCAATCAAATAATGATTAAGGTTTCGAAAGTTTTTTTATTTTTGTAAAAAATAAAAATATTACGATATTTCTTTATTTATGAGATATAATCTATGTATCAAAAATTAATTTTTTTTTATAATGAACAATTTTATTCTGCTTTACGTGCATTGGTAAAGCATAAGCAATATTAGTTTTAAAATATACAAAAAGGAAAAATAAAATATCAAAAATCAAAAAATTGTTTTTTTAAGATACTAGGAAGACTCACGGGCTTTATTTTTCTGTCCAGAAAAAATATATTTTTTCGAAGTGTGTAAGCAAATAGAAATTTGCGTGTTGGTACGTGTGTGAGCGAGAGTGTGCATTTTCCCTTGGAGATTATGGTTTCTTTATCTCCTGCTATCATCTAAATCAAATAGAGATTACTAATAATAAAGTATTATAGTAAAATAACAAATAGTAAAGAATTTCATATTAATTTAACCTTTAGAATGCCAGAAAGTCTAAATATAGACTCTACCTGTGATCGGAAATTTGTATAGGTTATATCTAAGATATCGACGGCTGAGAGGAAGAAGAACGTATCTCGACGCGCGGATGAAGAACGACGTATCTCGGCGCTCGAGTGAAGAACGACGTATCTCGGCGCGCGGATGATCTCTTACGGCCAATGCACGGCCAGTATAGCGGCGAGATACGTCGTTCTTCATCCGCGCGCCGAGATACGTCGTTCTTCATCCGTGCGCCGAGATACGTCGTTCTTCATCCGCGCGCCGAGATACGTTCTTCTTCCTCTCAGCCGTCGATATAGTGATAAGGTTTTAGCCATTTTGTAAGGGGTTTGAAGCCCCTCAAATCCCGGAAGTCTAAAGGTTAAATGCATTCATAGTACATAAATAATAACATAATGTTTAAAAGTATAAAAAATGGACAAATAAAATATCAGAAATCGAAGATTATTACAAAAATAAATATCAACTAATTAAACTCGAAGGAGAAGGTAATATTCGATCAGTTTTTCAAGAATAGCTATTAATGATGCTGATATCTTTTAATATTATATTATTCATTTAAATTTTATGCATTAGGTCTTCACGCCAAAATTTTTTACGAGAACCTTTAGCAACCTTTTTCACCTTCCACTTTATGATTATGTTATTTTAAACAGATATTCATATTTAAACAACTCTGCAAACCTTTTTGTAAAAATATAACTAAAAGAACAAAATAAGTTTATATATATGAATAATCAATTAAAGTAACGATACAAGGTTCCAAAAGGTCATTCAAATAAATAAACTTTTTACATTTTGTTTCAATTCAACAGGTAGTAATAGAAGACAGGGGAACGGCCGGGGATTACGAGCTGAAATATTTCACGGCGACGACAGCCACGTCTCTGGATACAGAGGAGAGCCGCTGTGACAACTCGGACGTGGACAGCCACCCGCTCGACGAGGGCATCATGGCCACGGGTTCAGTACTGTCCGACGGTCCGCCCGAGGTCGGCACTCTGCTCGAGGAACCGGAACTGGAGGAGAATCATCTGCCGGACAACGACGAGGAGAGCTCGCCAGACAGGCCGGAGGATAACTCGACGCGCCCCGATCAACAGGATCCGCTTAGTCCCGACGGCGTCACTTACGAAACGCTCGTTGATATTGAGAGGGAGGACACGAGCGATGATGTAGACAAAAGTAAGGACGAGGCGATACCGGAGGAAGATGAAACGGCGGGTCAGAGTACACGCACAGAGACGGCTCTGGATATCGGAGACGATTAATTCGGAATTTGGACTTTGGGAGGTAGTCTTGTATGATACAGACAATAGGGGTAATTCGTTTTAGAAAATTTGTGAATTTATTTTAGTGACGTCATTGTTTTCGTGACTGAATTTTTTATGCTACATTTAAATTTTGTTAACATAACTATAAAAATGTTTTTTATTATATTGTAGATGGTAGGTGGAAGTCGATTTTAATATCGGTAACACAGTGTTTTCTTCGGATATAGTAATTATTATATTTATCTAATATTCTATTGGGAATTCACAAATTTTCTACGATGAAATTGTTGTTCAATGATTGTTTTCTGGGGTTGTCAAAGGTATAGGTTTTGGTTGTCATTGTTGAATTTAAATAGACATGTAATATGGTTTTTATAATATTTTTGACACTTTTTAAATATTATGTGAATATTATAAAAATTTAAACCTAAGATATAGGTAATGAGCTTAAAATTGGAATCCTCGATTGGTATCCCTTCACAAGGCCAGAGCATTATAGTTGCAAATTGTTGAAGCTGGATTTGAGAGAAAATTATTATTCCATTATGTATTGATAATGGTTGAAAATAACGAGGAATGATACATATACCTTGTCGGGAAGTTTATATAAGGCAATACTTAGACGATGTAATTCGCATATAAAACTGGTCGTATTTGAAGAACGACCTTAATAGCTAATAAATGATTATCAATTAAAAATGTTAAGAAACATAATGAGGCGTGAATACTAAATACTATCTCTTTCTATAGCTTCAGTTTGTGCTTTTATCTTTTTCGCAAAGTTATAAATGCTTGGAATATTATTTCATTTATCATACATACACATAGTCAAGAAAACTATTCTATTTAAAAATTACTTGAATGAAAACTTGACTGTCAATTAGACAAATTGTATTCCTAAAATAATTACATACTTACTGAAGGTTGTTGAATTTTTTTACATTCTTCCAATTTCGTGAATGAATATTTGAGTCCAAATCAATTTCCGATTATATTACCGAGCACAGACGTGTTCTCCATTATGTTTACACATCTCAAAATTTTGTTCGATAATTTGCCAAACCAGAAATGGAAATCTGAAAATTGAGCCAGAATATTCTCTAACACGTGCGAAAAAGTAAAAGTACAGCTCTGCTCAACGACTTAACAATAATTATAGCTTTATCAAAGACGTACTGAGATATCACTTTTCGAATTGCGTTTTATATAGAGACAATCACCTAGTCGAGGTGTTGGAAAAGCATCGCCTTGAGCGCTGTCGAAAAACGAGTTCGCCAAGGATATACACTGGCGCTTTCTGCCACAACAATCATTGTAGATAGTGCAAAACGACGACAAACGAGCTCGAGCTGTTCTCTTCGTTCGGCATGGCCTATCGAGACCATCGTTTTTTCTTGCTCTCGCTCGCCTTTTTCTATAGCAATCGACGACGACGACAGATCTCGCTATACTTCCTCCTCTGTGTTATTTTCCCGGAAAGGCCATTCATTGGCGGTAGAGAAAATTTACATAACAGATGACGTCTTCTCTTTCGACTTCTTAATTGATCGCGCACATGGAGACTCGCTCTACAGTGTAAATATATTTTTGTACCCCGAGTAGCTACTTAAATATGACTCTTGATACGTGTACGAAGACCTTCAGTAATGAGGAAATGTGTAATTGTTAGTAGCGTGTATAAGAATTATTAGCGAACGTTACGGCTGATTTTCTATATACGTAAAAAATATCTTCCCTCGGTGAACCAAGTTCATCAGGGTGGACTGTTAAATGTTGGTTTTTCTATAAGACACTTCCATTTTGGCAAACTTTTTTCTTAAAACAATGATGAAGAAAAAGTACAAGAGTTTGTATGGTCTAATAAAAGCAGATTACTAGGTATCTGTGCGCATATTCTGTCTTTAAAGATTTGGCGTTATCTCGTTTTTAATCGAGAAAACAATATCCCTCTGAGGCATTCGAATGTTACGATGTCAAGTGCATACCGTAGCTGATAATCGATGTTTCGTGGGTGAAAAGAAATTAATCAAGAGAGGATGTATACGATAATTGAAATTGTTGTCAATATTAAAACTCTGTTTAAAAATGATGAATCGGGTGTATAACAATAAATAGAAACGAAACATGATAAAATTTTTAATGTTACTGTTTTGTTTGATGACGTTGTATGACGCATTCAACAGAATAGTGTGTAGATACTTTTTAACTATTACGAATTTTTCTACGAAAATAATGTTTACCATTCATAAGTTAATTTTTTTAAATGAAAAAATATGTTTATTGTTCATAACCAAATTTCATTCAAAGTGTAAAAAATGTCTTTCCCCCAACAAAAAAAAATTGTAATACTTGTAACAAATTGTACTGGAAAAAGTAAACAGATTTGCAGAAATTTTTATAAACTAGGAAGAAACAGCGATACAGTAAACTTAAAAAGACAAATGTATTTCGTATAACTGTCAATCAGAATGCAGACGATAAGATATTCATATCGAACATGATAAAAAAAAAGATTTTCTTGCGATTCAATTAGATCAAAAGAATAAAGTACAGTTTATAAAATATTTGAAATATTATTGTTTTATTATGGTATTATGACATTTAGTATTATAAATAAAAAACTAAACTTATGGAAAAAACATAATTAAGCTGTGATCGACTGTTATAAAACCAAAGACAAGAAGAAAGCTTGCATCTATTATAAAACGCACGATTTTCAAGCCCACTTTTATTATTATATCAAACAGATTGAACGTGATTGATAATAGTAACAAAATATAAAATCAGAGATTCAATGGATTACCAAGGATTGACGACTTTAAAAATCGTGCGCTCAGTCAACAGAATGTTGTAATTACCTCGTTGTGAAATTCGTGAATTATTGTAACCTTTGCATGCTGATTGTTGTGACATATCAATAAAGAAACATGAACAAACCAGGAAGAATAAAAATAATTGTGAAATCATTTCCTTGATTCCTCTAAAAATACAATGAATTGTTTAACGTAATCAAACTTTTCTTAGAGATTTATTATACGTTCATATATAATTTTCCAAATTGAAAATTTATGATTTATTTGAAAGAATTCAATTTAAATACAATTTATCAAGACAACTCATATCTATTTAAGATAATTATTTAAATGTGACGTTAGCAAAGCCAACGATAAAATTAAGTCGAGAATACCCGCCTTTTGCACGGGAACACGGAGCTTCGGCGCGCTCTGCGAGCTTCGTGGAAGCTTAACGTCTCCATACATATCCATTTCACCGGATATTGGCAGGAACACCCTGGAGAAGGTGTTCGCGAAAATGACGCAAACGCAAACGTAACGTCAACTTTTTTTTATTTGTTTTTCATAGTTATTTGATTTTATTCATTATAAGTTTAATTCTCTTTTTTTATATTTTACATGTTGCTCTACCGTAAATTATATATTTTTTTTTATTTTTTGAAACATATAAATATATTAATTACTATTTCAATTAATCAATAAATTAAATCCGCCTTTCTTGAAATTAAGACCCAGAATTAAAAATAAATACTGGTGAGCTTGCACCACTTAGTATAAAATATAAAAAAATTTATTTGTCCACAAATGATTAGTTCTCGAGTTAGTTCTTGATTAAAAATAATAATCAATCAGGTATAGTACAGTTTGAAGATATTTATATATAATTGCTACTTCAACATTGAATTTTTGGTGTAAGAAATTATTATTTTTTATTTTCATTTTACGACTTCTCTTTTATAAGAAATTTTTGGTGTAAGAAATTATTATTTTTTATTTCCATTTTACGACATCTCTTTTATAAGCAATATCTACAAAAGATCTGTGCTCTACAAAAGAGCACAGGCTTCAACCAAGGTAAGTGAAGAAAAGTGTAGTTAAAAACTGATACATTCAACATTAAAGTTTAAATAAATTTTAGATTTTTAATAGAAAAATCAAGTAGTAAATGAATTTGAAGTATCAAAATATTACAATACATTGCTATGATATATTCAGGTTGCTATGCATGTTCGGAAAATAGAAAACAAAAGACACATTTTTTTCACAAATTGATTTACCTGAGAGCAAAGAAAAAGATTTTTTCAAATATTTTTAACTTTTGTGAAAAAAAAGTTTTTACTTTTCAAAACGAAGGATATAAAAACTTTAAAAACAAAAAAGAAAAATTAAAGAATAGCATTAACTTTTTTGGAAAAATGAAGATTCTACTTTTCGAATATATTATTTGAACTTGAAAAAAGATTTTTTAAAATGGTTTCAAGGTTTTTGAAAAAGCTTTTACTATTTTTTGTGGTGTCGCAATATTTTTACCTCCGTACATTTTTTTACAGACAAGAGATATTTTATTTTCCTACTACTTAGTACAACTCTTCAGTAATTAAACTAAAAAGCAGCATATTCTAAATTATCAATACCCGCCAAACCACAAAAATCAGAAATCCAATCAAGAACAGTTATGAAAAATACGTAGATACGAGATGCGAAATATTGACTCGAAAAATTCGTGCTAAACTAATTACATTTTTGTTGTTAGGTAATATAAATAGTATTTGATATTAGAATTCCGCAAAACGTCTATCGCTATTCTAAAAGATATTATTTTAAAAAAGAAATACAAAAAGAAAATTTTAGCTCCATAGTAACATTCTTGGATAAAGGAAACCCCATTTTTATCAAACAGAAAATTATAAGAAGAGTAATTGAAGCCGTTAAAAGCCGTAAAAGAAGTCGCTTTGCTCGAAAACTAAACCTTTATTTGCAAATCATATGAGACCTCGACGTAATTACTTACACTTTGCTCTACATCAATAATAAATAACTTGTATTATTCTACAAAAGTCGAAAGGTTTCTAAATACCTTCTACTTACGAGTAAAAAATTGCTATACTGGTGTTGAATGATAATTTCATTTCATATATATAAAACACAGATCATTTCATATATAATAAGTTAGTTTCTCAACCAATCAGATGACACCCCCAGCAAAAATTTTAAAATGTAAATAAATGTAGATAAATGTAAAAAAAATGTAAAAAAATGTAAAAAAGTGTAAAAAAGTGTAAAAAAGCTACTGGATTTCGGACGTTTTTTACATTCTTTTACCCTTTTCTACACTTTTTTTACACTTTTTTACATTTTTGTACATTATCTTACAGTTTTTTTATATTTTGTAACACTTTCATTGATACTCATAATTCAAAAATTCTTTTACAGTTTTTTACACTTCTTCACATTTATTATCATTTTCTTACAGTTTTTTAATACTTACTAACATTTGATTATAGTGTTTTTACACTTTTTTACATTTATTAACACTTTATTATACCTTTTTTACACTTTCTTACATGTTTTTACAGTTTTTCAATACATTCTTGCAGGTTGTTTATACTTTCTTACAGTTGCTTATATTTTTTTTACGTTTTAATATATTTTATACCACTCTAACCTCAAATTCGCAACTTTGGTATGATTTTTCGGCTCTCGTGGTATAAAATACCGTTCGAAACGAGTGCGGAAGTTGATTATTTACTTCTATTCATGTGACGTTTTTCGCACGAGACGGCTCTGGATATCGGAGACGATTAATTCGGAATTTGGACTTTACGAGGTATAGTCTTGTATGATAGAGACAATAGGGGTAATTCGTTTTAGAAAATTTGTGAATTTATTGTAGTGACGTCATTGTTTTCGTGACTGAATTTATTACTGTACATAAAAAATGTTGTTGCCATTGTATGCGTAAAGTTGATTATACACGGAGAGAAAAATTTCAGTAAAAATTACAAAAAGTTCCGCAATTTTTACTGAACTTTTCGGTACTGTGGTAACAGACTGCCAAAATGAGCGGATTTACTTGACCTTTATTACTGAAGAGAATTACTGAAGAGAATTCTCTTAAAAGTTACTGAACAGTTCGGTAATTTTTACTTAAAATTCTATAAAAAGTATACAAAGTCAAGTAAATCCGCTCATTTTGGCAGTCTGTTACCACAGTACCGAAAAGTTTAGTAAAAATTGCGGAACCTTTTGTAATTTTTACTGAAATTTTTCTCTCCGTGTACGTGAAGTAAAATTTTCGGTGCGTGAAGTTTACTTTACTAAGTTTAGGCTCTTTTTTGTTTCTCCCACATATGCAGAAGAGTTTCGTTAGATTTCTATAATCATATTATGTAAACAAACCCGTTAGTATATACACATGTGTGTATGGTTTTCCACAAAATTGACTATGTAATTCTCGACGCTGCTGGTAATGAAATTTTTTATTAGCATAGATCAATGTTGTGGTAAGCCTATTGTTTGTTCATTTGTAATTTACTTATCTCTATCTATCAATGATAAGATTTTAATCATGTATATTTTTTAATAAAGCTTGAAGAGGTCAGAAAACCAACTGACGAAACGTTGCACA
This sequence comes from Torymus aiolomorphi, assembly GCA_036365515.1. Taxonomy (NCBI): domain Eukaryota; kingdom Metazoa; phylum Arthropoda; class Insecta; order Hymenoptera; family Torymidae; genus Torymus; species Torymus aiolomorphi. The sequence continues at coordinate 189,404,148 of CM070875.1, read as the reverse complement.
ATTTTAAATTTGTTTTTTATTATTAACACCTATTTTGGTCCAGAAACGATCCTGTTCATATCCTATACTATAAGTAATGGAGGGTGCCACAATCAATTTCAAATTATTTATGCAATATCTTCACTATCATAACATTATTTATATATCGTTGCTTCTGCACAAAAAGGCTATTACGCGTTTCGTTTCTATTTATATTGACAACCGATGACGAATTAAACTACTAGTAAATTAACAAAAAAATAAAGAGTGATTCATAGAAAAGGCTTTTTTCAAGAAAAAAAAAACGATTCTACTTCTCAAAACGAAGGATACACAAACTTTAAAAGGAAAAAATAAAAATAAAAAATACCATTAACCTTTCTGGTAAAAAGAATATTCCTCTTTTGAAATACATTATTTCAACTTGAAAAAAGATTCTCTCAATTTACAGAAATCTGAATTTTACTATTTTTTGCGATGTCGAAAAATATTTTCACCTCTGTATAACATTTTCTTCACAGATAAAACATATGTTATTTTCCTTTACTACTTAATATAGCAATTCCTTACTAAATAAACTACAAACTAATAAATTCTAAAGTACCCATACCCGTCAAACAACAAAAATCAGAGTTCCAATTAAAAATACTTTCACTGCCATTCCGAGTAAACGAACGGCACCACAAGTATACCGCGCATAAGCATACAACCGTCCAACCGGCAACCCAACACCTTTGTCCCCCTCGCTCTGACTCAACAATTAGATAACGCCATACCTCCAGCTCCTCTCGTATTATATCCATACGCAAAGTATGCTTAGCCCAACTCTAGCACTCTACTTCTCGGTCGGTACGTCAGTGAGCGCAGCAGCACCTGGTCTACTCTCACCTGCAGGTGAGAGACACACGCCGGGCGGCGTGGTGGTGGGGACCTGTACCCAGGTGAGCGCGCGCGTCGCGTGCAGCTCGCGGGGCGAGAGAATGAGAGAGAGAGAGAGAGATAGAGAGAAAAGAGAAAGAGGCTTATCGGGCCGAGCTCCGGCCGGAAAAGGACAGCTCTCCGTAGCCGCCGCAGGGGAGCGTATAGAGCCAGCCAGGGCAACCGCCAGTCGCCGGTCTTTATATCGTCAGTGGGCTGCCGGACGCCATAGAGTTAACCACGTGCGCGCTCTCGGCCAGCGTTATTACACGCTGCAGCTTTTTTACTCGCTACAACCTCTCGTCTTCTTCCTCTTCTTCTTTTTGTTTCAGTTCTGTGTGCGCGTAGAGTATAGTTCGATTCGATTTTTCAACGTGAGTGCGATCTGTGATCGGTATTTATTTACACGTATATAAGAAGGAGATCGACCTCACGTGGTGCTCCATGAGGTGAGAGAAGAAACGGAGGGAGACACAAGAGCAGGCAGAGAGGAAAAAAATTGGAGGCGATAAGGAAGCGCGGAGATAAGGGATCGCCGGCGGTGCTGGAAAGCACGGCCGTCCAGGAAAAAAAAAAATGACGACCGAGCGGTTTCACAAGTGAGTCCACACACCTCTCGTCTACCGATTCCGCGGTCATCGTCCGCGCGGCTTTTTTTTGTCGTTGTTGTTGAACGTTAAACGAGTTGCTTAACACGTCCGCGGAGACTTTAAGAGGAAAGGAAGCTTTTTGTAAATAGCACGCGCGCGCGGCACACGCTCTCGGTGTACGCGATTCGAAAGTCATATGTGTGTGCGCGCGCGCGCATAAACAGCTTTGTTTTATGTACACTTAATTGCCCGGTGGCCACGTTGTTTTCGCTAGTAACGGCGTACGGAGGCTTTTCCTTTTGAAAAATATCCCGACGCTGATGACCTTTTTATCGAAGACGGAGCGCATTCGCGGCATAATCGCGTAATTTTTCCGGAAAGTATGTTTGGCAAGAGGAGTAGAGCGCGCGCGTGTTTATTCGGGCGCTTAAACTTTTTCGAAAGGAGGTTCTCGCGATGACTGTCCTGGGTCTCTGCGACTCACTTTCATCGTGGAATCGAGAGGAAATTGTTTACGTGGGATTAAATAATATACGAGTTATTCTGATAAGATACGAACTTTGTTAATTTCTCTATTGAACGTAACGGCACGTGTGGTGGATTATAAAAGAAAAAAAGGTACTTGAGCGTGATTTATGCGCAAAGATTTTAGCATAATGGAGTATACTATTCAATTGTTAATTAAAGAACAATGCGCGCAGGCATTAATCATTTCGCAAGGCGATAGGATAGTTTCACGATTAGGTATTCCTCCTAAGCGAATGTTTAAAAAAAATATTCCCACAGCGTGAAAGCTATAATGGCTCATTGAGCTCGCGCGTTGCGTTCTCCGCGGGTTTTGAAATCGGAGATCCATCGCGCGACGGTCAAAGTCGCGCAGGTGAGCCGTGATGGAGACTCGTTTATCGCCCTAATAAACCAGTTAATCGACAGAGCACTGACTGCGTCGCACTCACCAAATTGACAATAAAGTCCTTTGCACGCGATCTTTTGTTACACATCCCTTGCGATATGTAATTGGGCTCTTGGATATAAAGCCGGCGTACTTTTCTCCTTCAAGAGAGAGAATGGCAATTATAAGCAATTACTAGATGACAAGAATCAGAGGAGAATCCATATAATTTTTTTCGTTGACACTTTCTAACAATTATGTACGATTAACAGGGTTACTTTCGTTTCGTGGAGTTCCATTTAGTTGGATTTTTTTTATAAGCTATGGAGAAGAGATATCCTCCGCAGTGTAATGGATAGTAATGAACTGATGATACCTCCTATTAAAATATTTTTGTCAATTGATATTTGCTAGTAAAAATGTTTGCAAATACTGGTTATATAGGGATAACAAAATTGATAATGATCGCCTATACTGTACTGCATACAACAACAAAAATCATGCATATTTTTAGAGAAATCACAAAGTAAGACAGCGGAAATGAGCTGATGCTCCAAAACTATCCGCACTTCGCCGAAAGAATAACTATAAATGCAAATATCTTTCCCAAGCCCCGAACCGTCAAAAATCCAAAACCCGTCGGAGCAGGCGCACGCGCAAACAGCCCAATTAGCATACATCCCGAGAGAAAAGAACCGAACGACCCATCGCGCAACTTACAGGATTTCACGTAAAGCACAGGCGCGCGCGCTCGCTTAAGATCGTAAATCGCGAACAATGGCAAAGCAAATCATCGCCGCAAACAATGCAAATCAGCAGCCGCATTCCGATCGATCGGAGGAAAAAAGTCGCAGGTGCGCGTGCGCGATAAACGGATTTACGCTCGCGCGCGATCGTTATATCGCAATACCGAGGAAAAAAATCTTATCGCGAGGAAGAAGTCGCCGCCGCCGTTGCGCTTGGATTGCGAGTAGGCGACGTGCCGGCTGCTCACTCGTGTTGTAGCCGGCGAATAAGCGAGCTAGGCGAGGGGGGACGTATAATGTAGGGAGATCGGGTTCGTGCATGGCTAGGCAGAAATCGACGAGGCCTGCGTCTCGTTTTCATCGGCGAGTGGCGGGATGCGACCCGACGTAGTTGTCTATGGAATGATGTAGTTTTTATCGTTGGAGGTATAAGAAGGATTTAGCGGATTTTTATTCAGTGGAAATAATGATATTATTAAATTTGTTTATCGTATACTTTTATTCTTTGTTAAAAATATTAAACTTCAAATTAATTTTGTTTTATAAAATTTACGTTTCTCGAAGTTTTTAAATAATTGGAGTAATATTCATTATTGTGATATCGAACAAAATTTTAATTAAACAATTTTCAACGTCAGCTCTTTGTATCTCTTATATTAATTAATAAATGTTAATTATATATGGAGCATTTCAATTATTTCAGCCACAATACTAAAATTAATACATCGTTATGCAACAACAAAACAAAGTTTATTACCGGAAAAGCTTTTATGCTTGATTCTCCTTCTACGAATCTATTCTATATTCGATAGCTTGCATTTCCATTGTAATCGAAAAATTGATTGTTACAATAACAATAATTTATTGAAATAATAGATATTATCTGCAGTTATACACAATAGCGTCCACTGAAATAATATTACAATAATTATCAAACTCAACAATGCCAATTCAGCGCGGAAGTACGCACATTTTAGAAATAATTCACCTCCGCACATAATACAAAGGAAATAATTGCATAAAATAAGTATAATTTAGGCAAATTTAAATTACAAAGCGCAGATCTTTCGCAATTATCGCGCACCCGTCCACTCTCATTCGCCCCCAAAAAAAAAATTGCGCTCAGTCTCTAAAACGCACCAAAACGAATGGCAAAGGCTATATTCCGGCTCCCAAAACGGAGATAGTAATTTACCTACTCAGAAAAAGCGCACAATGCGCTGTATAGATACGACGAGTACGCACATATAGAAAGCCGATCCTCGGGCATGCACTATAGGTTCTAGCCCAGCCGCGGAGCGACAATTTAACCGGTGTATGCGGGAAAAACAAAGCCAAAGGCGAAACATTATATAGGCGCGCGTGCGTCTCATTTGGCGCACATGCAAACCTTCAAGTGTCTACGTCGGGCCCGTAAATACGCGCGAGAATCGATAAAACCCGCACGAAAACGCGCCTCGGAGCCGGCGCTGTGGGTTACCTTGGGCGCGCTGGCAATCATTTCCGTTTTACTGTGTGTGTGTGTGTGTGTGTGTGCGAGTCTTTTGCGCAACGGAGACGCACTCGGGCGCTCACAAACACAAAAAAAAGAGAGAAGGAGCGCGCGCTCTTTCTCTTCTCTCGGCGAGCCGCAAAATCGCTCTCGAACGCGCGTAGAGAGTGAGCAAGTGCGCGCGAGCGATGAGCACTTGCGCAACGCTCTTTCTCTCTCCCTCTCTCTCTGACTCTTAGTTCTGGAGCGTTGGCCAGCACAGGCTGCTCCTCTCGAGCGAAAATGACAGGCTGGCATGACGGGGCAAACAAATGGAGGTTTTTTTTCTATTTACGTTCGGGACGACGTAGATAATTGTCTAAGAGCGCTGCGGTTGCGTAATAATTTGCCAATTTCCCGGTTTAGGGGTTCTGAATTGGAAAGTATTGTTTTGGCGTGTTGCAGTTTGTGAAGATTGGCAATAAAAGTACCTAAGTAGACGAAAATACCCTTTTACATTCTTCGAAACTGTTCTTCTGATTCGTGTTATGGTTATATTTCAAAATTTTCAAAAATGTTATAATCTATAGGAACAACACAAATGTAATCTTTAATCCTTAATAAGGTTGTATTTTTTGTCATAGAAAGAGGTTGGCATAGTTACGCGTGAGCGGTTATAAATGCTGAAAAAGAAATACCTGTGAAGCGTCCATCAATTAAGCCGTTATAATCCTTCTGCGACATCCAACTGTAAAATACGCCATTTAACGAAAACGTAAAATAATATAAGTTTCACACTAATAATTATTAACAAGTAAACAAATTTTACTTTAAACATTATTTTTATCAATTTCATTGCTCAAGATAAGAATAAAATTAAAGAAGTTTGTAATCTCTTTAGGTTTCATAAAGTGTCATAAAAATTTTATAAAATTTTTTACTGTGAATGGGGAATGATGAAACTATTCGAAGTTCGATCGAATAGTTCAAAACGGTCGAAATATTCGAAATGGATATAGTTCATCATGATCTAATTGTTATACTATCGAAATTAACTGTTTGATTACATGTCTGGCGCAGTTCATTGATTACTAAACAAACCGCAACACATAATAGAATATTTTAATCAATTATTCAAATATTGGTAAATCTTATATAGCCTAAAATAATGTAGTATGAATTTTAAATAAATGAAATAAATATAAAAAAAATTAATATCTCCGTTTTACAAAATATAACCAATTATGATTAGGTAGCCATGCATTTTTTAAGTTTTCATCTGTATCTTAAGGAATAATATAACAAAAATAGACATGTACTCTTTCATTATAGTATTATCATTTATTTGTATAACTGATTATATTTATACCTATATGTTATTTATTATATAAGTTAAAATCACATATACTTATATGATACTTTTAACTGATTTACTTTTTATTGATGTAATCATCAGTTATTTCATATCATTAACTGTAAATAAATTACTCAACACCCTGGTAGAAATGTTAACCAACGATTGGCGGCCAGCTTGTTAAATTTTAAATTAAAAACGTCACACCATGATTATGTTGCTATTGTCGACGAAGAATAGCGATATTTATACATGTGAAAATATTATAATACAGATGCTTCAAAATACAATCATAGTTTTAAATAGTTATAATTAAATTTCGATGTGAATTGAAAGAAGAAATGCCTCCATTTGATTAACATACTAACCAACAAATTTGGTTTATTTTTTACAAGGGATATGGGGTATAGCTTGTATATTTAAATCACTCAAAAAGTTTGATGGAATTCAAGTAGATTTATTGGGATCGAATAGTTCGTACTATATTGAACAGTACAATAAAGTACCAAGTCTACCTATTTAAAAAAATGTTCCATACTGTTCAAACACGTAGTCGAGTTGAGTATTTATGCACCCATAATTTACTGGCGTGTTCTTAATAAAATATATTTATTAATTTCTTTCTCTAACTGCAACTTTTTCAGTTATCCTTTACGTAAGTCAAGTAAAAATTTAGATTTTATCAGTTACATTTGAAGCACTTTACATATCTCCCGAAGAAAAAAGAAAATCACGCTTAAAGTTTTTCGGTCAGCGGTTACTTTGATTACTGCCTAAGATTACGACTTTTTCGCCTCTATTTTTAATGTCTATATATCATTAAAAAATATTAAGTATTTTTTTTTTAAGTAAATTGAAAACTACAGTTTCGAACGATATAATCTATTTTAAGTATATACTAACTTTAAAACATAAATACGTCTAAATCTACCTGAAAAACGTAAAAAAATTAATGTTCTTAATTCTATAAAATTATCAATAAAATTTCAGGACCATAAATTACATTAACTCGGATATGAGCAAACATGAAAATGCTCAGGAATTGATCGCAACGTTCAATATGAAAAACGACGACGACTTCTGGAATGCACAAAATTATATATTGCACTTTCTTCTGCATCTATACATTATATTTCAAAATGCCAAAGCCTCTAAAAGTGCATAAGGCAGGTGTTACACGACGACGTTATGAATTATTGAGTAAGAACGCATTAAGTAAGGCGCATAATGCATGAGCGTATGTGAATCCAAGCGAACCTTGCCCATATTAGAGTTGCTTGTACTTGCATCAGCTGACTGCCACGAGCACGACTTTCGTTCTAAATCCCGTGCACACCTCTCTGTTTGTTTAAGGAAGTGGGGTGAACTTTATAACAAGAACGCTTGGTCCATATACCTTATGTTTCTTCGCGAGATTACTCAAATTTTCTTGAGTAATGGGAATAGAATTTAATTTGCCCACCTGATTATTTGACTGCATACACGTATATTACACAAACTATCTCTTAGTATCATTAACAACTTATTCATATATTTGCACGTTCTATAAATACATTTTACCACACTCTAAATCAAAGTGTTAACATAAAAACAAAAAAGAAGAACCATGTAGCATAAGAATTACAAACAATCAATTTTCTCTCTTTTGCATAGTTTTACTTGATATGCAGGTAAACTGATGGAGTGCCTCGGCACATCCCGTTTATAATGTGAGATTGTAAATACGGACGCGCTTGCTTATTAACAAACACATTCTGATCTTTTTTGATACATCGCGTGACCGCTTACAAATAAGAATTCTAGGAAGTGGAAGTTGAATAATTAACTTCCGTTTATTATACGGAAAATTTCCTGGTAATTTGAAAAAAAATAAATTAGATATCGTGAATTATATAAAAACATTGATTATGCCGATGGAAAGATACATTTGCTATGCAAATCTATCTTTCAATTTTTGCTATAAATCGATAGATAATAAATCTCGTTACTTTATTATTTATTTATCTTGAGATATGGTTGAACAGTCACATGATTATATATTTGTTTTGTTCATTTATTTTTCTGCTTACTGTATTGTCGTAAATTTCACACTTTATACACGATCAGAACGTGATAAGGTATCTGCCTTGTATCTTATCTTATTGTATTATATATTTCCACATCCAAAAGTTGATCACTTGATTACATTACAATATAAATTGTTAATTAATTATTTATTTTATTACAGTAATTATACAACTACTTTTTTCGCAATTTTTAACAGAAAAATTTTGCTTTATTTTACTCAATCATGTTACAATAAACTACCAGAACATAATAAATAAATTTTCCGACAGCTTTTAATAGCTAACAATATTTTTTCACAATTTCACCTTCAATTAACTTCAATGCAAGATGCAACTACTGCATCCTGACATTTCTTACATCGTAAAACAAACGAAACGTGCTTTAACGCCTTGGAAAAAAGGTAAATACCAACAAAACGATTAAATACTGCACCGTCGCGAACCTCCCCAACATTGAAAACGAATCGTTTGCCTCGTTACGCGCTAGTCAAACGCGTTGGACACACTGAGATATAGTATACCCACTCGCGAGAGGCTAATTAGAGAAAAGAGCAATTAAAGAGAGCCGCGGCAGGTAGAAACTGTCGCTTCCACGCGACTTTCGACGTACGTATACACAGGATTCAAGACGCGAGCCCACGTTTAATTGGGCATCACAAAGTTAAGTGTATTTTCAGGGAATGCGCGGCGTACTGTGTGTATAGGTACGCGCCTGTCGCGTCTTATAACATGGGAAAAAGTCTTGTCGGTGTGATCTCTCCGAGAGTGAGACGTTTCGGGGATAAAACCGAAAGTGTACATCACAGACGCACGCGGAGAGGCAGAGCCGCGTGACAAATTGGATGCGGGCACACATCAGGTGTGTTTATTTGCTCCGCTGATGGGGGGCCGTCTTCGTCTCTTTTTTCGTGTGTCGCGAAGAGCGCTGAAGTGACGTGTAACGAGTGTCTGATCGCCGTCATTGGATACAGTGCCGCGTCATTATGGTACGCCTGCGGAAAAACTGTGAAAATGGACTTTGCACACGGTAAATGGCGTGTAACGTGGTGATATTTCTTGATAGATGGTGTTCAGACATGACATGCGCACGAATTAGCCTAATTTAGCAAGATAATGTGTGTGATATTGGGGAATATTAATGTTTCACATGAATGAATATTCTTTGATACGGGGTTCTATTTAATACCATAGTGTGAAATCTCTGGAAGTATTATTTTTTCAGATATACGATTTCATAATAGCGCCTTTTATAAGTACGATTGTGAATATTTTGTAGTAATTTCACATCATTCATAATTTCATATTACAACAAGTATGTGCAGCTTGAAAGTGAAAGGCTTACTACACGTATGTGATCTCAAACATAATACATGTTATTTGTGAATTAATTCATCAGGAATGTATTAAGTTGCTGTTTCTCTTTCATATTGTAAACTGTAATCATTTTCTAATCGGTGTATGACAAACTTGTATTAATTAGGCGAATATATCCATTAAAATAAAAAAAACATTTAAACACTGCATATAAATGTAAAACAACATTAACGTTTGCTGCTGTAAAGAAAAATGCAGATAGAAGAAAGCTAAGAAAGAATAACAATTATAGTCCACGAGAAAATGAGAAAATAAATAGAGATGCATATTCATACTATCTTGTTAACATTCTTTTTGTGAAAAACTTATTAACGAGGTCCGCGTAGCTCAATGGAAGCTTTGTAAAAAGATGAAGATAGTAGTTGATTATAAAAGAACAAGTTCTACGAAGACAAGAAATAAACATAAATCGTAATCTTAAATTATATATGTAGTTTTAATTTCTTGATGAACAAACTAAGAATTATAATTAAAAAAAACGGTTCGATAAATAATCATGAACTCCAGTCGAATCATCACATTGTGAACTATTTCAGAGAATGGAACGAAATCATGAAAGTTACTTTAGCTTCCTCTTTTCCCTCGTCAAACAGTCAGCCCCACAATGATCTCACCAACCCATAGACACGAATATCGAATCAAGACGTCTCTCGGCGACTTTCGCGCACGCGCCACTGCACGCCAGGCAAGGATAATGGAAAACCTTTTAAAACCGCGTCCGGAAAAAACCAAACACACGAGGGGTGCAGGACACAACAATGGTGCACGCGCACGCCGCAGCGCGTCAAAGATAGCGAGCGGAAAATTAGACAGAAAGCCATAGCAGCGCCTACAAGTCGTCGTCTCCTACAGCGCGCGTTACGTCTTTCTATGTGCATGTGTCTCTCTGAAACTGGAACACGCGAACTTATTGAATGGAAAGCCGAGAGAGCGCGAGCGCGCGCGTCATTTCATCACTCTGACGGTGCATGCAGCTCGCGCGCTCTTGTAGCCAGAAAACAATAACTGGAATTTCATCCTCCCCGCGCGGCGCACTGCACGCGTGAAAATGCGGAAAGAAAATAACTCGGTGAAAACTCGCTCTCGATCGAAATCCGATTTGTAAAAGGCAAGAAGGAGACGGTGGAGAAGCGCGACGACAATGAAAACAAGTCGCGAGAGGATCTTGCACGCGCACTCGTGGAGTGGTATAGCACAGTCGTGTCTTTTCTAGGACGCGAAGGAAATGAAAACTGCCGAGTGCGATTGTCGGATTTGTCGTTGCGGAGAAGAGACGCGCGCGCGTCGCTGTCACGTGGGGGGGAAATGAAGAGCGTCTCTAAAGAGCGTGAAATATTTCGTCGGGAATTCGTTCCGATGCGCTTTTATTTGTTTATCTGGCCGTTCTATCGGCCTCATTTTTGTCTGCGGCTCTATATAGGTACAGGGCTTTCAAAACTGCGCGCGAATGGTTCCAATAATGAGTTTTACGAAGCAGGATATCGCCTTAATCAATTTCTGCCTAATATAATTAGAAAAGTTGAAACTGTGTATATGTTTGATAATATATTTTAAATATAAACTATTGATGACTAAAGCAAGGCTTCGTTAATTTTCAGAGCCTTGTATGGGTTTAATGCGGTTCTCTTGTTGCACTGTAAATGTTTTATTATACCGATTAAATGCCTGCACTAAATTACATTTTAACTGCTGACGTGTTTATGATTCAAAATTCATTATTTTGAAGTTGTACAGTTTCTCGTCGACGATAATAAATGTAATTCTTATTGTGGCACATCTATTTAGCCTGCCAAGTAGTTTAAGAAACCAAATTTCCACCTACATTATTTTATTAATTGTATAAACGTTGACTTTCAGGGCAGCCAAAGAAAATATTCTAGAAATCTTGAAAGAAGCTACGAGGAAAGACTGCAACACCAGAGATGATAGTGGAATGACCCCGACGTTATGGGCAGCCTTCGAAGGCCACATAGAAGCCCTGAGACTACTGGTGGCACGAGGGTATGTATAAATACGCTGTGATTTTAAATAGCATTAAAACTTGGTCTACAACTATTTGAAAAACAAAAGAAAATGTTTCTTTCCCCCTCGTAAAATGTGGAAAAGTACTTACGTTTTTGTAATATAATAAAGGTGTCTTGTAGTGTTTTTTTTTTCTCTTACAATTTGCTATGCATCGTAAAGTCGACAATTTATGCATATGACCCGAGAGACTCTTGAACGCCTACTCGTTGATTTCCAATAGCATATAAAAACATAGTTAAAGCAGCTTGATGTCAAAAAATATTTACAGCAATGGGATGTTATACAATACAGTTGTTAAAGTAACTTTTTGCTGCCAATTTTTTCAAATATACAAATGATTACTTAAGAGCGAGAAATATCTTTCGAATGAATTTTAAGAAGAAGTTATTTTATCCAGCAAACAAAAAAACACAACAGTAAAACAGTAAAACAGTAAAACTCGTGTAGTACGATGCAGCATAAAACGCGTAAATGCTAAAAGCTATTTTACTTTTACGATTGCTTACTGCGACGCAGAAGAAATAAATCATCTCACTTTGTAATTTTCTGACATCGCTTTATGATGTACGCTAAAAGGGTGACATTCTTTTGTACAATAAAAATTCACTGCAAACTTTAAATTACCATATTATTTATTCTTAACTTCAAATATCTAATTACTTACTTTCATACAAAAGAAAATAGGATTGAAATTTAAATCAGAATAAATATTATCAATTGTTTTAATTCGAGATTTTTCTATAAATCAAACATCCTATCACAAAGGAAAATTGGTCATTTTTTAGTTATTCAGTAATAAATAAAAATAGGAAGCGAGATTGTATGCAAAACCTTTCCTTTGAAATAGCGAAGAATATCTAGTAGGATAGAAATGTTCGCGACATTGCATGTGAATAAAGACTACCTGTTAAGTCTAAACGTAATGAAAGCATACAAAACTAAATATTAAAAGTAAACAGTCATAACAGATTACATGGTTAATGATTTACAACCACGAATAAGTTTTTTAACTGAAATAGTCATCGCAGTATACGATCAATTCAATAAGCTTCAGAGATCGTCGCGCGGTACGAAGAAAAGCCAACTTGGAAGTTACAGGCGAAGAAAAGCCAAAAACGCGTCTATAAGACGAAAAAAAGCCAGCTTGCGCCCTCCCAGACGAAAAAAAGCCACTTTGACTTGTCTCAGACAAAAAAAGCCGGTTTGCGCCGTTCCTGCGGAGGAAAAACCACCAACTGCATCTAATCAATGACTAGTTATCTTATTATCTTGACTGATCATCTTTTTATCTTTTTATCTTATCTTCTTTAAAAGGTTTTTAATCTTTTTTGTTATCTTTTTATCTTTATCTTATCTTATTATCTGAAAGTTATCTATAAGATACCAACTAAATGTTACTTTCGTTTGAGAAGTCAAACTGGCTTTTCTTCGTCTGGGAGGACCCAGGCTGACCTTTCTTCGTCTTAGACGCGTTAACTTCCAAGTTAACGCCTGTAACTTCCAAGTTAGCTTTTCTTCGTACCGCGCGACGAGATATCCTACAGATAGTAAGTTTATGATTTGAAAAATATAAATAGAAATCTCATACTTCTATTTAAGAAAAATGTAGGCACAACATAAACAATTAAAAAAAAGGCTAAATACTAATAACTCGTATAGATAAAAATTTTTCTTAAAATATATTCTTATATTGCAGCCATTTTTTCTTATAATAAAAGATTGTGTAGTAACGTAGTTTCAGAAGGTGTTACAAGATCATGAAAATAAAGTTAAGCTCTTAAAGTACACTTTTACTACAACATATTTTTACTAGGAGTATACTGAAACCTTGAAAATGTTTGTGTTACTCAAGTCATTCAACGTTGAATTTTGTATCAAAACTCTCTTTACAATTATTTATATACTACCTATATATTAAATAAAATTCCAGATAGATACTTACAAAATTTATACCCAAAATATTTCTATATAAACTTACACGATTCATTCCTTCTACATATCGCTCTGTAACCGCCACACTGGATTATCGTAGTTTTTACGTTTCATTTCTTTCAACGAGAAGCAGCATTTTGCAACACTTAAAATATTATGACTCTTTATTATCAGTCGCTGCGCCTTGTAACGGTGCGCGCGGAGCAAACACAAAAACGAGCTGGTTAAACATAGTTCTCTCCGCGCGCAGCTAACAGTTTTTACGCGAAAGCGCCGCTCCACAGAAGGATTATTCAATTTAATATTGTGGGAAAGTTCGTCGTGCGGCAGTCTTCTCCGAAATCGGAACGTTATCCACCGCTAAATAGACGGGTGATCCAATAATGGGAAAACGGATCCAGCAATGCCAGTGGAGTGTGACAGCCGTGCTTTTTTCACGCGGATTTCGTGGCGACAATCTCGGCGTCACGACGACACAGCGGTGTTAAAACTGACGAAACGCGGCGTTTATCTTGAATGATGCGAAAGTCTTTCATATAAAAACTGATAAAAATAGTTAAATTTCGTTTTTTAAGCAAATGAAACTGAAAGTTGTAGTAAAAATTATTATAAATAAAAAATGAACTTGTTTTGGATATATAAAGTTAAATTTCAGTAGGATTTATTATTTCATTGATAACAGATTCTAAATGCTCGCGAACTAATATCGTTTTAAAATAAAAATGCTATGTGCAATAAATCTGCTGAACTGGTCCGTAAATAAGGAATGCGCTGATTAGGACTCTGTGCTTATATAAACAAAAATTCAGCTTCCTTCATTACCTAAGCTAATATTTTGTAAACTTAATCATACTGTGCATACTAATACGTTAATGCGTATAGTCAATAAAGTATACGAAAATTAGGAAAATAAATCATTACTTCTAAACAAAGCTTTGGGTTATAAATTTAATTACTGACATAAATTTTTATTAAAGTACAGTATACATAAAAAAGAGGTTTAAATTTATAATTTTGATAGCCTTTAATATTTGTTTATACGTACATACTACATTTTAGAAAGTTTTAAATGAAAATATTACGTGCATATTAAAAAACCCATAACAAATAATATGTTATCATTAACTATAATTATTTTCGAAGATTTTTTCATTCGAAGTTTGAACTATTTACCCACAAATTTCAAAATCATCGAAAATAAAATCATCATAAAAAAAAAAAGAAATGACATCACTAAAATTATCCAAACGATTATAATTAACGGAAGCCCTACATCCTCTTTAATCCAAACCATTAAAAATGGTTATTTCGCTCGCTCACCCCGTCAATAATCAACATTTCATGCTTCAGCCGCGCGTGAGCGCACTCGTACACCCCTCTATATAACTACGAACGAAATTCGTTTCTGCTTTTTCGACTTCACGGCCTACTTTCGCGCGCGGCGCAGGGCGCGACGACAGATGCGCGGTAGAACGGAAGCGCACCGTGCAATCTGCAATGTGTGTATACACGCGCTGCGCGGGCCAGCGGAAGTTGCGGGCAAGCGGAATGAAAAAGTACGCGCGAGAGCGGAGTATATGTACAACGATCGGCCGGGCCGAAAACTGTGTACGGGTGAGCGGGAATTCGCAAATTCGGTTCGGGGGAACGTGGAGAAACGAGTATATAAGCGCTGCTCGCTTAGTTTTGTGAGTTATATGAGTTGTGCTTTATGCGCGTTGACGTTTTGTTGTTTTATCAACCTTTTTTTTCGCCGCTTGTGGACACGGCAGAGCTTGTTAAAAGAAAAGTACTAAAAGCGAATTGAAATTGGAAAAAAAACATACGTTTATCACGTTACGTGGTCGGGTTATTTAATCGAAAACTTTTCTTATGTACGAATAATAATCATTTAAGCGATTATTGAATAATTAGAAAGTAAAATGTAGCTTTAATTTATATTAAATAACGTCGTCAAGGTGTAAAATAAATATTGTTATATAAATAATTAAAGTATGTATATAATATAAATTACGAAGAAAACGTTGATAATTTGATTGTATAAAACTATATGATAATATAATATCGATAAAATTTTGACAGTTATTATGATAGAAATTAGCTTGGTTTTAATATTTACTTTTAATCTATTTGCTACTTCTTGGTCTGGTTTAAGTCACATCTACAATATTACTAATTGCAAGATAAAGCTATATTGAAAGTAAGAAAAAGAAGAATGAGACTAATAAAAAATAAACAGATTTAATGTTATTTACTAATTTTTATTTTAATCATGTAATTGATTTACGCGCTTAAAGTAGTTGTACATTACAAGTTCTGATTAAATTACTCAGTCTCAAAGATCTTAAGAAATGTACAATGAACGATTATAAACCGTATATAAAACGTCAATACGAAGTTACTTTAAACACACCTATAAGCGAGGCTAAAAAATATCGATTAAAATATGATTCAATTCCAAACAACCGAACAAAAATAGCTCGATGATTCTTCGCACAATGTATTCCTCTCACTAGCCCTACGTTTTCTACATCATTGTCAAAGTAAATTAAAACTAAAATGACCCTTTACACAAGAAACTCATACTATAGCCCTTCCCTCATCCCTCCCCTCGTTAACAAAGTACCCCATTACAGGGCTCTCACAAAGACCTACCTGCCCTCGTCGCTTTTTCGTGCAGTATATGTACACACACAAACTGGATCGACAATATAAGCCTCCGCGTGTAATACACAAGCGCCGTCATCGCCAGCAACAGAGGCCAGAAATATATATCGAGATCCCCCCCGCGAAATCGACCTTCACTGCCACGACGCACATAATACGCACGCACGCACTCTTCCTCCACACTATATCCTCCCTTACCTCCTTCCTTCCTTCCTTCCTTCCGCGTGCTGTTGTTCGCCACGCTCATTTTCACCCGCCGCGCTTGCGTTCGCGCGACCGTGTAATACACAAAGTGCATCGCTTCACGCGTGTATTTTTATAGCGCGCTGCGCTGAACCACCATATATATACACACACACATACACACACACGTCTTATATATACGCTACTCTGTATCTGTGCACGGATAGAGTAAATGAACGGACACGCGCTTGTGTGTATGTTGTGTAGGAAAAGCACGGCAACAACAGATTATTAAAAAAAAACAGCTATGAATAAATAGAAATGGGTAATGTGGTGCAGGAGGGGTGGGGCGAGAACGCGAGAGAGAGAGAGAGAGCGCAACGCACCGCTGGCTTTTAGCGTGACCGGAAGCGCTCGGACCAGGATATACGCCTATTCCACGCCGACTTGCTGCTTATTCGCTCTCTCGATGCCCTCCATGCGCGCGTCCAAGCTCAGTGGATGTATAAGTATATATGTATGTACGTGGAGCGAGCGAGGCCTAATTTTTAGCGCGACTATTGGCCCGGATGCGCGAGCACGCGCGAGATCCGTTCGTCCTGTAGGCGCTATACTTATATATATGCATGCTATACTCGCGTTCACGTTCGAGTTCGATGTAAACTTGTGGACGATTTTTCGGGTTATTGTTATCGTTGTGGTTGTGGGTACGAGAATGTGGCTTTTTAAAAATTTCAAGTGGTGTTTTGTATGAAAATTTATTTTATAGTGAATGCATATCATTTATTTGTATTTAATTACAAAGATTTAACCGTACTTATATAGCACTCTTAGATTGTAGATTTTGTAAATTGGTTGCTGCTAATCAAATGTTTAGTTACATTATATATCTATAATGCATTTAATATATTGTACATATACAGGTACAACTTATGAATAATTGTTATTGATACATTTCTCTAGATTTTTACAAATAGATTTTAAATTGGTATATACTGTTACAGACATATTAAGTTCAAATTAAATGTGGCCACTATATAAGAAATATTTTAAAGAAATTTTTTAAGGGACCGCAAAACTTAAATGAGCGATATGGTGACATTTTGAAACAATCGAAAATTTGGTCAGTGGCACAGCTTATGATTTTAAAAAGAAGTTTATTTTTAACGGCATGTAACGGTAGCAGGCAAATAATAAAAGACGTAAACCTTTAGCCTCAGGATTGACAATTATTATCTTTATCGTTCATGGATGAGTGAACTGTAAATAGTTCTAGGAAACTAAATCTTATATAGTTTATATTATTATTGAAAGATAGAATCTCTTTTTAGCTCAGAATACGAATGTGTACCTTATAATAATTAAAATATTTAATTTTATAATATATAATGTATATGCTCCTATTACGTTTTCTATCGGCATACCAGCATTACAAAACGTATCGAAAAGTATTTTGACTTGTTAAATTTAACTAATACAACACAATAATTACTCTAGGACTATTTTAATAAATACAGCAAATTTGAGTAAACATATAGTTTCTGGGAAAAAACAAAAGTAAAGTTCAGGGTTCTATTAAAAGAAAACGTGATGGGATTGACTAAAATGACATAGGCGCATCTGAGCCTAGTGTAACAGCCTGTAACTGCTGATTAATACATGTACGTAGTAGTTTTCCTTGTACTCGACCAATGATTAACTTAGAAGCACAAAGGTGCTTATTCAAGTACATTTCGAAAACGAGACTTCTTAGGTAGCTACGTCTATTATTACACAGATTAATACTATACAAATTTTATATAATAACATACAAATTTTACTTTGTTATTTATTACGTTACAAGTAGTAATTTTCTTCTAAATTTCAAAATACTTCTTGAGCTTTTTCACAGTTTAACATTCTTCACAATTTCTTAATCTGAAAATAGTTTACATTGACTTTTTAAATTTACAACTATTAATATTATACGAATTCTATATACATTTTCTGTAAAAGCACAACGAATCTTAATCACTGTTAAACAACTGTTATCTCTGAACTACACATATATACACTATCATAATAAAGGAAATCGCAAGTATCGCCCACCACATCTCCTTACGTAAGCGTAACAAAACTTCAATTCAGCCCATGCGGTGTAATACTATCGATACAAACTTCCAACGCCCTGTAGCGGAAAACAAAAATCATTAACAGAACCCGGCATGTTGCACGTGCTGGTACGTCAGATTTGCCCTTTTAAAACATGAATACATACCGTACATGCATGATGTTCCCGTGATTTCACAACACTTTAGACATTGCCAAGGAAAACTTTAGATCTCTACTGGTTGTAATTATCTTATTAACTAAGTATTTATTGTATACTCGAGTGTAAATTAAGTGTTATGTGTGTTTTAACTTAAGGGGATGTGAAGCTGAACAAAAACAGTATTGGCACTCAGATGGTAAAACAGATCTAGCCGACTTATACTTAATTTCCGATAGATGGCGATAGCGTTGTATAGAGAAGTCTTTCTTTAATAGAAAAAATGCGCAAACATCTACATAGATGGCGCGTACAGATTATTTATTTAATTTATGTATTCTTAAATTTGTTTAAACATTGCTGAAATGGAGCTCCATTTAAATATTATCACTAAATTAAATAGGCTATTGGGATCTGACATGGGAGCGTGGCCTATATATATAGCTATATCTTAGCCATAGCCAAAATGGCGTAGAAGAGCCCGTTCTGTACAGCGTTAAAGCTGGGCTAGCTCTAACTAGATTCACCGCGCCACCACGAGGGTCGCATTACCGACGTCAGATCCCATATATAACTATATAATCATATTTTATTGTTGTTATTATTATCACCCATTATAAAAATAGAGCATGCAAATTTGTTAAGCGACGCTCTCGTTGCTAATACTCATCGAGTATTATACTTGTTAATCATATATAATAATGAATTTATCTGAATATTTATATGCATTTAAAAGATTATTCTCTATTTGTCATATTTGCATATAATCTGTTTTTTTGTTTTAAGAATATAAACAAAACACTAATAAAGCTTGTTATTGGTTTTTTGTTCAAATTACATTTTTCCCCTTGTATATATATTTATACAATCGTATATTAATTTCTACTTCCTTTTTTTCCATTTCTCTGTTATTAATATATGTAAATTGTCACTCTACATATTTATATATACTTTTAATAAATCCAAAAATAATATTTTAAACGGGATTTTTGACAAAAATAAAAATTTGAATTTGGAACTGATAGCAGTTATGTTGGCACTGTAATAACCTGACTTATATTCCTTTATTATAACAAAGATGATTGTAACCTATATAAAAGTCTACAAACATCACTGTAAACATGCACAGCTGTCATTTCGTATAAGACTGTGATATCAGCATCTTCTTTATAAAAGTGTTGATCTTAGTTTTCATTTTTTGCATTAATGAACGGATTCGGGAGTAAACATTTAGTGTATTGTATGTGAAGCTATATTTTGAAAGTGTTTGAATAATACAAGTGAAAGATAAATTACAGTTTTAGAAATAGCTTTTTAGTACTTGAACTTTTATAGGAAACTTTATACTCAAAATAGGAGATATATAAATATATACTAAAGAAGTTATATTTAGATATACTAAATATAACTTCTATAAATTGATACTAAAAAAAATTAAATCTATACTATTACAAAAACATTTAGTGTACAAATTTAAATGGACTTTGAAAGGAAGCGAAAGATATGCTATTGTGCAGAAAAACATTATGGAACCTTTGCTTCTGATAGAAAACTACCATTATCAACTATTGCCTGAATCTCACTATGATATAATTAACATTTAATTTTCTGAAGTCAAAACAGTTATGCACTACAATGAACATATATGAGTCTTTTTCTCTTTATTAAGCTATGTTATACGTGAAAATAAATAATGAAGGAGAAGTAAAAAGTTCACTCCATGAGGCATTAATAGAACATCAATAGGAGTGTTGCTGCTATAAGCCTTTTTAAGCATTGAAGGCTTGATGACATGCATTTAGGATTTTGGATTTTTCCCATTCACCTCAGTATATAATAATCTAATAATATATGTGATAAAGATTACTAAGAACATATGGATTTAAAAGCACCAAAGAATATTTATATTAAACAACTTAACGAACTTGACTGACTGATGTGGATATGGCTGTTACTGCTACGTGTGCTCGTAATTCTGATGGACCGTATAGTGAGGTACCAGAATATTTGTTCAAAATATAAAAGATTTTAAGCCAAAAACAATACTTTTTTATGTATTAGGGCAGAGATGGAGTTAAGAATTAAAGAAGAAATAAAAAAAATATTTTAGTAATTTTATCATTAAAGCTGTTTTCTATATAATGTAATATTTTGAGCTCTGCCGTCGACTCAAGATTCAGAAACTGCATATATTTTAATGGGCAAGGTCCTAAAATTTCGGTATTTTATGTGACTATGGAGTTGAAGAGTTGTTGTATCCAATTTGTTTTATTAAATAATTTTTTACGGTCAAAAATTGCTAAAAAAATCTGAATTTCACTTAAATTTAATTTTGTATAACATTATTATTATTATATCTGTAATTAATAATGAAGACTGTAAATACTGTTCTGGTTATGGTTAAATTTCTAACCTCCAAATTGTTGTATTTTAGAAATAAACTAAAATAAATACAATCAAGGTTTCAATAAAAATAGTTAAAAAGTAAAATGAATTTTAAATTCATAATATTTCAATGTTAATTGTGTAATTGAAGGTGAAGGAAGAGCGTACGCAGCACGCTTGAATTGGCTAGTTATTACTAAAAAGCACCAAAGTATACGACAGTAATACATGATGCACTAACTACGTAATATCATTTGTTTTTGCATTATCTATTATTTATATTATTCTGCAATAATATCGATATGTTCAATGCATATAATTTTCTTGCAATTTTTTATAGATATTTTATAAAATTTTTATATATATATATATATATATATATATATATATATATATATATATATATATATATATATATATATATATATATAAATTTATACATGTTATAGATTTGTGTAGATACACATTTTAACATTTTAATATATCACTCATGTACTGGATTGTAAAAGTTCAGCATACTTATGAGGGAATCATCATAATATGCATTTTTCTAATACCAGAGTACTATGAATACGTTATGATATATGATCAATAATTTTTGTAATTGGGTACTCCACAGTAATATAGTCTAGTCAGACTACATTATTCACATTGTGTTTAACAAAATCGTAAACATGCTAGTGATAAAATTATTTGAGTTATTAATTTTATTAATACTCAAGAATACATGCACTAGCGAAGTACCACAATGTACCACATATACTAGCAAAATAATACAATCTACATATTATACATGCACTAACAAAGTACCACAATCTACATACTTACATGCACTAACAACGTATCACGAACTACATACGTGCACTAGCAAAGTACCACAATCTACATACATGCACTACAAAAGTATTACAATCTACATATATTCACTATGGGGAGATCGAAGTCATTCGCTGATACTGGCCGGACCGTAGTGCCACGCTCTTAGTACCAGAATATTACGTATTTTTTTCTAAATAAATTTTATTTTTCTGCTTATTAGTAGTAACTGAACTTTTTAACGCACTACTAACAGTATTGTACTGTTTTTATGTGTACTATGTAACGTATTTATTGACTGTTTGTCTATACGTTTTTATCATTTTCTTATAAGATCTAGCTACACGCTTCTATGCGTTAGTAACACTACTCTACTCTTTTTACGACTAGCACGTATTTATACGTTTTTCCTTCGTAGTAGTAGCGGCACTCTTCAACGTACTATACAACGCTGTTCTTCCCTAGTGGAAATCGTTTTTGTGAATATATGTGAATAACTGTAAATAGCTGTAAATAACTGAAAAATAATTGTTTGGTTTGAGACGTAAATAACAGTTATTTTCAGTTATTTACAGTTATTTAGAGTTTAACAGTTATTAACAAATATTTATAGTTACTTACAATTATTTACACTTTTGTGAAATAATAATTGTAGAAAAAAGGGACTGATAAATGGTATTAACAATTATTTACAGCTTTTTGCAGTTATTTACAGTTTTACAGAGTTAATTTTTTTGCCTATAATAACATTATTTTTTATCAACAAAACTGAAAATAAGTGAAAATAACTGTAAATAACTGAAAATGTCTATAAAAAACTGCAAATAACTGTAAACAATTGCTAATAACTTTTTTCAGTATTTTAATTGTTACAGTTATTTTTTTTTAATCTATCGATAACTGTAAATAACTGTAAATAAATGTTAATAACTGTAGGAAACTGAGAATAACTGTTAATAACTGAAAATAACCGTTATTTACGTCACAAACCAAACAACTATTTTCAGTAATTTTCAGTAATTTTCAGTTGTTTTCAGTTATTTTCAGTTATTTTCAATTACTTACAGTTTCTTACAGTTATTTACAGTTATTTACATTATTTTCCGCTATAGGGTTATTAGCACTTTGCGTGCTTATGCGTACTTATGTTTCACCATCGTTTCAGAAATGCCCTGTAGTGTAATATCGTCGGCTGACAGGAACAAGGCACCAACTCGGGCGAGCGCGTAAAAAGGTACCAACTCAGACGAGATCGTAAGAAGGTACCAACTCGCGTGGTCGGCTTTCGAATTTTTTACCAAGCTATTGAAGAGGCCAACAAATGATCCACAAAAAAGCGATTAAAGTAAAAGAAAAGAGGTTTAATTTGAGATGAGAATCGTTGAAATTCGTCGATTCTTTGCAAAGTTACGTGCATTTGAAAAGTGCGGAAAATGACCAAAAATGAGCGATTTTTTTCCAAATCCACGTAATTTTTGACATTTTTGTCATTTTTAAAGACTACTTTAATCGCTTTTTTGTGGAATATTTGTTGCCCTCTTCAATAGTTTGCTAAAAAATTCAAAATCCGACTGCGCGAGTTGGTACCTTCTTACGATCTCGTCTGAGTTGGTACCTTTTCCCGCTCGCCCGAGTTGGTGCCTTGTTCCTGTCAGCCGACCATGTATCATACTTGTCTCTTCAGTCTTCTCCCAGGTTTATTCTTCCATTTCTCCAATGTTCGAGCTGGCGTTGTCTTGGGGAAGTGGCCTTTGCTGCGGCAACGTCGATGGTAGCAAAATCATATGAATAGTGTGGCAGCCTTCAGGAGCTCTTCGCCCTAGGAAAAACAAAATGTATTAATAATGTGTCCATGATTAGGGACGAGGACAGCAGTATCAATCTGCCAGGAACAAGAAACGAGATTATAGACGGAGATTTTTAGTATACAAAATTTATTCTTCAACAGACTAAAAGAATCTAACTAATTTAAAGAAATTAAATCCAAAAGAATCTTTTCTAAAGACTGTTTTATATCATTTATAGTGAATCCACATTGCATGAATTATGCGTTATGACTATGACCTATGAGCTTAGTACTCGTAGACTTCCGCGCTGATTGGTTAATCTTTACCAATGAACCAATCAGCGAGTGAGTCTACGAGTACTAAGCTCATAGGTCATAGTCATAACGCATAAGTCATGCAATGTGGATTCACTGAGAAAAAAATTGCTCCAGTGAAACACTATATCTATATTCCGTTATTAAACTTTTCTTTTTTTTTCAGTTAGCAGATCAGGTTACCCACAACTTACTCAAGTATCACTGTTAAAAGTGTTATTAAACACGAAACTTTTTATAAACATTCTGAATTTATATTTAAGTATTGATCTTTCAAACAGAGTGTTAATTTTAAAAGAACGTTTTTAAAGTTATTTACATTTTTTTTAACAATTTTTTAACTGTGTATCATTACAAGCCATAAAAAACATTCAGGTGCCCTAAGCGATAACAAAGCTGCAGGATATATCCCACTAGAAGTTAATAGCTCAAGTTGGTCCCACAGAAAACTTATTCTTATAATCTGCTAAGACCCTCCCTCAAAGTTTACCAAAATGTCCTTACACAATGCTGAGGAATTGTACATTTAATTTCAGACTTTTTCTATCCGCCAGTGTTGGGGAAATAACATTTTTCTTGAAAATTTCCTGAAAAACACACAAAAAAGGCAACAACTCCACACTTTGAGGTTATCATTAGTCTGAATATTATTATTAATAAAAATAAGAATAATATTATTATTATTATTATTATTATTATTATTATTATTATTATTATTATTATTATTATTATTATTACTTGATAAACAGTCCCTCAGCATGTATTGCATGGTGTGTGTAAAGTTTAAGATATTTTTAGAGAATGGAAACGCCTCTTTTGGACTGATAAGTCCAAAAGACGCATGTCCATTTCCAACTAAGACCTCCTGACCCTTGCTTAGAGTTTACCAGAATGTCCACACACAATGTAATACATGCTGAGGAATTGTACATTTAAGGTGATGTGATACTCACATTATTACTCAATTCTGAGTTCCCGTTTTTCTCCTTCAATTTTAAACTTCTTGAAAAAAACTCTTTGACACGTTTTAAGTTTCATAAAGAACTATAACGTATCAGAAAGTTTTTTCCTTAAAATTAAACATTGAATGAGAAAAACGGGAACCCAATTTTGAGTAATAGCGTGGGTATAGCATCACCTTAATTTCAGACTTTTTCTATCAGCCAGTGTTGGGGAAATAACATTTTTCTTGAAAATTTCCTGAAAAACACACAAAAAAGGCAAAAACTGCACACTTGGTGATTATTTAGATCTGAAACTTGATATAGAATCCCTCAGCATCTTCACGATAGTGTGTGTAAAGTTTAAAATATTTGTAGAGAATGGAAACGCTTCTTTTGAACTCAAAAGTCGAAAAGATGCATATGCATTCCCAACTAAGACCTCCTGACCCTCGCTTAGAGTTTACCAGAATGTCCCCACACAATGTAATACATGCTGAGGAATTGTACATTTAATTTCAGACTTTTTCTATCAGCCAGTGTTGGGACAATAATATTTTTCTTGAAAATTTCCTGAAAAACACACAAAAAAGGCAAGAACTGCACACCTTGTGATTAGTTAGATCTGAAACTTGATAAACAGTCCCTCAGCATGTATTGCATGGTGTGTTTAAAGTTTAAGATATTTGTAGAGAATGGTAAACTTTGAGGGAGGGTTAGGTGGTCTCAGTTGGAAATTCACATACGTCTTTTCGACTTTTCAGTTCGAAAGAGGTGTTTCCATTCTCTACAAATATTTTAAACTTTACACACACTATAGTGAAGATGCTGAGGGATTCTATATCAAGTTTCAGATCTAAATAATCACCAACTGTGCAGTTCTTGCCTTTTTTGTGTGTTTTTCAGGAAATTTTCAAGAAAAATGTTATTTCCCCAACACTGGCTGATAGAAAAAGTATGAAATTAAATGTACAATTCCTCAGCATGTATTACATTGTGTAAGGATATTTTGGTAAACTTTGAGGGAGGGTTAGGTGGTCTC
Source organism: Torymus aiolomorphi (assembly GCA_036365515.1). Classification (NCBI taxonomy): domain Eukaryota; kingdom Metazoa; phylum Arthropoda; class Insecta; order Hymenoptera; family Torymidae; genus Torymus; species Torymus aiolomorphi. The sequence continues at coordinate 189,378,418 of CM070875.1, read as the reverse complement.
GGTTAAAAATTCACATGCGTCTTTTCGACTGTCGAGTCCAAAAGAAGCGTTTCCATTCTCTACAAACATTTTAAACTTTACATACACTATAGTATAGATGCTGAAGGATTCTATATCAAGTTTCAGATCTAAATAATCACAAAGTGTGGAGTTGTTGCCTTTTTTGTGTGTTTTTCAGGAAATTTTCAAATGTTATTTCCCCAACACTAGCTGATCGAAAAAGTCAGAAATTAAATGTACAATCCCTCAGCATGTATTAAATTGTGTTAGGAAAATTTGGTAAACTTTGAGGGAGGGTTAGGTGGTTACAGTTGGAAATTCACATGCGTCTTTTCGACTTCTCAGTCCAAAAGAGGCGTTTACATTCTCTACAAATATCTTAAACTTTACACACACCATGCAATACATGCTGAGGGACTGTTTATCAAGTTTCAGATCTAACTAATCACCAAGTGTGCAGTTCTTGCCTTTTTTGTGTATTTTTCAGGAAATTTTCAAGCAAAATGTTATTTCCCCAACACTAGCTGATCGAAAAAGTCAGAAATTAAATAGACAATCCCTCAGCATGTATTAAATTATGTGACGAAAATTTGATAAACCTGTAGGGGGGGGTTAGGTGGTCTCAGTTGGAAATTCACATGCGTGTTTTCGACTTTTCAGTCCAAAAGAGGCGTTTCCATTCTCTACAAATATCTTAAACCTTACACACACCATGCAATACATGCTGAGGGATTGTCTATTTAATTTCAGATTTTTTCTATCAGCCAGTGTTGGGGAAATAACATTTTGCTTGAAAATTTCCTGAAAAACACACAAAAAAGTCAAGAACTGCACACTTGGTGATTATTTAGATCTGAAACTTGATATAGAATCCCTCAGCATCTTCACGATAGTGTGTGTAAAGTTTAAAATATTTGTAGAGAATGGAAACGCTTCTTTTGAACTCAAAAGTCGAAAAGATGCATATGCATTCCCAACTAAGACCTCCTGACCCTCGCTTAGAGTTTACCAGAATGTCCCCACACAATGTAATACATGCTGAGGAATTGTACATTTAATTTCAGACTTTTTCTATCAGCCAGTGTTGGGAAAATAATATTTTTCTTGAAAATTTCCTGAAAAACACACAAAAAAGGCAAGAACTGCACACCTTGTGATTAGTTAGATCTGAAACTTGATAAACAGTCCCTCAGCATGTATTGCATGGTGTGTTTAAAGTTTAAGATATTTGTAGAGAATGGTAAACTTTGAGGGAGGGTTAGGTGGTCTCAGTTGGAAATTCACATACGTCTTTTCGACTTTTCAGTTCGAAAGAGGTGTTTCCATTCTCTACAAATATTTTAAACTTTACACACACTATAGTGAAGATGCTGAGGGATTCTATATCAAGTTTCAGATCTAAATAATCACCAACTGTGCAGTTCTTGCCTTTTTGTGTGTTTTTCAGGAAATTTTCAAGAAAAATGTTATTTCCCCAACACTGGCTGATAGAAAAAGTATGAAATTAAATGTACAATTCCTCAGCATGTATTACATTGTGTAAGGATATTTTGGTAAACTTTGAGGGAGGGTTAGGTGGTCTCGGTTAAAAATTCACATGCGTCTTTTCGACTGTCGAGTCCAAAAGAAGCGTTTCCATTCTCTACAAACATTTTAAACTTTACATACACTATAGTATAGATGCTGAAGGATTCTATATCAAGTTTCAGATCTAAATAATCACAAAGTGTGGAGTTGTTGCCTTTTTTGTGTGTTTTTCAGGAAATTTTCAAATGTTATTTCCCCAACACTAGCTGATCGAAAAAGTCAGAAATTAAATGTACAATCCCTCAGCATGTGTAAATTGTGTTAGGAAAATTTGGTAAACGTTGAGGGAGGGTTAGGTGGTTTCAGTTGGAAATTCACATGCGTCTTTTCGACTTCTCAGTCCAAAAGAGGCGTTTACATTCTCTACAAATATCTTAAACTTTACACACACCATGCAATACATGCTGAGGGACTGTTTATCAAGTTTCAGATCTAACTAATCACCAAGTGTGCAGTTCTTGCCTTTTTTGTGTATTTTTCAGGAAATTTTCAAGCAAAATGTTATTTCCCCAACACTAGCTGATCGAAAAAGTCAGAAATTAAATAGACAATCCCTCAGCATGTATTAAATTGTGTGACGAAAATTTGATAAACCTGTAGGGGGGGTTAGGTGGTCTCAGTTGGAAATTCACATGCGTGTTTTCGACTTTTCAGTCCAAAAGAGGCGTTTCCATTCTCTACAAATATCTTAAACCTTACACACACCATGCAATACATGCTGAGGGATTGTCTATTTAATTTCAGACTTTTTCTATCAGCCAGTGTTGGGGAAATAACATTTTGCTTGAAAATTTCCTGAAAAACACACAAAAAAGGCAAGAACTGCACACTTGGTGATTATTTAGATCTGAAACTTGATATAGAATCCCTCAGCATCTTCACTATAGTGTGTGTAAAGTTTAAAATATTTGTAGGGAATGGAAACGCTTCTTTTGAACTCAAAAGTCGAAAAGATGCATATGCATTCCCAACTAAGACCTCCTGACCCTCGCTTAGTTTACCAGAATGTCCCCACACAATGTAATACATGCTGAGGAATTGTACATTTAATTTCAGACTTTTTCTATCAGCCAGTGTTGGGAAAATAATATTTTTCTTGAAAATTTCCTGAAAAACACACAAAAAAGGCAAGAACTGCACACCTTGTGATTAGTTAGATCTGAAACTTGATAAACAGTCCCTCAGCATGTATTGCATGGTGTGTGTAAAGTTTAAGATATTTGTAGAGAATGGTAAACTTTGAGGGAGGGTTAGGTGGTCTCAGTTGGAAATTCACATACGTCTTTTCGACTTTTCAGTTCGAAAGAGGTGTTTCCATTCTCTACAAATATTTTAAACTTTACACACACTATAGTGAAGATGCTGAGGGATTCTATATCAAGTTTCAGATCTAAATAATCACCAACTGTGCAGTTCTTGCCTTTTTCGTGTGTTTTTCAGGAAATTTTCAAGAAAAATGTTATTTCCCCAACACTGGCTGATAGAAAAAGTATGAAATTAAATAGATAATCCCTCAGCATGTATTAAATTGTGTGAGGAAAGTTGTATAAACCTGTAGGGGGGGTTAGGTGGTCTCAGTTGGAAATTCACATGCTTCTTTTCGACTGTGGAGTCCAAAAGAAGCGTGTCCATCCTCTAAAAACATTTTAAACTTTACATACACTATAGTATAGATGCTGAAGGATTCTATATCAAGTTTCAGTTATAAATAATCACAAAGTGTGGAGTTGATGCCTTTTCTGTGTGTTTTTCAGGAAATTTTCAAGCCAAATGTTATTTCCCCAACACTAGCTGATCGAAAAAGTCAGAAATTAAATGTACAATCCCTCAGCATGTATTAAATTGTGTTAGGAAAATTTGGTAAACTTTGAGGGAGGGTTAGGTGGTTTCAGTTGGAAATTCACATGCGTCTTTTCGACTTCTCAGTCCAAAAGAGGCGTTTACATTCTCTACAAATATCTTAAACTTTACACACACCATGCAATACATGCTGAGGGACTGTTTATCAAGTTTCAGATCTAACTAATCACCAAGTGTGCAGTTCGTGCCTTTTTTGTGTGTTTTTCAGGAAATTTTCAAGAAAAATATTATTTTCCCAACACTGGCTGATAGAAAAAGTCTGAAATTAAATGTACAATTCCTCAGCATGTATTACATTGTGTGGGGACATTCTGGTAAACTCTAAGCGAGGGTCAGGAGGTCTTAGTTGGAAATGCATATGCGTCTTTTCGACTTTTGAGTTCAAAAGAGGCGTTTCCATTCTCTACAAATATTTTAAACTTTACACACACTATATTGAAGATGCTGAGGGATTCTATATCAAGTTTCAGATCTAAATAATCACCAACTGTGCAGTTCTTGTCTTTTTTGTGTGTTTTTCAGGAAATTTTCAAGAAAAATATTATTTTCCCAACACTAGCTGATCGAAAAAGTCAGAAATTAAATAGACAATCCCTCAGCATGTATTAAATTGTGTGACGAAAATTTGATAAACCTGTAGGGGGGGTTAGGTGGTCTCAGTTGGAAATTCACATGCGTGTTTTCGACTTTTCAGTCCAAAAGAGGCGTTTCCATTCTCTACAAATATCTTAAACCTTACACACACCATGCAATACATGCTGAGGGATTGTCTATTTAATTTCTGACTTTTTCGATCAGCTAGTGTTGGGGAAATAACATTTTGCTTGAAAATTTCCTGAAAACACACAAAAAAGGCAACAACTCTACACTTTGTGATTATTTAGATCTGAAACTTGATGTAGAATCCTTCAGCATCTATACTATAGTGTATGTAAAGTTTAAAATGTTTGTAGAGAATGGAAACGCTTCTTTGGACTCGACAGTCGAAAAGACGCATGTGAATTTCCAACCGAGACCACCTAACCCTCCTCAAAGTTTACCAAAATGTCCTTACACAATGTAATACATACTGAGGAATTGTACATTTAATTTCAGACTTTTTCTATCAGCCAGTGTTGGGAAAATAACATTTTTCTGAAAATTTCCTGAAAAACACACAAAAAGGCAAGAACTGCACACTTGGTGATTATTTAGATCTGAAACTTGATAAACAGTCCCTCAGCATGTATTGCATGGTGTGTGTAAAGTTTAAGATATTTGTAGAGAATGGAAACGCCTCTTTTGGACTGAAAAGTTGAAAACACGCATGTGATTTCCAACTGAGACCACCTAACCCCTCTACAGGTTTATCAAATTTTCCTCACACAATTTGATGCATGCTGGGGAATTGTACATGTAATTTGAGACTTTTTCTATCAGCCAGTGTTGGGAAACTTACATTTTTCTTGAAAATTTCCTGAAAAACACACAAATAAGGCAAGAACTGCACTCTTGGTAATTATTTAGATCTGAATCTTGATATAGAATCCCTCAGCATCTTCACTATAGTGTGTAAAGTTTAAAATATTTGTAGAGAATGGAAACGCTTCTTTGAACTCAAAAGTCGAAAAGATGCATATGCATTCCCAACTAAGACCTCCTGACCCTCGCTTAGAGTTTACCAGAATGTCCCCACACACTGTAATACATGCTGAGGAATTGTACATTTAATTTCAGACTTTTCTATCAGCCAGTGTTGGGAAAATAATATTTTTCTTGAAAATTTCCTGAAAAACACACAAAAAGGCAAGAACTGCACACCTTGTGATTAGTTAGATCTGAAACTTGATAAACAGTCCCTCAGCATGTATTGCATGGTGTGTGTAAAGTTTAAGATATTTGTAGAGAATGGTAAACTTTGAGGGAGGGTTAGATGGTCTCAGTTGGAAATTCACATACGTCTTTTCGACTTTTCAGTTCGAAAGAGGTGTTTCCATTCTCTACAAATATTTTAAACTTTACACACACTATAGTGAAGATGCTGAGGGATTCTATATCAAGTTTCAGATCTAAATAATCACCAACTGTGCAGTTCTTGCCTTTTTTGTGCGTTTTTCAGGTAATTTTCAAGAAAAATGTTATTTCCCCAACACTGGCTGATAGAAAAAGTATGAAATTAAATATACAATTCCTCAGCATGTATTACATTGTGGAAGGACATTTTGGTAAACTTTGAGGGAGGGTTAGGTAGTCTCAGTTGGAAATTGACATGCGTCTTTTCGACATTTTCAGTTCAAAAGAGGCGTTTTCATTCTCTACAAATATTTTAAACTCTACACATACTATAGTGAAGATGCTGAGGGATTCTATATCAAGTTTCAGATTTAAATAATCACCAACTGTACAGATCTTGCCTTTTTTGTGTGTTTTTCAGGAAATTTTCAAGAAAAATGTTATTTCCCCAACACTGGCTGATAGAAAAAGTCTGAAATTAAATGTACAATTCCTCAGCATTTTTACATTGTGTAAGGATATTTTGGTAAACTTTGAGGGAGGGTTAGGTGGTCTTGGTTGGAAATTCACATGCGTCTTTTCGACTGTCGAGTCCAAAAGAAGCGTTTCCATTCTCTACAAACATTTTAAACTTTACATTCACTATAGTATAGATGCTGAAGGATTCTATATCAAGTTTCAGATCTAAATAATCACAAAGTGTGGAGTTGTTGCCTTTTTTGTGTGTTTTTCAGGAAATTTTCAAGCAAAATGTTATTTCCCCAACACTAGCTGATCGAAAAAGTCAGAAATTAAATGTACAATCCCTCAGCATGTATTAAATTGTGTTAGGAAAATTTGGTAAACTTTGAGGGAGGGTTAGGTGGTTTCAGTTGGAAATTCACATGCGTCTTTTCGACTTCTCAGTCCAAAAGAGGCGTTTACATTCTCTACAAATATCTTAAACTTTACACACACCATGCAATACATGCTGAGGGACTGTTTATCAAGTTTCAGATCTAACTAATCACCAAGTGTGCAGTTCGTGCCTTTTTTGTGTGTTTTTCAGGAAATTTTCTAGAAAAATATTATTTTCCCAACACTGGCTGATAGAAAAAGTCTGAAATTAAATGTACAATTCCTCAGCATGTATTACATTGTGTGGGGACATTCTGGTAAACTCTAAGCGAGGGTCAGGAGGTCTTAGTTGGAAATGCATATGCGTCTTTTCGACTTTTGAGTTCAAAAGAGGCGTTTCCATTCTCTACAAATATTTTAAACTTTACACACACTATATTGAAGATGCTGAGGGATTCTATATCAAGTTTCAGATCTAAATAATCACCAACTGTGCAGTTCTTGCCTTTTTTGTGTGTTTTTCAGGAAATTTTCAAGAAAAATGTTATTTCCCCAACACTGGCTGATAGAAAAAGTCTGAAATTAAATATACAATTCCTCAGCATGTATTACATTGTGGAAGGACATTTTGGTAAACTTTGAGGGAGGGTTAGGTAGTCTCAGTTGGAAATTGACATGCGTCTTTTCGACTTTTCAGTACAAAAGAGGCGTTTTCATTCTCTACAAATATTTTAAACTTTACACATACTATAGTGAAGATGCTGAGGATTCTATATCAAGTTTCAGATTTAAATAATCACCAACTGTACAGATCTTGCCTTTTTTGTGTGTTTTTCAGGAAATTTTCAAGAAAAATGTTATTTCCCCAACACTGGCTGATAGAAAAAGTCTGAAATTAAATGTACAATTCCTCAGCATGTATTACATTGTGTAAAGATATTTTGGTAAACTTTGAGGGAGGGTTAGGTGGTCTTGGTTGGAAATTCACATGCGTCTTTTCGACTGTCGAGTCCAAAAGAAGCGTTTCCATTCTCTACAAACATTTTAAACTTTACATACACTATAGTATAGATGCTGAGGAACTGTTTATCAAGTTTCAGATCTAAATAATCACAAAGTGTGGAGTTGTTGCCTTTTTTGTGTATTTTTCAGGAAATTTTCAAGCAAAATGTTATTTCCCCAACACTAGCTGATCGAAAAAGTCAGAAATTAAATAGACAATCCCTCAGCATGTATTAAATTGTGTGACGAAAATTTGATAAACCTGTAGGGGGGGTTAGGTGGTCTCAGTTGGAAATTCACATGCGTGTTTTCGACTGTGGAGTCCAAAAGAGGCGTTTCCATTCTCTACAAATATCTTAAACCTTACACACACCATGCAATACATGCTGAGGGATTGTCTATTTAATTTCTGACTTTTTCGATCAGCTAGTGTTGGGGAAATAACATTTTGCTTGAAAATTTCCTGAAAAACACACAAAAAAGGCAACAACTCCACAGTTTGTGATTATTTAGATCTGAAACTTGATAAACAGTCCCTCAGCATGTATGCATGGTGTGTATAAAGTTTAAGATATTTGTAGAGAATGGAAACGCCTCTTTTGGACTGAAAAGTCGAAAACACGCATGTGAATTTCCAACTGAGACCACCTAACCCCCTCTACAGGTTTATCAAATTTTCCTCACACAATTTAATGCATGCTGAGGAATTGTACATTTAATTTCAGACTTTTTCTATCAGCCAGTGTTGGGGAAATAACATTTTTCTTGAAAATTTCCTGAAAACACACAAAAAGGCAATAACTGCACACTTGGTGATTATTTAGATCTCAAACTTGATATAAAATTTATATCAAAATTTTATATCAAACTTGATATAAAATAATAAAATAAAAATAAGAGATGCAGGTTAGCCAATTTTTTCAAAATTCAGGCATCGCCTGGCATGATTGCAAGGGCAATCCTAAAGATGGTTACCCATATATAAGTGAACGTGTTTCATAGTGCGAAACCACGACAGATTCACTACTTACTCGAATGCGCCTTACTCTTCACATAATTGTAATTCCTTACCATAGAGCAGCAAGTGAACATGGCCGATGATGTAGCAAAACCGCGACAGTAGCAACTCAAGATGTCGCGATGTCGTCTACACGAGCTCTTCGCTCTAGGCAATAAAATATAATTAAAATAGGAACAAGTTGGCATTGGAGGGAGCGCAGAGAAGCCACGCTTCTGTCAAAGGAACGGGAATAGTTGTAGGATAGATGCCACCTATAGCAATGAAGGTTTTCTTACAACAAACTACTCACCACAAAATTTTTCCAAAAGTTCAGGGGTTGCCGATGTCCACATATAACACTCCATCATTTGGTCGAAATAAAATGAAAACCGGTAACAGCAGCTGCTCAAGATGTTGATGTCATCTACGGCAGCTCTTCACCCTGGGCAATAAAGTAAAATTAAAACATGATTAAATTGGTAGGGGCGGAGCACAGAGAAGCCATGCCTCTGTCAAAGGGAAGGGAAGAGTTGCAGGATAGGTGTTACTTGTATAGTAAAAAAGTTAACCTGCTTACAGCAAACTACTTACCACAAAATTTTTCCAAAAAGTTCAAGGGTTGCCTATGTCCACATAAAACACTCCATCATCCAAAACCGGTAACAGCAGGAGCTCAAGATGATGATGTCATCTACGGCAGCTCTTCACCCTAGGCAATAAAGTAAAATTAAAACATGATTAAATTGGTAGGGGCGGAGCACAGAGAAGCCATGCCTCTGTCAAAGGGAGGGAAGAGTTGCAGGATAGATGTTACTTGTATAGTAAAAAAAAGTTAACCTGCTTACAGCAAACTACTTACCACAAAATTTTTCCAAAAAGTTCAGGGGTTGCCTATGTCCACATAAAACACTTCATCATCCAAAACCGGTAACAGCAGGAGCTCAAGATGATGTCATCTACGGCAGCTCTTCACCCTAGGCAAGAAAGTAAATTTAAAATATGATTAAATTGGTACGGGCGGAGCACAGAGAAGCCACGCTGTAGCTCCTGTAGAAAAACAAAATATTAATAAACAATTTTTTTATTCATAACGCAGATGAATGGAGGCTCCGTCGCTGCTGCGGATCGTGCTCATCCGGCCCCTCGCGACCCGGGACTCACGGCCTGGAGGTCACGTAGCCGTCGCCAGCGTCGGCGAGGACGTCCGGCAGGCAGACAATACGGGACGCGCTTGTAGAGACAAAGGGAGGGAGGAGAGAGAAAGAGAGGAGACAACGGAGTCGCAAGGTCCGAACGTGTCCCACGCCTACCTTGTTGATCCGCTTCAAAGCCATTTGACGAGCTGTGTCGTGTGTCGATTATCAGTATCTTGCGGCCCTTGGCACCCAGGGGACAGACGGACTGCGACTGTGGGGAGACTGCGGAGTGCGGACAGCAGCAGCGGCGGCGGTGGCGGAGACAGCGGCGGCGGTGGCGGCAGCGGCAGAAGGTGAAAGCGGCACGACGTCGCGGTAGACTGCTGGCCAAGATGCGCACGGCCCCGCGGGTTCACACTCGATGCAGCAGCACACGCAGAGCTGGGACACACGGAGAGAGCAGACAGCGCAGCGCAGAGACGAGTAACAGTCCACAGAGAGGAGTGATTCAAGATGTCCTCCGCGCTTTTTCGCTCACACGGGGCGCGCATGCGCTCTCCCGCTCGACTTGTTTCTCGCTGGCTGCCCGCGAGCGCCTACCGCCGACGTACCCGCGGGGGTTTGTTCTACACAAACCCGATAAAACTCCGATATATCCACTGTGTATCTGGACACTTATTACAATTCACAAATCTTTTGAATTGAATTATAAATCCTATAGTGAGTTAGACTTAATTATCTCACTTTCATCTTCCTTAGAAAAAGATCTATTTATTTTCATCCGCTAAAAATTTTTACTGCCTCTCCTTTAAAATACTTAATTCAATCTTGCCAATGCACATGTTTTTCAGTATTAATTTTCATTGAACTGAAACTGTACGCTAAAACAAACTGTCACTGCACGCTTATATTATAATTATACTTACACTTTTCAGACATATCTTCACATACACAATACATTAAATTTTTAGTCCTAAATTCACTTATGAATTCAAATAATCAATCACTATGAAAAAAATCTTTCTTCATGCTTCTGCAAAATAAACTGTTGAAATCACATGGTTATGTATCTTGGCTTATTTAAGATTTTGAGTGGTCAGCTGTGCAACTCTGTTGATACTATGGTATTATAGAGCCTGTGCAGACGCTCTCTCGCAGTGCCGAGGAGCACTACGGTCAGCCGCGGTCGGACGCGGTAAGGGTAAGTCAGAATAGGACGCAAACGCTAGCGTAAATGCGCGCGCTTTAGTAATTTCTAGTGGAAATCAAGTTATATCTAGTAATATAGGTACAAAATTACTACTTGATTTCCACTAGAAACTACTAAACCGCGCGCATTTACGCTGGCTTTTGCGTCCTATTCTGACTTACCCTTAGAGCGCACGCGCTCGCTTCTCGCATTGGTTGGAAGCGGGCTCAGCGGACGCGCACGCCTACGACGACCAATGAGAAAAGCGAGCACGTGCGCTCTTACCGCGGCTGATCGCGGCTGACCGCGGCCAAACGCGAGCAAACGCGCTTATGTGTCTAGGGCCTAATCAGTTTTAATTGAATTTCTTAATCCGGTATTACCGAATTTAAATCAATTCAAACTATTAAGTCCGATTCAGACCGATTATAAATATAAATACGTTTTAATCGGATTTGATCAATCATATTCTTAAACGAAATGAAACAACAAAGGCAAAATGCGATCAGTTAAATCAGATTAGAACCGACTCATTTTTATAATCGCTTTGAATTGGACTTAATCGTTCGAATTGGTTTTAATTCGGTAATTCTGTATTAAAAAATCCAATTAAGGTTCTAATTGGTTATAATAGAATACTTTTAGCAGGGCTGTTAAAAATTACTTAAACCTGTTTCTGTTTTAAACTGTTTATAAATGTTACAAAATGTAGGATTTAAAACACATTTTCAAATAGTTTTTAGGAGTTTTAAATAGTTGAAAACAGTTATAAATAGTTTTTAGGAGTTTTAAATAGTTGGAAACAATTTCAAATAATTTTTAATGATATTTAAAATGAATTAATAATTTGTAATTAATTAAACTAGGATTAACTAATAATAATAACTAATTAATATTTCGTAATTAATTAAACGAATGATATTTGAGAATTATATTTATGATTTTTTGAATGATATTTAAGAATAATTAATAATGTGTAATAAATTAAACTATTATAACTATGAAAAAATGTTAAAAACTGTTACACACTCGCTACGCTCGGGCGCTTATACACGCCGTGCCGTAATGTGCAACTTATGCCACTAGTATCGTAATGCATGTATTATAGTATATTACGCAACTAGGGAGGTAAAGAGCTCGCCTTCGGCTCGGGTGTCAATTTACACGTGCTCTGGGGTGCCCCTCTTTATCCCCGTGTTGCGTATACGATTTTCCACCATACCCGGGCCGAAAATACCACATTCGCGTTTTTGAGCCGGGAGCGAAAGTGGTACTTTCGACCAGGGTATGCTGAAAAAATATTTATTTTATTTAAATAATTTTTTTTTTTATTTCAAAAAAGTTCGTTTATTTATTTTAATAAATAAATAGAATTACATAGTCATATAAAATATTATATTTTTATTTAGTCATATAAAATGTCTTAAAGTTCTTCATTGTCTCCCCCCCCCCAACCATGAAAAGGGAAAAAGTTGGGGTAACTGGGGAGCCTGCTGCAGTAATCTCAAACTGTCCTCAACAGCTTTACGTATATTATGCCGCGTCTCCTCCTCGCGTTTTGATTTTTTGTAGCTTTCCAATTCCTGTAAAATATTTAAAATATTTTCAATATTAAAATATATAGAATAATTTGCGTATGTATATGTGTGCGTGCGTGCACGCGCGCGCGCGCGTGAGTGTGTGTGTGCGCGCATATGTGTGTACAGAGAAAATAAGAAATGTCTCACATCACATGTAATTGTCCACCGAGGCGAAACCGAGGTTGACAAACATGTGATCTGAGGCTTTCTTTTTTACTTGCCAAGGTGTGTACTTATACTATTTTTCTGCTCGACGGCGCGGGAAAGCGGCAACTTCGTTTTGCGCAGCGGCCGGAAAGCGCCACTTCCCGGACGCTGCGCGAAACGAAGTTGCCGCTTTCCGGCGCCGTCGAGCAGAAAAATAGTATACACACCTTGGAAAGTAAAAAAGAAAGCCTCAGATCACATGTAATTGTCGGCCGAGGCGAAGCGGAGGTTGACAAACATGTGATCTGAGACATTTCTTATTTTACTAGCCTAGGTACGTAATATACTACATTGTTACGGCAGGGAAGGAAGAAAAGACGAAAACAGAAGTTCAGAGAAAGAGTAAGAGGGAAAGATAAAACAGGAGAGGAGCAGGAAGAAAGAAGGAAAAGAGAAAATTACCAAAATAAGGTTAAGTTTCCTGGAGGACCGAAGCAAACTCATTCTTGACATGCTGAAGGAGGACGAGATAAATAGGAAAAACTATGAAAAAGGTGGAGAGAATTGGATACAATGAAACATAAGATGAAGGATTTCGTGATTAAGGCAAGAAGACTGGAGGAGATACAAAAAATGGAGGAAGCGATAGGGATGAAAGAGGAATTTGAAAAGCTTCGGCAGGAGATATACTGGCGGAAAGTGGAGTTGAAAAAGGAAAGGGTAGAGTACACTCACTCATAAGTGAAAAAAAAAGTACACTCACTCATAAGTCACACAAACAAAAGAGAACAAAATGTATTTTATACCACTCTAACCTCAAAATCACAACTTTGGTATGATTTTTCGGTGATCGTGGTATAAAATATCGTTCGACACGAGTGCGGAAGTTGATTATTTACTTCATGTGACTTTTTCGCAGTCGCTTCGCTCAAAAAATATACTATAAAATTTTATTACTTTCTCAAGCTCTTCACTTTTCCTCTTCAGATCCTCATTTTCTTTCAATAGCTGTGAGTATGACGGAGAATTATTAAAACCGCTTGTTTTACCGCGTCCTCCACCACGACCACCACGCCAATTTGACCGCTGAAAAATTTTTAAGAATTATTAAAAACATATTTAAATATTATATAAAAATTACAATATTAATACTTACACCATATGAATTGTAGTTCGATCTATTATTGTAATTATTGTAGTAATAATCATCCTGAAATAAAATAAAGAAAAATTAGAAAAATATAGAAATTTGTTCAATTATATAAATAACATTATAACCTACATAATAATTTTCCTCTTGTTCCCCGTCATATTCATACTAGAAACATAAAAATGTATTAATTTAATTAAATGTAACGGTTGCAAAAGGTCAGTAGTCCAGAATGTGTATATGTACAGTTCCTTGTTTGTTGGAAAACAAAGAACACAGCATAAATATTCTGGACTATCGCCCTTTTGCATTATTGTACATAATGGGTGCTACACGTACAAAGAAAAGTTTCAGATACAAAATTTAACATGGGTTAGTATATCTATATATATGAGGAACATCTCTTAGCTGTCCCTGTTCCTTATATATATAGATATACTAAACCATATTAAATTTTGTATCTGTAACTTTTTCTTTTTGCCTGTTGCGTCCTTAAGGCCTTGATATGAGAGAAGGATCAAAGAGGTACAAAGCCACAGATATACCAATAAGGGGCAATGTACATAAGCCCCGTAACGCGCTGCTCTGCACTGCTCTGCTCTGCTCTGTTCTGCTCTGTTCTGCGCAGACCCGGTCCAATTTCAATTCAGTTCCGTTTGTAAGCGATTTTACCTTTACTTGTTTCAGAATTCTAGACCGGAATAGAGCGGAACGGAGAGGAGCAGAACCGAGCAGATCAGAGCAGAGCAGAGCAGCGCAGAACGGGGCTTATGTACATTCCCTAACATCGGTTACTATATCTATATATACCAGGAACAGTAAGATACAAATGACTTTGTTCCTCACTGTTCCTCTATATATAGATATAGTAACCCATATTATTAGTGTATCTGTGTCGTCGTACCTCTTTGATCGTTTTTTTCATGTAGAGGCCTCAACTCTTGTATATCTTGAAGCAGCTATAAAGAAAAAAGGATCTTTGATAAAGTGCAAATAACTGCAAATAAATTTAGATAACGAACCTGCTTGATAAAGCCCTTATACTACTGGTGAATCATATTCATTGCCGTCCTCATTTCAAGATAAAATGTTCGTTGTTTGGTACTCTCATAAATTTATTTGCAGCTATGCAATATACACTTCACCAAAGACACTTTTTTTTTTATAGCTGCTATAACTAGATATACAAGAGTAGGTATAATAATCACTCAGCAAAAAGTCAGTAGTCCTGAATGTGTATGTACAGTTATCCAGTTCCTTGTTTCTTTGGAAGACAAAGAACGTGAGAAGTAAGCATAAATATTCTAGACTACCAGTGTAGTGGGTATGACATAGTTATAAATTTATGAGAATACCAACAACGAACCTTTTATCTTGAAATGAGGCGAGCAGTGAATATTATTTAACAGAAGCATAATGACTTTATTAAGAAGGTTCGTTATTTATTTATTTATTTGCGGCTATGTCATGCACTTTATCAAAGAATTTTTTTTTGTTTATAGCTGCTAGAAGATGTACAAGTGTATTAGGTATGCTTATGCTTCGGTTAAATCATATTCACTGCGGTTCCCATTTCAAGATAAAAGGTTCGTTGTTTGTTATTCTCATAAATTTATTAGCAACTATGTCATATACACTACACTGGTAGTCTAAAATATTTATGCTTACTTCTCATGTTCTCTGTCTTCCAACAAACAAGGAACTGGATAACTGTAGTACATACACATTCAGGACTACTGACTTTTTGCTGAGTGATTATTATACCTACTCTTGTATATCTAGTTATAGCAGCTATAAAAAAAAAAGTGTCTTTGGTGAAGTGTATATTGCACAGCTGCAAATAAATTTATGAGAGTACCAAACAACGAACATTTTATCTTGAAATGAGGACGGCAATGTTTATGATTCACCAGTAGTATAAGGGCTTTATCAAGCAGGTTCGTTATCTAAATTTATTTGCAGTTATGTCATACACTTTATCAAAGATCCTTTTTTTCTTTATAGCTGCTATAAGATATACAAGTGTAAGTATAATAATCACTCAGCAAAAAGTCAGTAGTCCTGAATGTGTATGTACAGTTATCCAGTTTCTTGTTTGTTCGAAAACAAAAAGCATCAGTTAACTGAGCATAAATATTCTGGACTACCACCCTTTTACAGAGTGATTATTATACTTACACTTGTATATCTTATAGCAGCTATAAAGAAAAAAAAATTTCTTTGATAAAGTGTATGACATAACTGCAAATAAATTTAGATAACGAACCGGCTTGATAAAGCCCTTATGCTACTGGTGAATCATATTCATTGCCGTCCTCATTTCAAAATAAAATGTTCGTTGTTTGTTACTCTCATAAATTTATTTGCAGCTATGTCATATACACTTCACCAAAGACACTTTTCTTCTTTGTAGCTGCTATAACTAGATGTACAAGAGTAGGTATAATAATCACTCAGCAAAAAGTCAGTAGTCCTTAATGAGTATGCACAGTTATCCAGTTCCTTGTTTGTTGGAAAACAAAGAACATGAGAAGTAAGTATAAATATTCTAGACTACCGGTGTAGTGTATATGACATAGTTGCTAATAAATTTGTGTGAATAATAATCAACGAACCTTTTATCTTGAAATGACGAGAGCAATGAATATGATTTAACAGAAGCATAAGCATACCTACACTTGTATATTTTATAGCAACTATAAACAAAAAAAATTTCTTTGATAAAGTGCATGACATAGCCGCAAATAAATAAATAAATAACTAACCTTCTTAATAAAGTCATTATGCTTCTGTTAAATCATATTCACTGCTCCCCTCATTTCAAGATAAAAGGTTCGTTGTTTGTTATTCTCATAAATTTATTAGCAACTATGTCATATACACAACACTGGTAGGCCAGAATATTTATGCTTAGTTCTCATGTTCTTTATTTTCCAACAAACAAGGATCTGCATAACTGCACATACACATTCTGAACTAGCGGTCTTTTACAGAGTGATTATTATATACCTACACTTGTATATCTTAAAGCAGCTACAAAGAAAAAAAATTTCTTTGATAAAGTGTATGACATAGCTGCAAATAAATTTAGATAACGAACCTGCTTGATTAAGCCATTATGCTATACTGTTGAATCATATTCATTGCTGTCCTCATTTCAAAATAAAATGTTCGTTGTTTGTTACACCCATAAATTTATTTGCAGCTGTCATATACACAACACCGGTAGTCCAGAATATTTATGCTCAGTTAACTGATGTTTTTTGTTTTCCAACAAACAAGGACAGCAATGAATATTATTCAACAGTATAGCATAAGGGCTTTATCAAGCGGGTTCGTTATCTAAATTCTTTGCAGCTATGTAATACACTTTATCAAAGAAACTTTTTTTGTTTATAGCTGCCATACGATATACAAGTGTAGCTATAATAATCACTCTGTAAGAGGCCGGTAGTCCAGAATGGACTACTTATTTGCAGCTTCTAATAAAAATAGGTAATATGTACCTCTCTGGGCGGATTCGGGTCTTCAGCTCTGGCTGGGGGCAGTGGATTCGGTGC
This sequence comes from Torymus aiolomorphi, assembly GCA_036365515.1. Taxonomy (NCBI): domain Eukaryota; kingdom Metazoa; phylum Arthropoda; class Insecta; order Hymenoptera; family Torymidae; genus Torymus; species Torymus aiolomorphi. The sequence continues at coordinate 189,361,378 of CM070875.1, read as the reverse complement.
TGGGTGCTCATTGTTAGCAGCATCTGGAAGTGGTTCTGCAACTCTTGGTGCTGGCTGTTGCTGCTCGGGTTCAACTCTTACCACTGGTGCTGGGGGTTGGTTTCTTGGCGCTGGGGGTTGGTTTCTTGGCGCTGGTGGTGGTGGTGGTGGTGGATGCGGCTGTCTAGCGACCTCAGCGTAAGTCCCTCCTCTGCCTCGACGCAAAGGAGGAAAGTTGTCCCTATTTTGTTTCCCGCCGCCACGTTGTGTGCGTCCTCCTATATGTATTTAAAATAGTAGTCAATTACTGTGGATTAAATATACTTGTCCACACGACGTGCCGGAAGGTCGATTTCCCGCACCTTGTGTGAAACAATAATGATTTACTTAACTCGTGCAGAAATTAGGTGATCGCACGTTGTTCGCCCGTACATGACTTACCTAATTCCCGCACTAGTTACGTTATATGTAAAATATAATTTTTTGCCTAGTGGGCCGAAAGTACCACTTTCGCTCCCGGCGCCCGATTGCGAATGTTGTATTTTCGGCCTCACTAGACAAAAAAATCGTATACTAACCATGGGAGCAAATAAAGAATGTCCCAGATCGCATGTTTGTCACCCGAGCCGACGGCTCAGGTGACAATTTCCATGCGATCTGGGACATTCTTTATTTGCTCCCATGGTTAGTATACGATTTTTTTGTCTAGTGAGGCCGAAAATACAACATTCGCAATCGGGCGCCGGGAGCGAAAGTGGTACTTTCGGCCCACTAGGCAAAAAAACTTTGAAAGGCTATAAACACGTGTAAATTGCCACCCGAGCCGAAGACGAGAGTGGCAAACACGAGATGTGGTCTGGCCAATTTTACTCCCGTGGAGCGTTACTATTTTGCACCATAAATACCGCCGCCGCAATACCACCGCCGAAAATACCACATTCGCATTTTTGAGTCGGGAGCGAAAGTTGCACTTTCGGGCAGGGTATGGTAAAAACATATATAATTATGCATGCATACAAATAATTGCACGTTACCTGCCATTTCTTGAATTTTCCTTAGCTCTGTAAGTAGCAAGTACACTTCAATGTGCAAGTTGCTGCGAGATAACCGCTCTGGCTCGTGGTCCAAACAGGAAAGAACGGGAAGAGAAGCGGGAACGAACTAATTTCCTGAGGCTGGCAGTGTTGCCAAGTTCAGTGTCGCTGATGGCCGGTTCATGTGCCGCGCCCCCCACCTTTCAGCGTGCTGCTCTCTCCCCGCGAATCGACGTGATTGACGCTCATATGTTGATGCGAGCACCTTTGTTTTCCCGGGTGAAGACACACCTCGTTTGGACGGGAGCGGGCATGAAATTTTTCAGGCACATACGTCAAGGCAGGGTGCCGGCATGAGAAAATTCCATGCCAGCTCCCGCCGAAACGACGCCTATTGGAAAACAAAGGTGCTCACATCAACATTCGCGAGGAGAGAGCGGCACGTTGAAAGGAGAGGGGCGCGACACAGGCGTTCGTTATGACTACTTCTCTCCGTGTAGTTATGGCCCGAAGAGTTGAAAAATAACATTTCCGGGAAAAAATTATCTAAAAATGCTTAAAACCACAAAAAACAATAAAAATTCCTATAATTCATTAATTAAAAGCAGTTTTTCCATAACAAAATTATTTACTTCAGGATATCTTAAATTTTCAACTCTTCGGGCCATAACTGCATGTGTAATTTAGGCCTTCTGCCATGAAACTCCATGGAATAGTTTTCTCCAAAAGTAACGCCAATGACAAAAATTGAAAATGCTATATCACTGAGTAAAATTGGTCTACAGATTCAGTCTTGGGCCTTTTTTATCAGAAATAGTGTATATTTATAGTACACGAAAAAAATACCTTATGAGAATCTCAGGTAATGATGGGACAAACTCAGACTCTTGAGCAATTTAGTATACTTTTACTAATTATTATCATAGTTCTATTAAAATTGAATAGAAAAAGGTTTTAAGGTGATATGATACCCACGCTATTACTCAATTCTGGTTCCCGTTTTTCTCCTTCAATTTTAAACTTTTTGAAAAAAACTCTTTGACACGTTTTAAGTTTAATAAAGAACTACAACGTATCAAAGAGTTTTTTCTTAAAATTAAAAATTGAATGAGAAAAACGGGAACCAAATTTTTGGTAATAGTGTCAGTATCGCATCACCTTAAATAACGGGGGGACATTGCATGTGCCAGAATATTTCTTAAAAGATGGTAAAAAAGAAAATATAGCAATTCGACTACAATAAACAGAGGTTGGGAATTAGTAAGTTTTAATTTATAATTTTTTAGTATAACATGATTCTTATTAATATATTTATACATATACCCTATAACTCGTTTATACTTGTAGAAAGACAAATTTCGGGATGCACATAATAATTATTAATAATTGGGATAAATTAGTATATTACGCACCAAGGGAGTCAAAGTAAAGAATTTCCCAGATCGCATGTAAATTGTCACTCGAACCGAAGGTTAGAAGAAACGCTGCTGGAAACGCAGGGCCGCGCTGAACCAGGCTGGTGATTCAATTAATTACCCCCTGCTAGAAACGCAGGGCCACGCTGAACCGGACTGGCGAATCTACTTAGAGCAAGAAACGCAGAGTCAAGTTAAAGCGGGCCGGCGAATCTATTACTCCCTGGGAGGAAACGCAGGACGACGCTGAACCGGACTGGCGAATCTACTTAGAGCAAGAAACGCAGAGTCAAGTTAAAGCGGGCCCGCGAATCTATTACTCCCTGGGAGGAAACGCAGAACGACGCTGAACCGGACTGGCGAATCTATTGAGAGCAAGAAACGCAGAGCCAAGTTAAAGCGTGCCGGCGAATCTATTACTCCCTGCGAGAAACGCAGGGCCACGCTGAACCGGACTGGCGAATCTATTTAGAGCAAGAAACGCAGAGCCAAGTTAAAGCGGACCGGCGAATCTATTACACTCTCTGCGAGAAACACAGAGCCAAGGTAAAGCGGGCCGGCGAATCTCTCCCTGCATTAAACGCAGAGCCGCGGTTAAAGCAGAACATTTTTCACTGAGATGTTCTCCGATTCTCCACGTCGAGTCGAGTGATCACGGCAAGCGCGAACGCGAGCGCCAATGCGCGGTCGGTAAGAGTAGGTGTAGGTATGGTGGTCGCCTCTAGCTCTCTTTTCTAAACTATCAGTCACGATGATCCAGATGAACTTCAACCCCCACCCACTGGTGCTAGGCAGAGAGGAGTGGCGCAGCCAATGTGAATGATGGCACTTTGAGGAGAAAGGAGGGGAGGAGAGTAGCACGCGTCCAATTCGAGGCAGGAATTCTAAGAAACTGCTCTCGAAAAATAAGATCGGTTTTTTTTTTTATTTCCGTTCGAGTATAACAAATTTCTTGTTATTAGTATATATAAACATAAGCTGTGTTGGGGGGGTCGTATTTTTAAGTGTATAATATGATTCTTGTTATTGTACTTATATACCCTCTAACACGTTTATACTTGTACAACAAAAAATTCCAGAATACTCATAAAAATTATTAATAATGCGAATAAAAAAGATCTTAATAATAATTTTAATAATTAATCTAACGAAATGAAATTTATTGCACAATATTGCACAAGAAATAAAGGATTTTTTGTTAACAATGGGGGAGGATGTAAAAAGCGGCTCTTAAAAACAAAGTTTCATATGCCAAATTTTCAAAAATTTACGTCGAAACTAAAAAAAAAAAAATAATAAAACTGGTTATAAAATATCAAAACGTTTTCTAAAATTTGAAGCCATTTTAAAAGTATTACAAATGCAAATTTTATAGTTGCATTAATTTTCTTACCATAAAAAACAACGCGATTTCTACGAACGTTATTTACGAATAAAGTATTACCTTATGTGATCGATGCTGCTATAATCGAGGTGCCCCGTCGAGTCGAGAAGCCCAAACACCAAAAATAGCAAAAAGCAAAAATATTTTGATGCAGTCCTTTCAGATGTTTGCGAACGATGCGACGATGATGATGACGAAGTCCGCGACGATGAACGAGACTGGCGAATCTATTATTTCCTAGGAGAAACACAGGGCCGTGCTGAACCAGGCTGGCGATTCTGTTATTCCCTGCGCTAGAAACGCTGGGCTGCCCTGGAACCGAGCTGGCGAATCTACTGAGGGCAAGAAACGCAGGGCCGCGCTGAACCGGGCTGGCGAATCTATTTTTTATGAAGAAACGCAGAGCCACGGTAAACCGAGCGTGCCGGCAAATCTAATAACCCCTGCGAGAAACGCAGAGCCACGGCTACAGCGTGCCGGCAAATCTATTACTCCCTGCGAGAAACGCAGGCCACGCAGAACCGGACTGGCGAATCTATTGAGAGCAAGAAACGCAGAGTCAAGTTAAAGCGTGCCGGCGAATCTATTACCCCTGCGAGAAACGCAGAGCCAAGGTGAAGCGGGCCGGTGAATCTCTATCTGCACGAAACGCCGAGATGCGGTTGAAGCAGAAAAACGTTCACTAAGATTAAGATGTTCTCCGCTTCTCTACGCCGAGTCGAGTGACCACGGTAAGCGCGAACCCGAGCGCGAACGCGCGATCGGTAGGGGTAGGTAGTGATGGTGCTCGCTCTCTTTCCTAAACCATCACTCACGATGGTCCAGATCAACCCCCACCCACTTGTGCTAAATTGGGCGGCGAGAGAGGAGAGGCACAGCCAATGATAAGTGAAACTACGGCGCTTTGATGAGTGTGGGGTCAGGGGAGGGAGGCGCACGCGTAAAAGTCGAGGCAGGAATTCCAAGAAACTACTCTCGAAAAATAAGATCTGTGTTTTGTTTTATTTCTTTTTCGCGTATAACAAATTTCTTGTTATTAGTATATATTAACATACGCTGCTTCTGTGATGTGTTTCTTGTGCAAAAAACGAAATCCAGTATATAACTGGAATAGTACATTACGATGCAAGTGGCATAAGTCGTACTTTACGGCACAGAGTGTATAAGCGCCTGAGCGGAGCGTTGCGTTGCGGGCCATTCTAGATTTCGCTGCGCTAACGGCAGGGCTGACAACAGAAATGAATAGAGTTTTCCAGCTCGTACGGAGTTGAGCGGGAGAAGCGAGAAGACGGCTGGGCGGCTCAGTGCAGGCCATGTGATACTCAAGTCTGGAAATCCCTACGTTACCGATATGTCGGTAACATACTTCATATTAAATAATAATTAAATTAACAGTAATTTTTATGATCAAAACGCTCTTTCAGGCGCTCGGGAATTGATTGATGATGATTGTGTCAAAGTTTCAGAACTGAAATGATAACTTTCATCGAGTTATCCACTTTCTGGTGTAATTTTTTATCTAAAAAGTGGATACAAAATTTATACAAAACAAAATTTCATGGATAGTAAATTAATGGAAATAAATAAATAGCAATTATATATTACATTTTATTCGTTCAAAAAGTTTTGCTATTTCAACGTGGCTCGTTGTTATTGTTGAACGATTTACAGATGAAATCAAAGCTTAACTAATTTTTATTACACCTTATCATGACTAATAATTTATAATAAACAATTATTTTCAATATAATTTTCTAGAAATAAGGTGTGCAACATTTTTCGAAATGAAATAATTTTTAACGTATCATTTCCCGTGAATACGGGGCGCGAAATTTTGTGTAAAAAAGCATATGAAGGGTTTTTGTACAGGAAATTGTTATTAAATATTATACGATGGACTTTTATCAGCGGTGAAAGTTTTGGAAAGTAATTCAACAGCTCAAATAGCTTTACTATTTTATACAAAAAATAGCTTCTCTATTAGGTAAATATTGTTTTCCTTGTACGGTTTATAAATGTATTCATTATATATCGTAACGATGTACTTAATAGTTCTGATACTAGGTATCAAGATTTATTTTGAGATCATATGGATTATTGATTTAATTATAGGTAGCAGATAAATTTTGCCAGAGTATTGAAGGAGCAATTTTTGAAGCTCTACTTCTTTCTTGCAGCATTATGGTGGCAATTAATTTACGACGAAGATATACCTTCAACCTCCCACAAGGATCATTCAGGATCATTTATTAAGATTCACAAGAATCTTAATAAAGTATTACATGTAAGACTAAACCTAAACCTGGTTGTAATTTATAATCATTGAATGTCAATGTTATTTATTATACCTGTGTACAATGAAGAAGACAGAGTTTAACTTCTTGGCAAACTTTGAGCTTCGTATTTTATAAAGGCTAGAGAATTAGGTGATGTCAGAAAAAATAGATGCGAAAGAGTATTCAATAATATTTATAATAAAATTTTCGTTTTCAACAAAAATTTACTTCTAGGTATGTAATATACTATATAAGGCAGAGTTGCTTGTGCTGTCAGTTCATCAGATCTATAATTGATTGATTAAACTTGAATAAAAGAAGTTCTCGTAGATTGATACCATTGAAGTGGACTCCAATTTGATACCTACTTTAAGGGGGTCCGAAAGTCAATTAAAAATTCAAATTTCGCGCCACAATATAGCAGACGAAAAAATAAGTAATTTGCCTATAAGGCTATAACAAATAGTAAAAACAATATTATGGAAAACCAGGACTGCATTGCCCTCCGTTACATTATTATCTACCATTTTACAAAGTTTGAAGTTTCTATATCTAAATATTTCGCTGAATGGCATTTGAATAATGTCTCAAAATCAAGTAATTCAAATGCCATTCAGCGAAATATTTATATAGAAACTTCAAACTTTGTTAAATGATAGATTAACAAGGACCCGCAGTGCCGACCACCGCGCTACGCCATTTCCTGACACTCTCCTCACAGCCTTCCCCATATCCTGAAGAGGGAGACAACAGCCACCCGGATCTGAACGGGCCACCAGGAGGTGATCATCCACCTTCGGTAGGTCAGAGAGAGTGCGGGAGGGTTCGCCAAGAGCCAAGAGCAGGCAGGTATTCGCCTGCCGGAACCGCTCTCTCAGCTGCACTCCAGTGCAGAAAGCGCTGCCTGGGCCCGTGGACCCGGATGCTGGTGAAAAAAGCGCCGAGAGGAGGTCCGACCTCGTTTAATGGAGGGAGTGAGCAGCGCGCTGCCGAGGTCGCCGGGAAGGAAAAGCGGCTGGAGGAGTCAGAATAACGCTGCCAGCCTGACCTTTGTCGGTGCGCATGTGCCGTCCCCAGGAAGTGGAGGAAGAGAGAAACGCGCGGAGAAGACTTTCCGAGCAGCTCAAGCGCGCTGGAAAAAGGCACAGAGGGCGGCTGCTATAGCCGCCGCTGATGCCGCCACCTCTACCAGCGGGGAAACGACCCCGACGCCCAATACTACTTGGGGACCCCGCTGGCCCATCGACCCAGCGGCAACAACACCGGGCGCTATGCACCAACGATGCTGGGTTTGCGGAGACTAGGGGTCAAGGAGTCAAGGAGATTAGGCTCCTCTTTCGTTCACCTTCGCCAAGACTAAGGCGATGTCACACCCTGGTATGCCAAAAACTGGATGGGGCAGTAATAATGGCGTATATCGGGCCAAACGATGCGAGCTCGAAGAGTGGGAGTTATCGTAAATTACGCGCGCGGAGCAAAGTAATCTATTGTTATAGATTAAATAATATGCTTTTAATTATGATTAAATATAATTACTAATTGATGAAGAAATCATCAATTACTGTTGTATTACTTAAAATAATGCAATATTATACACATGCGAAAAGATATTTGATTATAAATTGACAAACAAATTATCAATTGCTACAGTATTTTACGATAACATGCAATATATTAAACATAATATTTGATTGCAAATCGATGCAGCAATCGATTCCTGTAGCATTAAATAAAACCATGTACAATTATAACTACAGTATTTCATTGCAAATTGAAAACGATGTTTGATGATAAATTGATAAACAAATTATCAATAGATACAGTGTTTTACGATAATATGCAACATCATAAACTTAATATTTCACTGCAAATCGATGCAGCAATCGTTTCCTCCAGCATTAAATAAAACCATGTACAATTATAACTACAGTATTTCATTGCAAATTGAAAACGATCTTTGATGATAATTTGATAAATAAATTATCAATTGCTACAGTATTTTATGATAACATGCAATATCATAAACATAATATTTGATTGCAAATTGATGCAGCAATCGATTCCTGTAGCATTAAGTAAAATCATGCATAATTATAACTACAGCATTTCATTGCAAAGTGAAAACGATCTTTGATGATAATGAATTAGTTGAATAAATGAGCCTACCAAAACAATTTACATAAGTCTCTAACTCTACTAATCTATACCACGCAAATACGATACTTTCATGAATCATCGCGTTGGCGATGTCCTTGAAAAAAGTGATTGCTGCGTCAGCCGTCCTCGAGGAAACTAAAACCGTATGAAGGCGTGTAGTCTTCTGCAGGAGCTCTTCGCCTTGGGCAGATCAAAATATATTAGTAACCTGTCAAACATTAGGGATGAGGAGAGCAGTATCAAACTGCCAGGAATAAGGGAGCAGATGAAAATTTGGAGATTAGGTTCAGCTACGCTACGTACATAATAATAAGTTCAACTCCACTCCGAAGCAAACTACTTACACGAGTCGATCGCAGGAACGTCAACTTCATTCAACTTTCCTTGCATCGCCGTCGCTTCCCAGTCGTGTTTGCGTTGGTGATCTCCTCGAGAAGTTAGAGCTGCGTCGGCCGTCCTCGAAGAAACTAGAACAGTGTGAAGGCGTGAAGTCTTTTGCAGGAGCTCTTCGCCTTGGGTAGGACAAAATATATTAATAACGTGTCAAACATTAGGGATGAGGAGAGTAGTATCAAACTGCTAGGAATAAGGGAGCAAATGAAAATTTGGAGGTTATGTTCAGTTATGCTACGTATTTAATAAAGTTTCACTCCAGTCAGAAGCGAACTACTTACTCGAGTCGGTCGCAGGAACGTGAACTTCATTTAACTTTCACGTCGTGTTCAACGTTAGTGATGTCCTCGAAAGGTGATTGCTGCGTCAGCCGTCCTCGGGGAAACTAAAAAAACCGTATGAAGGCGTGTAGTCTTCTGCAGGAGCTCTTCGCCTGGGTAGAACAAAATATATTAATAACATGTCAAACATTAGTCGGTCGCAGGAGCGTGGACTGCACCATAGCCGTCACTTGCCCGTCGCAGAGCCAATATCTGAGGCAATAAAATTTTGAAAAATTGATTTTTGAACATAATGTGAACAAAATTAACTTTGAATCGAAAACGATAAATGCATCTGCTAAAATTTATTATAAGACATTTTTCATATTGAAAATTTTTTTTGCTGAGAGAAAAGTGATTAATTATTTCGACATACATACCTAGAAAAATAACTTAATCGACTTATTTATGAGCACTGACTGATAGCTTATTCGTGAAACATATATACAAATAATAAAGGAGCAGCAATAGCAGTTTCAGATTTAAAATGTTAGAATATACCAGTACTCCTTCATACTGCAACTTGAGTAGCAAATATCTATGACACGAGTGCCAGTACGGAAGAGCATTGACATTTTATCACATTTTCATTCTGAAACTGTCACTGCTACCACTTCAGTACTTGCATTCACAAATAATCGCAATAATTCACAATAACCTATCAGTCATTGCGAGTAAAATTTGCTAACTATACTTGCAGATATTATTAAATTAATCTCATTAAAAACTTATAATTAGGAGCCTCTTTTCATAGAAATTAAATAATAAAAGGCAATTTACTTCTCAGTAACATAGACAAAAAACTTGCTGGCATTAGTGCCAGAACACAGTAAACTATATATCTCCAGCAGGAGAATCAGCAGTACAGGTTAGCACTGGCAAAGCTGCAGGTATGGCCAACTCGAGAAAAGAATCATTTTAAGGGAGTTCTCTCGATTTTTGAATAAGCAAGCAGATTAACTAAACAAGCTACAGTACAAAGCCATTAAACTAGCTCTAGACTACAGAATTTCAACTCACATTAACGTTATATTAGCTAAATCTAAAAAGCCAACAATTAGCATCAGAACTGAATTTTTAGCAGATAAATTTGCAATTAAACTAAACTCCATACAATCTGATATACTGTCAGACATACTATGTGAACTATACGTCATTTCCAAAAACAAGAAAAAATTGCAAGCATTACTAACCATATTCCCACTATTCAAAGCATTCATAAATCACTTTTTCAAGAAAACCAAGTTATACCCCAAACTAGTCTACTACTTTCCATACATAACCTAAAAGACATTATAGTACCAAATTTTTTTCCAATTCTTTGGACAAAATACTTTAATTTAAAAAAAAGTTTATGGCTGGAGCTAAGGAAAAAATTCTACCGCACATTGAAAATTGATAAAAACCATAAAAATGTTAAATCAGGCAACCGTAAGCCATTCTGTGATTGAGTATCATATCACTTATCTTGCTACAAAATTTTGTATTAGCAGTAAATATACATTAAAAAACTAATTTGATTTGTCGAATACTTCATACAATAGGTTTATCAATGTGCTCAAACTTTACTTACTTTGAATTTTCTGAATAGATATTATAACTGACTGACATCCGAGTTACCGGTACCTGGATCAAGAATTAATTCTAAACTTGAATCACTACTTTCTTAATATTATATAAGTATTTCTACAATATACTACAGTAATACTATATAAGTACTTGTTATAATGATTCAAATTATTTAATACAGGAAATCAGACATGTTGGGCGGATAAACCTTTATTTATTGTTTTAAAATACATTCAAAACATTATCTCTTAGTTAAATTCTTACCGATATACTGAAATATACCATGGTTTTAAATAAATAAGTTTTATTTATTTATTCACTTATTTAGATCCATATAATCTACCCAATATTTTGACATAAATCTTTGCATAAATTCCATAAAAATAATTGTTCTAAAGTTATTGAAAAATAATTGTTAATTACAGCCAGTCAAAATGATTAGAAAAATTCTTTAGTTGTGTGTAAGTTCATATCAAAACAGAACATTGAAAGTTTACATTAAAATAGTTGTGTAATTTATGTGATTGATATGAACTTTGGAAATTAAAAAGAAAATAATTAGAAGAAAAATACTTCAAATATTTCATACAAAGAACGATATGAAAAAATTACTGATTTTGATATCTTATAACTGAATTAAATACCCTTACTATCGTATTATCAACACTACATAATATTTACATTATTATTGTGTTTTTAAAATATCTAACATCGTACCATCAGGATCTTATATTTTCATACAATTTCTTATATATGACATGTTGAATATTTATTTATTTCCTTTCATTCTAATCACCAGTTTCACAATTCCAGTTTGAGTTAATTCATTAACAGTATAAGATAGTTATTTTAAATTTTAAATTCATCTAAAGTTGTATAAAACATGATTTTTAGTGAATACTCGTTAACTTACTAAGTTTTATCCCCAACATGTCTGATTTCCTGTATTAAATAATTTGAATCATTATAACAAGTACTTATATAGTATTACTGCAGTATATTGTAGAAATACTTATATAATATTAAGAAAGTAGTGATTCAAGTTTAGAATTAATTCTTGATCCAGGTACCATGTAACTCGGATGTCAGTCAGTTATAATATCTATTCAGAAAATTCAAAGTAATAAAGTTTGTGCACATTTATAAATATATTGTATGAAGTATTCGACAAATCAAATTAGTTTTTTAATGTATATTTACTGCTAATACAAAATTTTGTAGCAAGATAAGTGATATGATACTCAATCACAGAATGGCTTACGGTTGCCTGATTTAACATTTTTATGGTTTTTATCAATTTTCAATGTGCGGTAGAATTTTTTCCTTAGCTCCAGCCATAAACTTTTTTTTAAATTAAAGTATTTTGTCCAAAGAATTGGAAAAAAATTTGGTGGAGAAATTTCGTACTGGCGTAGTTCTTACTTTTGCTCGATGATGGTATACCAAAACCAACCAATCAGAGGCTTTCAAAAAGGGTCATAAAATAAATACTGGCACATTCTACAGATAAAATACAAACTTTTTTCCAATCAATGTTCTATACAAAAAAGTTTCAAATTTTTGAGTAAGAAAATGATAAATGTTGTATTTTAACCAAAAATTGCAAAAAAAATTTGAATTTTCAATGTTGCATATCTTTTTCAATTATGCAAATATCGATCTAAAATTTTAGGAACATGTTATTTTACTTTAAGTAAAAAAATTTTGAGCGATTTTAAAATTTTGAGCAGCTCACTTCACCTAAAATATGCCATATATATATAGAGAGAGTATATATAGCATTTGAAAGTTCGTAAAAATCTTAGACTTTCCTCAAAATTTGAAAACATGGGTTTTCGAGCTTATGCTGTTCACGTTCTTGCTATCAGACTTTCGAAATTCGAATAACGGTAAAAAATTCGAAGAATGTTTATATTTTCTTTAAAATTGGTATACACGGGTTTTCGAGGTCAAGTTTTTCTATTAGACATTCGAAATTAAAAATAGTGGATCCAATATGGCGATTGAAAGTTGGAAAAGAAGTTAGAGTTCGCTGAAAATTGGTATGCAGGGGTTTTCGAGGCCGCTCATCAAAATTTTGCTATTGTACTTTCGAAATTCAAAATTGCGGATCCAATAAGGCTGTCAAAAGTTCGACGGAAGCTTAGATTTTGCCTAAAGTTTGTGTACAGTGGTTTTCGAGATCGCTGATCACTATTTTGTGCTATGAGACTTTCGAAATTCAAAATAGCTGATCCAACACGGCTGTTGAAAGTTCGAAAACAATTTAGATTTTGCTCAAAATTGTACAAACATATGTTTCTATTTAACTGAAAAAGAAATTACCATTTATTCACTTTCTAAATAAAAAAAATCATGCTATTGAAAAAAATGCATATGTAATATGGCTCATCGTGTAATTATTTCAATAGTTAAAAAGTATTTCCACGATGGCCTGGAAAACTGTTTTTGTAGCTTATGGTAACAATTATTAATATCATAAATTATCTATGACTTTATCAAACAGTAATTTTTATCAAAGTATATAATTTATAAGATTTTTGAATAGAATACTTTTTACAATATGGGGGGTTGACGAGAAAAAATAAATAAAAATAATCTAACAATTAAATAAAAAATGCTATAAAGAATACGAATTAGAAAAAAATATAGATGTAGGTTAGCTACTTTAGTAGCAGTAGTTAAAGTAACTCGCTACGCTCGGGTGCGCTTAAGGCACACGCCGTGCCGTAAAGAACCACTTATGTCACGTGTATCGTACATTATTTTATAGCACTGACTGTATAATTCCGCCATGTCGGCCGCCTATTCGTGCCATTAGCAATCCAATGTTGCGCCGTGCAGTATCGCCCGAGCGATAGCGCGAGGGTGATAAGCACGGTGCAATAATGGACTACTTAAGTCACGGATAGGCGTAACATAAATGTGATTTATGCCACGCAGCGCTATAAACTTTCTTACATAAAGCTACTCACCAGAAAATGTTTCCGGAGTTCAGAGGTTGCCAATGTTCACATAAAATATATGCCTTTATCATCTCGTCCCAATAAAAACGGTAACTGCAGGAGTTCAAGATGTCGCGATGTCATCTACAGGAGCTCTTCACCCTAGGCAACAAAATATAATTACAACAGGAATAAGTTGGCAGAGGAGAGAGTGCAGAGAAGCCACGCTCTTGTCAAAGGATAGGAAATTATTGCAGGATAGGTGCTAATTGTAAAGTAAGCCAGTATACTTTCTTACACCAAGATATTCTCACCAGAATATTTTTTCCAACGAGTGAAGAGGTTATTCATATCGACATAAAAACAGGCCTCTGTCATCTGGTCCCAATAAATAATGGTAACAGCAGGAGTTCAACATGTCGCGATGTCATCTACAGGAGCTCTTCACCCTAGGCAACAAAATATAATTACAACAGGAATAAGTTGGCAGTTTTTGTTTTTAAAATGACTCTAAAGAAAAAGATAATTCATGTCAATCCGAAGATCATTTGATTTTTATAAAAAAGATAAGTATAATATTGTTACAATTTACTTACAGCACGTGACTATATGTTTTGTATGGTACAAAATGCGAAAATTTATTATAAGCAACATACGAAACAGAGTATCTCAGATAATCAAATGCTACAGCAATAACTAATCATTTAAAGTTCTTGTGGCTTGCTAAACTTGTATATAGATATGCAGTTAAGTGAGGAGGCAGAAGATTTGAGACACCAGTGGGATGTCGACTTTCTAGAATTTTATTTTTAAGTTATTATTTTCTTTAATAATATATTTCTGTTTACTGTAAAAACCATGGTTTGAAAGCTTAAGAATATGCTCAAAATATATTTTTTATTAAAGTAAAAATATCATAATATAAATTAAATATAAATAACCATAAAAGATCAGTTAAATTTAACATTTTTTTTTTGTCCACAAGACTGTTGGGATTTTTTCTTATTATGAAGCTTCTTTTCCAGTACTCAGGTAGTCGAAAAGTTAAAAATCAATGGACTATATGATATATTTCCAATGAAATTAATCTTTTTCAATAATAGCTGTTGTTCTAAATTATTATTGTGATCATGTATCAATAATTATTGTCGTTTTAATGGCAACATTTCAAGTTGCAAGATTCATATTTGGAAAATCTGGTGAAATATAGTTTAACTTACCCATGGCTGTGCTGGTATTAAAAGCTTTGTGGTTTGACAATAGAATTGCATATTTCACATACAACTCCATAAAATGTATCTCTTTCAGGACAAAAACCATAGAGATCAATATCTGGAAAGATAAATGAAATATTTTTATTGACTTTGTATTAATTTTTCATAAGCGATATTAATAAATCATGAAATAAAAATTTAAATAAAAACAAAATAATAGTAGCTATCAGTCGAATCATTCATCAAAAGAGAAAATAAATTTTCCTGCATCCACTGAAAGGCGATAACTGAATCCTTGGTAGGTTCATTTTCTGCCTCCTCATAGCCTAAAATAGAAATGTAAGTATGTAAAATGTAATCTAAAATGTAAAAAACATCTGAATAAATGCAAATAAATATCTGAATGCTGTACAATAAAAATTCTAAAAAAAATATTACTACAAACTCTGCTGCAAAAATTACATTTCGCGGTAAATAAAATTAAAAAAAATTTATAAATAAATCAGGAATAGTTTAATTTCTTATAATTAAGGTGATGTGTGATACCTTACGCTATTAATTGCTCTCTTGAGTTTCATTTTTCTCCTTCAATTTTAAACTTTTTGAAAAAAACTCTTTGACACGTTTTAAGTTTAATAAAGAACTACAACGTATCAAAAGAGTTTTTTCTTAAAAATTAAAAAATTGAATGAGAAAACGGGAACCAAATTTTGGGCAATAGTGTCAGTATCGCATCACCTTAAATAAATTCAAGCATAGAAACGATAAACTTTAAAATAGCTCTATCAAATCAAACACAACGATCGTGTGAGCATCGTTTGTTTATATACGCGCAATAAAAACCGTTGGCGCTATGTTGCCCTCCAAAAAAAATTAAAGATCCGCTTCGTTATATAAGTCATCGACATACTGAAAGAGTCATTTTTACAAGGGAGAGGGAGGGGGGGGAGGGATGCAGGGCCATACACCAAGGGAGAAAAAGAGCAAGGGGCCGCCTTCTCGACGCATACCTATACGTTCATGTCAGCCACAAGATGACAAGAGCACGCGTCCTTCTGCTCCCCTCTTCTTCTCGGTCTTCCCTGGCGCATTATCATCCTGAAAGGGGGTTGCCCTCTGCCATCTCACGCTTTCATCTCGCGTATAGGCATGAAATCCTTGTTCCTTCGATATGCATTACGCGGCGGGAAGAGTGAGAGCTGAGACCCCCTCCCTCCCTCTTGCAAGAGGTTATGTTTGTAATAGCCCTCAGCGCAAGAGTCGCAAGAGTCCTTGATCGGGTTCCTGGAACAGCCCAGCGAGACTTCCACCAGGGGTTTGTCGCGGCCAATCTTCTCGATCCAGTTGGACCAAGCGCTGGCCGTGTGGAAAAAGTTATTGGGCTGTCGCTTCCGGACATTGTCGCACTGCTGCCGCCACGCTCTCGGACGCACACTACCACCACTCACCGTCGTTTTCCCTCTCTCTTTATCTTTCGGTGTAGACGCAAGTGAGATTTAGTGCTGCGCGCGTCCTATCCGTCCGGGTCTTTTCTCCCAGAGGCTATCCTCTAGCCGCTTCAGAGCTCGGGGTAGCCTTCATTATACCCCTCGGTTGTTATGTCCCGGCTGCTCGTTTGCGCGCGGCGCCGTATGAAGGGAAAAACACCGTGTACTTGAACGCGCTGCCGTTGCTGCTGCTGCCGTTGCACGACAACAGCGCTCGGCTCTTCTTATACAGCGTTGCTCTGCTGGAAGAGGTCTTGCTCACGGGACGACGCGCACCACCGGCTCCTCGAGAATCTCGTATCGCCGTCGTGGTCGCGGAACGTCCACGAGCGATCTCCAGATCTCCTTCCTCGCGAGCAGAGGGGAATTCGCTTAGTCCCATAGGTTAGGTATACCTTGATGATGACGACGCTAGGTGACAATACCGCATGCGGGACACAGATTGCGCTGAGGCGGGAGCGAGACTTCCGCCGCCTCTCTTTTTTCGAAGCGAGCAGACTGAGAAGGTGCGAATGAGACGCGCAGGCGGCGATCTCGTACTACTGCGGGAGAGAGATAGAGCGAGAGATGTTCAGATGTGCTGGAAAGTGCGCGAGATGCTGACGCTTTACATACTTTCCCGATACCATAGGTATATACCTCTGGGACTTCCCCCTTCCGGTCGCTTTGATGATTCGTTTCTTTACATTTACTGGATGTTTGTTTTCGCCGAGTTGTCGCGTAGTTTTTCATTTCGACATCATTATAAATTGGGGTAGAAACTGATAATGAAATTTCTAGGGAATGTTTTACAAGTTTATTGTAATATTTTATGTTAAAATAAATGAAAAATTTAAGGCAGATGCTATTTGTATGACAGATTCGTGCAACGATATATATCTATATATAAGTAAGACCTAACCTTCAATTTTCTTTAGTCGAAGAATTGACTCTTGACTAAAGAAAAAAAATAGGCAATGATTGACGTTTGACTAAAGAAATAATAGTCCCTTCTATGATAGACTCTCAAAACAGTGGTTTTTACATGTTTTTTTAGTGGATTATAGGTTATTCGTACGACAGATCTGTCGTACAAATAGCAACGCCGTATAGTTAAGGGGGTCCGAAAGTCAATTGTATTCAAATTCTAGCGCGCCACAATATAGCAGACGAAAAAATAAGTAATTTGCCCATAACAAATAGTAAAAACAATATTACGGAAAACCAGGACTGCATTTGCCCTCCGTTACATTATTATCTATCATTTAACAAAGTTTGAAGTTTTCTATATAAATATTTCGCTGAATGGCATTTGAATTACTTGATTTTGAGACATTATTCAAATGCCATTCAGCGAAATATTTATATAGAAACTTCAAACTTTGTAAAATGGTAGATAATAATGTAACGGAGGGCAATGGAGTCCTGGTTTTCCGTAATATTGTTTTTACTATTTGTTATAGCCTTATAGGCAAATTACTTATTTTTTTGTCTGCTATATTGTGGCGCGAAATTTGAATTTTTAATTGACTTTCGGACCCCCTTAAAGTAGGTATCAAATTGGAGTCCACTTCAATGGTATCAATCTACGAGAACTTCTTTTATTCAAGTTTAATCAATCAATTATAGATCTGATGAACTGACAGCACAAGCAACTCTGCTTTATATAGTATATTACATACCTAGAAGTAAATTTTTGTTGAAAACGAAAATTTTATTATAAATATTATTGAATACTCTTTCGCATCTATTTTCTCTGACATCACCTAATTCTCTAGCCTTTATAAAATACAAAGCTCAAAGTTTGCCAAGAAGTTAAACTCTGTCTTCTTCATTGTACACAGGTATAATAAATAACATTGACATTCAATGATTATAAATTACAACCAGGTTTAGGTTTAGTCTTAAATGTAATACTTTATTAAGATTCTTGTGCTTCTATATCTGACGGACAGATTGATGGAGCCTTCTTCATAACTAAAGTCACAAGGTCCTGCGCCAACTCCCTTTGGTAGAGTTGATAGGTAGTTACAGATTACAAAAAACCCAGTAGTAGACAGCACTGATGTGATAAATATTTCACAAACTTGGAATATGTTTATTATTATACAAATATCCACAGCAGTGTTTTGTAAATGTCGCAAACATGTTGTGTTATACTGCTTATTTTCATCATATTGCAAAGTAAATGGTATATGTTTATTTTTCACCCTTTGGGCTTGAGTTGTGGCTTAGAATTTGGATTTTGTAGTCGAATAATCATTATTAAACAATTTTCGCAATTAATTAACTTATCTGAACGTTAATTGCTGAACGTTTGCTTAATAATAATGTTCTTTAATTCTTCTACTTAACCTCAATAGGTTCTATTTTTGAAAAGTTTATTGACGCAAATTTGAGTAGGGAAACAACGAACAGGAACGGCATGCTGGACTGACGGTGCTCGCCTTATCTCGATGCTGCCAACTTACAAACTTTTCGGCCTCTGCTTAAATGGATGTAGAAGCGAACTTTACCGATGGTGACCCTCACCTCGCGCCGCATTTCCCATTGTTCGCGCGAAATTTACGTCGTAATATTAAAAATTAAATTGCTATCGATTTGTTATCGTGTAAAGAATGCGGGATCACAGCATTTTCAATAATCAAAATGTTTAATAATTCATATAATGCAATATTCTTAAAATTGACGCGTGGAATTACGTCAAAGTGACGGTCATCTTACAATTTTTTACGTCAAACGGCATCCTCACCTCGCGTCGTATTTCCCATTATTTGTCTTAACTAAACATTATTCAATGTTCTACAACGTTTATAAACATTCTTTATTATAACAAGAACACGGGATCATCGCATTTTTGATGTTAGGGTTTATATTAGGGTGAACCTTGTTATTAGAAATTTTTTTATTTACATATTTAGAACTACTACATACACGTTTATTAAAATATTGCGCTTAATGGATTTAAAATATCAAAGAAGATAATTTTTATTGTATTTGAATTAGTAATCGAAAAAAATTTTGTATAGAGTGAGAAGTGCTTTTTGGTGATTTTGAATTTATGTTAAAGGTTTATTATTCTATAAAACATTACATTGCATTAGTAACATAGGCCCGCAAAAAAAATATCTATAACTCGACATGATAAACATTTATATTTTGTACGCTATGTACAAAAGAAACTATATAATAGGAATTACTTATACAAATAAAGTTTCTTGAAACTACATGTCTTACCATACCAGTCTGTTTCCACTGATACATTTATTTCCCGACTAAACTGCAAGACTCGATTTAAAATTTTGTTTTCTTTATTTGAAACTCCCATTAAATCACATAACATTATGAGCTATAATATCTTTTTTTAAGCTTTTAAAAGGAAATAAATTCTCGCGGGGTCTAAAAACCATTTCACTTATACACGTAAGTGATTTTTATCATCACCTATGTGACTTACACGTGAATTTTTTAACAAATTTTTTTTAAACACCAAATATATTTTGCAACTTCAGACATACGGATTCCAATTGATTCCATCCTCAGGCTCCAACGAGTTTGTCACCAGCAGGATGACATCTACAACCCACCAGAATCCAATGCCACCCAGAGTCAGTAACCAGTCAATAAGCCCAGTAGAATACTGTAGAGCAGAGTTGTAGTAAAATAATGTCCACTGTATTTTACACATGTCACACTTTCTCTCAGACATATCCTACAGCCATGGCATTCGATATCTTGCAGAACCGTGCAGAATACCTTTGTCTTCTCTACATCTTTGTAAGTACTTGGACCCACCAAACTGCGAAGATCAAATTCACTATAACACCTAGATGAACAAAATCCAGTCGACTCATCCAAAAATCTTGAAAGTGTAGCTTAACGCAGCCCATGCCCACCTCCTCTTTCACCGTCTTATTGCCCTTGTGATCAATTGGGTCATCGCACTCTATGAATTGCGGCCCAACAACCTCCACATCATTTTCTGCTCCTGCAGGGATTATATTTGATGGTCGTCTTGCAGGAATAAATTCAGCTGAAAGCTATTATCTGAATAGATGGTAATGACCTCAACCTCCTGCCTTCTATTACTTCTATTTCTCTGGCGTTGCTTTAATAACAATTCCTCCCGGTACTCTTCTCGATCTACCAAATGTCTATCTGGGTCGTGGACGCATACTCGGTGATGTTCACTAATGTCTTGATAGGGAGTGTATTTCGGTGCACCGAGTTTAAGCACTTGTAACGAAATGACTTCGCCAGTGAAAGTACGTCCTCACTCGCCGGTCTTAATAACTCTTTACATTGAGGACAGATTTGGTCACGTAACGACGTCCAACACTTGAAGCAAACGTAATGCTTGTTGAAGCAGCAATACGGTTGTGGATTTGTGTATTGAGTGCATAGAAAGCACTCAAAAAAATGCACAATTGTATCCTTGACAATATTAATTATTGGCTTCTCAACCTGCACCCCTTTCGCCTTCCCCTCCTTTTGCATATTTTTGCTTCAACTGAAACATAAAAAATCAAAATAAATATTAAAATAAAAATATAGCGAAATAAAATTTTATTATATAAGTATAATAACATTAAAAAAATTACCTGAACAGTAATATTTTAAACATACCTTTAGCGCTTCATCGTGGTAATTAGAATTGTTTTCCTCTGCAAATTTTTTAGCCTCAAAATGTATTCTCTTCCTGATCCGTTGGGCTTTCGGCAACCGCTTGTTCTTTTTCTCTGCTTGTTTGTCCTTGGTCTACTGATGCTCGTAGTCACCGCAGGAGCAACAGGGAGGACGACATTTTCTCCGCCATTATTTTCTACCGCCGCCAAACCATGAGGTATATATCTCGTTCGACGACTGGTTCCTCTTTACAAGTTTTTGAACCAGTGATCTATTTTCTACGTCCCAGACGTTGACCATCCTCGGACGAGGAACATATTCTCTAGTAGACATGATTATAAATATAAGTATAAATAATGGCGGCAATTGTGGCGTTGCGTGGACTCGAGGTTGGGCCTAGGTGTAGCTCGATGAGCGGTTACTGAACGAAAGAGGCCGAGGCACGCGCTCTCTCTCGCATGAAGATGAGCGATACGATTCGTACGGAAGCCCGGTCACGACACGAGCGCGCAAGCGAGCAAGCGAGCAAGCGAGCAACTTGACACGCGAGCGAGTTGGCGAGCAAGCGAGCAAGCGAGTTGACGACTTGATTAGCAGACGAGACGAGCGACTTTGATATCCGTACGATTTGCCATACATGCGTGTATGGTAACTCTCGTCTTTCCTACACCTAATCCCAAACAAATAAACAAACGATAAATAGATAAGTGAAG
The DNA here is from genome assembly GCA_036365515.1 of Torymus aiolomorphi. NCBI lineage: Eukaryota > Metazoa > Arthropoda > Insecta > Hymenoptera > Torymidae > Torymus > Torymus aiolomorphi. The sequence continues at coordinate 189,339,887 of CM070875.1, read as the reverse complement.
AGTATCAGATGATTACGGAAGCCCGGTCACGACACGAGCGCGCAAGCGAGCAAGCGAGCAAGCGAGCAACTTGACACGCGAGCGAGTTGGCGAGCAAGCGAGCAAGCGAATTGACGACTTGATTAGCAGACGAGACGAGCGACTTTGATATCCGTACGATTTGCCATACATGCGTGTATGGTAACTCTCGTCTTTCTACACCTAATCCCAACAAATAAACAAACGATAAAGGGGAGGGCGGGGCACGTGTGACACCCTAACTTTGATTAAAAATAACAACTAAACCGTGTATTATTTCAAAATGTACAAAAACGGAATAATTAGATCAGAAAAAAATAAAATAAAATAAACTATTAACTTTTTTCATTTTCTTTTAATTATTGATAAAAGACAGAAAGAAATTCTGAAAAAAATGCTCTACGTGCCCCACCGGCGGGTGGATTGTGGCACCCGACGGGGCACGCATGGCACGGTCAAATTTAATATTTTAATATAGGTATTTTTCAATTCTTTTTCCAGTAATTAATTCTTTAATAATTATGCCATAATAAAATTTTCAAAAATCAAATAATTAATCAGTCTATTGAAAATTAAAAATTTTATTTTTATTAAGGAACATAACAATTTTTATTTTAAAATAAATTATTACATTTTAATAAATGATTTTATATTATAAGTTCCTTCTTATAAAATATGATCACAACATAATGCTTTTGTTTGATTAACAAATTATCATTATTATTACAATAAGTTTAAATTTAAAGATTTCGCATCATTTTCATCTATGTAGCATATTTGAACTACCTGACCATTGAAAAAGGCAGTTTGAGTATCTACAATTAATTCCTTCCTTACCATTGTTTTTTCTACTCTATAACTTAATACGCAGTCGAAATAATCGTTATTTACTTATTAATCTAATAATTGAAACTAAAAACTAGTTTAAAACTAAATTATTGCACTGCATAGTTGTTAACCCATCTTGCTCCGTTTTTGGTTTGTAGGTTAGATCACTTTGCTCGGCAGCCGCCGGGGCGCACTGATACGCCGGAGTGTGCCACGCGTGCCCCGCCAGGCTGCCACGTCATGCCCCATTTTAATACCATTTTCATTTTTTAATTATATTATTTATAAAGATTTTCTGAAAATAACAAAAACAGGGCTTGAAAGATAAAAGTTGAAACTATCAAATAGGCTTGGTCTCATTTAGAAAAAAATCATTTTTTCGTTGCTCCAAGCGACTTAAAAATGAAGTCAACCTTGTTTCTAAGCACCGATTTTCAATCTTATTAAATTAAATGTTAAACATTATCTATAATCTCAAAAGTATAGAGGAAAATTCTAAAAGCATATCTAATTAGGTTTACGTAAAAATTACATTTTTTGCATTCATTAATATTAAAATATGAGGGTGCCAAACTTACCTACCTGACACGCCATGCCCCGCCTTCCCCAATAGATAAGTGAAGAGTATCAGATGATGGTTCCTCGATTGCACTACGGAAGCGAGCAAGCGAGTTGACGACTTGACGAGCAAGCGAGCGACTTTCCTTGAAGGACAAGCGAGCGCCGGCGCGCATGATTTTCATCTTTAAGCAACAACAAAACGAGCGAGTTTGCATGTTAGCAGGGTTGGTGAGAAATTATGCCAACTTGGCATCCTAGGCGTGAAGGCTGCCGCGCGTCTCGGCGGCACCGCGACGGCGCACTTCAGACTGACGACGCCAGTTCGAAAAGAAGCGGCACTGACGATTTCGTGCGATTAAACCTTAGATGATTGAGAATTGCATAGATAATATCGAGAAAGTAAAATCCGCTAGATTCTATGTATAATATAATCAAGGAACGCGGGAGCGTTCCGAAGGCAAATATAGAAGAGCCTTAGGACGACCGCGTGATTATATACTTTGAAATGGATGTATACGAGAAATTCAATGCGATTATATACCTATTGGGTGTTAGTTTTAACTATATAACATATCCCTATTAATCGAAAGCCATTTCATTGCTCTACTCAAATCGAAAGGTTTCATTTAAAAAGATTGTCTCATTCAAAAGATTTAGAGATCTGAATATTTTTATGTACTATTTCCGAATCTCCGAATTCCATATTCTTCAGTACGCACAAACTATACATTTTTGTCCGACCGGTACATAGTATAGCATTTTTGTCCGACCGACTGGCAAAAGAGAGAGAGAGAGTGAGTGAGGGGTAGGAGTGAGAGAGAGAGGGAAAGAGAAGAGCGACGGAGAGAGAGAGAGACAGAGAGAGAGAGGGAAAGAGAAGAGAGGGGAGGACGAGAGAGAGAGAGAGAGAGAGAGGGAAGAGAAGAGCGACGGAGAGAGAGAGAGAGAGAGAGAATCCGTATATGGTATATATATATATATCTGGTCAACCAACCTAACCTTATTATTTTATGTATACATAAAACTTTCAATATTACGCATTGGTCCATATACAATCATCATTTATATACAAGTTATATTCAAGACTTTTTACATCATTGAAATTCGATAGATATTAAATGGACTTGGTATATCTCAGATATTTTCAGATAAGTAGCAAACTATCATTATAAAATAAAAAAAATAATGTTATTAATATAAGTATTGTTACTTTGTGAAATATTTTTTTTTGTTATTACAGAGATATCAGAACAAGGATAATTGACAAGTAGATCATCTTTAAATAGTATGTAACATAGAAGAGTTCAAAATTATTATTTTGTATTTTAAGGCCACCAAAAGATTAATTATGTTCAAGTCTGTCAAAGCATGCAACCTCCTGTAGTAGAAAAAATAGAAATACTGTTGCTGATAATATTCGCTCTAGCAGATCAAGCCTCGTTCTACTTTATGGTGTTTTAATTGTGGATATGCTTTACTGGCCCTATGATTTCTAAAGGTAAACTAGCATTATTAAACCCGGAAATAGTGATATATAAGATTTTGCAAGATGTATCTGATTGCTTATTAATTCAAGTGGTTTCTAGTTAAAATTTAAACAAATCTAAGTGTCGAATATAATGTAATTATATAGTGATTGGCTTATGGCAATGGGTGCCTATAAATAAAATAAAGTATCGGTATGATGTGTTAAATGAAGTGTTGATAACAAATTTCTAACCTCTACTTAAAATCAGAATTTAAAATATTGGTCGGAGCCTTGGTTAAAAAAAAAACATTTTTTGTCTATACTTCAAGAAACTTTGTTGATATTGGCGCTGTGCATATTTATTTACTTAAACATCAATTAAAAGATTATGTTAAGTGAACAATAAAATAGAGAAAAAGAAAAAAATGATGTGTTATTGTTGTGAATAAAAGTGCTCAGTTAATCTAATTTTATAATTTTCTCATGGTGGGAGACGTCAAAATGTTTCAGAAGAGTTCTCAGTAAATATTGTGAAAATGTCTACAGATAAAAGTTCTCAGTTAATCTAATTTTATAATTTTCTCAACGGTGGGAGACGTCAAAATGCGTTTCAGAGGAGATCTCAGTAATTTTTTTCTACACAAGATTCAGATAATTATTTCAAAAAAGTATACAAGAATGTTACGGAAGCTTTTATTATCAGAAATTCTTAGTTCATAAACTGATACAAGATGTGTGGCAATCATGAGTTTCTACTATAAAAGAATGTCGAGAAAGCTTTTCTTTTCCCAATGATTCTTAGTTCATAAACTTTTGTTTTTAATTTTGCAAGATGTATCTGATTGCTTATTAATTCAAGTGGTTTCTAGTTAAAATTTAAGAAACGAATCTAAGTGTCGAATATAATGTAATTATATAGTGATTGGCTTATGGCAATGGGTGCCTATAAATAAAATAAAGTATCGGTATGATGTGTTAAATGAAGTGTTGATAACAAATTTCTAACCTCTACTTAAAATCAGAATTTTAAAATATTGGTCAGAGCCTTGGTTAAAAAAAACATTTTTTTGTCTATACTTCAAGAAACTTTGTTGATATGGCGCTGTGTATATTTATTTACTTAAACATCAATTAAAAGATTATGTTATGAACAATAAAATAGAGAAAAAAGAAAAATGATGTGTTATTGTTGTGAATAAAAGTGCTCAGTTAATCTATTTTTATAATTTTCTCATGGTGAGAGACGTCAAAATGTTTCTGAAGAGTTCTCAGCAAATATTGTGAAAATGTCTACGGATAAAAGAGCTCAATTAATCTAATTTTATAATATTCTCAGAATGGAAGAAGACAAAATGTTTCAGATGAGTTCTCATTATATGGTCTTCTACACAAGATTCTGATAATTATTTCAAAAGTATACAAGAATGTTACGGAAGCTTTTTATTATCAGAAATTCAAGATGTTTCAAGATGTTTTATATTTTAAAAGAATGGAGAAAGCTTTTTCTCTCAATGATTCTTAATTCATAAACTTTTGTGTTTAATTTTGCAAGATGTCTCTGATTGGTTATTAATTCAACTGGTTTCTAGTTAAAATTTCAACGAACCTAAGAGTTGAAAATATAATGTAATTATTATATAGTGATTGGCTTATCGTGATGGGCGCCAAATGTTTCAGAGTAGCTATCTGTTCTGTGAATTACCGTATATGAAACCATAATATATAAATTACTGTAATGGCTACTTTTTTATCTGCAACCAATATTTTAATTTGCTAGCGGATTGTGTTGCAGTAGTGTGGCTAGTTACAATGTATTTATTTTATAATCCTCTCCCCGCTCCCCTCTCTTTCTCTCCCTCAACATATGTCAAACTCTGTACCAAGAACTTTAATGAAAACCTAAATATTTTTGAACAATTTAGGGCAAACAAATAGTGTATTATTAATTTTACAAATGATCACAATTGTTCAGTCTTTTATTTTTTCTAGTCTCATCTATTCAATAAGCACTTACAAATGGTAATAATTTTTTCATGACTGTACTAATAATAATAGTGTTGATATTTAAAACTTTCTACAGCAAATAAGGCAAAAGTATAGAAGTTTTTTCTGTATAATCTATGTATAATCTAAATATAAAACTTTCTACTTGAAAGTATAAACAAGGTATATAGACGTTTTTTCTGCATAACAATCTTCCTCTCTTCCCCGCCCTCTCTCACTCCTCTCTCTCCCCTTTTTTCCTCTCTCTCTCTTAACATCCGTCAACCCCAACAAAAACTTTAATCACAGCTTAAATAAAAAATAATTCCTTAAGTACGTTACGTACGTTAATTAAAACACAAGAAAGTACTTCGAAATCACTATGTTGTAGTCAAGTACCCATAACTTAACTTGACTGACATAATACAACTTTTCGTACCTACTCAAAAATATTCAGCTAGCGGGCATGAAGTACTATTTAACACCCAAGAGGCGTAATAGCTCTCATACTCCTACAAAACTTTATAGAACCTACGCACTTACGTCCGTGTGGGCAAAAATTATTTAAATTATATATAACTATCTTTTACTTCGTCGAGTAAATGTATACTGAACAAATTATATGTATGTAGATTCAAATTTTTCATTGCAAATCAAACAAACGAAAGTTGTGAAATCAAATTACCGATAGTCAAGTAATGCAAACAACTCTCCGAAACAACTGTATGACTGATCTCAGAAATATATTATTCTAATTTGTTCATTCTTCTATACAAATTAAACACAAGAAAGTACTGAAAATCAATTTATTGTAGTCAAGTATACCCATAAGTTAACTTGACTGAGATAATAAATAGCTCACATATTCCTACAATTTCACTTTATATAGAACCATACGTGACTTTACTCCTGTGATAGACGAAAATTATTAATTATCGATTACTATTATGCGTTTCTTTATTTCTGAAAATTATTTAAGAATTTCATTTGATATTGCGATTAAAGCTGGCAATGCCTATATAAAAAATTACATAGTTACGCTAACATTAACTGTATTTTTCATTATTTTTCTCTCAATTTTGAAACTTCTATAATATTACGCATCTTGGGAGGAATGACCATGAGAAGCTCCAGAGCGTGCCTTCAGCAGTAGGCGGTCGTCCAATCTTTCCATGTACATACTGGCGGGCCCACTTTGTTTGTAGTTTTTACCAGCAGCTTGAAATGAATACTAGATTTCTTTGCATATACCTATAAGTCACACCATAAATACCGTTTAAATATAATATCCCTACAGTATGTATCAAAAAAGTGTGCATAATCATGATTTACTTTTTATTACCTAGTAATATTATGGGACCTCATATGCGTGATCTCATATGGGATCTTACGTCCGATATTCTTGGATATGAGATCCTGCATATGAAATTTTCTATCTGTGTTTGGACTTTTCTATTTAAAAAGAGTAATATATTCACGGATCAGTATTTAATATCTAGAAGCAATTGATTTATACATTTTATCTGATCTTTAAACGTATGAATATTCATATGAAAATGACAATGTCTACACCTTAAACTGCAAACCGTCGAAGTCCTGCGCCAAGTATGTATGGAAGATTGACGACCACCTCCTGCTAGAGCAGCTCTAGACTTTCGTGTCCTCCCAAGATGCGTAATATTATAGAAATTTCAAAATTGAGAAAAAATAATGAAAAATGGGGATGTGTTGGTAACTATGTAATTTTCTTTTTTATATAGGCATTGACTTCTGTAAATATCTGATAAAATTCTTATTAATTTTTTTAGAAACAAAAAAGAAGGTGCATAATAGTAATTAATTACACAATTTTTCGTCTAGCCCGGGAGCAAAGTGCGTAGGTTCTATAAAGTGTTGTAGAACATGTGAGCTATTCCGCTTATTAGGCGTTAAGTAGTTATTTCTATGCGCCTGGGGCTGAATATTGAATATTTTGTTGCCATAACGTGGGCGTGAAATGTATTTTACACGCAAGGTACTAAAAAGTTCTATTATCTCAGTCAAGTTAACTTATGGGTATACTAATTGACTACAATAAATTGATTTCAGTACTTTCTTGTGTTTAATTTGTATAGAAGAATGAACAAATTAGAATAATATATTTCTGAGATCAGTCATACAGTTGTTTCTGGAGAGTTGTTTGCATTACTTGACTATCGGTAATTGATTTCCACTACTTTCGTTTGTTTGATTTTGCAATGAAGA